>WNWU01000107.1:1191155-1216155 GCA_012654045.1 Ptyas mucosa
CTGGGATTTGCATCCTGTATCTTCTTACGAAATGTGGTTGCGTTATAATTCCTGCCGTTCAACTTTCTTACAGTCTGATGTATTGGATTTATTTATTGATTTTATTGATTTTATTGGTTCGATTTATATGCCGCCCTTCTCCGGAGACTCAGGGCGGCTTACAATGCGTTAAGCAATAGCCTTCGTACTTTTGTATATACCTGCTTAGTAGGGCTTTCGGGGGTGGTCTTCTTTTTTATACAAAGTCGGCTTATTGCCCCCACAAACCGGGTCCTCAATTTACCTCCCTCGAAAGGATGGAAGGCTGAGTCATCCTTGAGCCTGGTGAGATTCGAACTTGCAGTAATTGCAGGCAGCTGGTGCTACTTAACAGCACTTTAGTCTGCTGCGCCACCAAGGCTCATAAGGCTTTTAACGTAAGTAAGTAATTGATATCCCAAAGGTGCTTTTTTCCCCCCCCAAAAAAAAGACAAGTGGATTTTCTTGCTTTTTTTATATTTCTTTGAAAACATTTTGATTCTTTATCCAAGAAGTTTCTTCAGTTCAGAAGTGAAATAAAGTAAAAATTAAACAAACCTAAAACATTCCACTTGTCTTTTGGGAAAAAAACCCACACCTTTGGGACAATCAGGACCTGGATGGTTGAAAATCTTCATAGATAATAATAATAATCTACCCTGTTTCCCTGAAAATAAGACACCCCCTGATAATAAGCCCAATCGGGCTTTTGAGCGCATGGCAATAAGGCCAAGCGCTTATTTCAGGGTTCAAAACAATATAAGACAGGGTCTTATTTTCAGGGAAACATGGTGTATATTTTGACACCCTCAAACGAGAACATCTGCCTTTTCAGATCCTTGGGAAGGACTTAATAAGTGGATAAAAATGCCAAATCCAGTCTAAACATGGGTCTTTTTTTTCTTCTTAAAATTTGATTTATATGCCGCCCTTCTCCTCAGGGCGGCTTACAGTGCGTTAAGCAATAGCCTTCATACTTTTGTATATTTATACAAAGTCAGCTTATTGCCCCCACAATCTGGGTCCTCATTTTACCCACCTTAGAAAGGATGGAAGGCTGAGTCAACCTTGAGCCTGGTGGGATTCGAACTTGCAGTAATTGCAAGCAGCAGATGTTAATAGATGTTAATAACAGGGTGCTTTAAACCACTGTACTACAGGCTCTGTCTTAACTGTGTAACAGACCATAATAAATAATATAACGATATAAATAAAATAGTGGATTTCCAGAAAAAGAGGTGCCATGTCCAAAATCTTTTGCAATCTTGCTTTCTTGGCAAATACGTGCTATAATTGTGCATCATTTCATAACTGGTTCTTGCCATTGTTTCATTGCTTACAAAACAAGGGGTTTTCTTGGAAGCCTATCAAATTTTCTTCACTCTCTTGTTTTGACTCTAGAAATGCAGCCTAATCATTTTTGGCTCTTTTGTTAGCTCTGGAATGTTTGCCGAAAGAATGAGAATGTTATCTTAAAAAGTCACAGTCCAGTAAATAGGATAACACAACCCGTTATATGACTAGATTCACAAAAGGAGCAAAAGCGAGCACTCTTTTTAACAAATACCTTCTTCTATCTCTTTAAAGTGTATTATTTTGTTTGGGGGGGAGGGTTTTCAGCCAGTCTTTTAAAATAAAGTTGATTAATTATAGTGCTTTCAGCGGTAAGGCTTCCAAAGGGTACAATTAATAAAGGGAAAATAAGCCCCGTTCCAATGTTCTTCTATAAATGGTCAAATTGAAATTAAGAGACTATTTGGAAGATGCAACAGCCACGGAGTAATTGATAGAGATACTCATGTAATAGATAATGGGAATGTTCTATAGATATTGTTTAATTTCTTTTCAAGCAAGATATTTTTGCAAGGTTTTCTGTGTGGTTGACAAGCCATGGATACAACTGTTGTGTTTGTGTGTGTGTGTGTGTGTGTGTGTGTGTGTGAATATTCACATCCAGGGAAAAGTGAATGATAGCTCCAACCGACCATTATAAAAGAAAAAAAAATCAATAGTTTATCTAAGAACACCTTTGGCTGTGAGCACTTGACCCACTAATCCGTGGCTTGTCCAGAAAATTAACATTTTCTAGGTTGATGGAACAGAGAAAATCATAAACAGACCTCATGGCCTCATGGTTTGCACATCCACAAATTGATGGACTCTTGATTGACGCTCGCAGTTTCATAATACAGTATTGTGGTGGGGGGGGGGCAGGGAATAGCCATTAAGTGGAATCTTGTTGCCCTGGTCATTTAGCAAACCAGGCAGGCAGGAATCATGAAAATCATGAAGTTTTAAGAAGTTTTAAGAAGGTTTAAACACGATTTTTGAGGGACTCAAAGGTGGCTCAGTGGCTAAGATGCTGAGCTTCTCGATCGAAAGGTCGGCAGTTCAGCGGTTCAAATCCCTAGCGCCGCGTAACGGGGTGAGCTCCCGTGACTTGTCCCAGTTTCTGCCAACCTAGCAGTTCGAAAGCAGGTAAAAAATGCAAGTAGAAAAATAGGGACCACCTTTGGTGGGAAGGGAACAGAGTTCCGTGCGCCTTTGGTGTTGAGTCATGCCGGCCACATGACCACGGAGACGTCTTCAGACAGCGCTGGCTCTTCGGCTTTGAAACGGAGATGAGCACCGCCCCCTAGAGCCGGGAAGGATTAGCACATAGGCGCGAGAGGAACCTTTACCTAAACGCAATTCAAGTCACATTTACACTTTCCCCTGTCTTCCTCTGAGTCTATTATGTTCAGAAATGTCTTCACGCAACTTTGAAACCCTCTTCTTAATTCCAACCGTCGTTTTGCATTTTCGAGTGGTGCAAGAAAAGTAACATCAACAATAATCCATTTTATTTGAAAAAAGGACATTTTTCAGTCTTGCAGTTTCCTGTTTTCCTTTTCTCGAGAAAGGATTTTGCAACAGGTACAAGTGAAGAAATTCTTCAGTCCTCTCTGCCCGTTTGTTTACTATGCTGTAGTTCAAATTACAAGCAGTAATATGATGCATTAACAGCCTGTTGAATGGCTGTTCAATGGCACCCCTTTCACACGTGTCGGTAAACAAACTTGAGGAAAAAAGGCCTCACTAGTCACTTGAACCCAGGATCTTGGTCTGGTACTTGCGGACAAGCCAGGATTTTGCAATCAACCAGGATCGGATATAAACATGGCAAGAAATCAGATGATGTCTAGAAGATTTTGATGTCTACCTTCTACCCAGGCAGCCGACAGCCGTGCTGGTTCAGGCGGATTGGAATTGTCGTCTGGAGAAATTGCCAAGTTGTAGAAATCAGGTTTTAAACATTCCGACGATGGGGGACACACACAAACTACATCTGTGACTTTTCACACCCTGAATTAAGCAAGGGCTTGCTTTGCTCTAGCCTAGGATTCTAGGTCAGTGATTCTCAATCTTTTTTTCACCATGGAACCCCTGCTGGCCAGGGACCCCCAAGGCTTAACTCTAAGATTTAAAATATGCCATTTTTTCAAGCCTTCAGGTAAATGAATGAACCAGATTCAGCTCAGCCCATCCAGCATGCTAACAAAAATGAAATCAACTGCATTATGATGTTAACTTCCCTCCCTGTGCATACCTAGCGAGTGGGTCCTTATTTCAGCTCTTTTGTGCGGGTACTCCTCGACTTACGACCACAATGGAGTGCCAAATTTCTGTGGCTAAGCGGTACAGTTGTTAAGCAGCTCGTTTTGCTCCCTTAAACGATCTTGCCACCGTTATTAAGTGAATCGCTGTACTCGCTAAGTTGGTCGCAAGGTTGTTAAGCGAATCTAGCTTCCCCATTGACTTGGCTTGTGAAAAGATCGCCAAAGATGACCCCGTGACCTCAGGGTACTGCAACCGTCGTAAATATGAGTCCGTTGCCAAGAGTCTGGATTTTGATCACATGATTATGGGGATGCTGCCACGGTCGTTAAGTGTGAAAAACGGTCGTAAGTCCCTTCAGTGCCGCTGTAACTTTCAACGGCCACTAAACAAACTCTTGCAAGTCAAGGACTATTAGTATATACCGTGTTTCCCTGAAAATAACACCCAACTGGAAAATAAGCCCTAGCATGATTTTTCAGGATGTTCGTAATATAAACCCTACCCCAGTTAATATCGTCAGCCAGACAGACATATTTTAGTACAGTATTTTCCCCAAAATAAGACCTGACCATAAAATAAGCCCTAATGTGTCTTTAAGGGACATGGTGGCTCAGTGGCTAAGGCGCTGAGCTTGTCGATCGAAAGGTCGGCAGTTCAGCAGTTCGAATCCCTAGCGCCGCATAATGCGGTGAGCTCCCGTTACTTGTCCCAGCTTCTGCCAACCTAGCAGTTCGAAAGCACGTAAAAAATGCAAGTAGAAAAACAGGGACCCCCTTTGGTGGGAAGGGAACAGCGTTCCATGTGCCTTTGGCGTTGAGTCATGCCGGCCACATGACCATGGAGACGTCTTTGGACAGCGCTGGCTCTTCGGCTTTGAAACGGAGATGAGCACCGCCCCCTAGAGTCGGGAACGACTAGCACGTATGTGCGAGGGGAACCTTTACCTTTACCTTTAATGAGTCATTTGGAGCAAGAATTAATGTAAGACGCAGTCTTATCTTTGGAGAAAGACGGTAAAATTGGGCTGTTCGTGACCAGATTGCGGAGAGGAAAAAGTAGGAAGATGAGGAGGAACGAGGAAGGAATTGGCCAGTGAAGAAACTGAAAACTGAATTTTCAGCCAATAAATAATAAACAGCCGTGCATTCCTGCAAAGGTGCTCGAAATGATTAGGACGCAGAGAAAAGTTGGCCAAAAGGAAGTGAGGGAAAATGGCACATTCTCCAGTTATCTCATCTTTTCTCTGCCTAAGAGAGGATAAAAATAGAACTGAATGGTATAGGGCTGTAGGTCTGCATCTTTGACAAATTGTATAAATGATGAATAAACTGCTTCATTTCCCCCCCAAAAAAGGCCATGGTAAGATCAAGTGCTCTTTTGTTGTTCTTTCGCTGAATGTCTCTTTTGTTTCATCCTGATGGGAGAATTCAAGCAATTTCTTAAAAGGTGCAGGCCAGTAGTGGGTTTCAAATCCCAGCGCTGCCGGTTTGCGATCGGTAGTGTGCAGGTGGACGCACGGCGCTTCATATGCGCAGAGGATTTTTGCATTCCCGCCGCTACAGGTTCGCCGGAACCAGGCCGAACCGGGAGCAACCTACCACCGGTACAGGGTATTTGTGAGGGTACTCTCCTGGCCCGTTGAGAATGGCAGTGTGTGAACTAACCAACCGGGGTTAAATGGCCAAGCTTGTATAGATAGTCCTCGACTTACAACAGTCTGTTTAGTGACCTTTCGAAGTTGGAACGGCATTGGAAAAAGGGACTTACGATCGTTTTTCACACTTACGACCGGTGGCAGCATATCACGTGATCAAAATTCAAGATGCTTGGCAACTGATTCACATTTATGACGGTTGCAGTGTGCCCGGGAGGGGGTGTCACCTGATCCCGTTTTGCGACCTTCTGATGAGCCGAGTCAACGGGGAAGCCAGATTCACTTAACAACACTGTGATTAACTTAACAACCGCACTGAAAGGTCGTAAAAGGGGGTGCAACTCGCTTAACGAACGTTTCCCTTGGTGACGGGAATTTTGGGCTCAACTGTGGTCATATGTCAAGAACTACTACGCTTGTTCCTAATTCTTGGCTTGTTATGAGAAGAGCCATATGCCGGCTAGTAATAAAGTAAGATAACTGGAAACATCATCACACAAGTGAAGTCACAATAAGCTCAAATTTCCAATTCTTTTTATAAGTGAAAAGGAGCAGGGTTGTTGTCGAATTTCTCTCCTTTGAAATTTCAGTGTGTACATTATTCTGGATTAGGTTCATATTGCTCCTTTTAATTTCTTTGTGAATCGCCATCTATGTTGGGTTTTGTATATCAGATTTTATTCCTGCAACTCGCCCCGACTTGGCGGCCATATAAATTTCCTTTGATAAATAAAATAAAAACAAACAAATCCTACTGACTGTAATTGCTACGTTGCAGAAGACTTAACATTGGCCAATTCTCTTCCGCCTTTATTTTCTGACATGCAACACAGTGCTTCTGGTTTTTTTACCAGAGTGGTTATTCATTTTACCCATCGCACTGATCAAGGGAGCCAAGCATCCTCACCGTCTAATTATACGGTACTTATTTTATAGATTTGTTAATCTCCCCGCTGTTAGCGTGTGAGCTATGCCAGTTGGGTAGATCAGATCTAAAGGATTTCCTGTTTTCCTAGTGTTTATATTTTGAGAGAGGCCTGCTTTAATGAGCGCCATTCAAAAACTCCCCTTAAGAAACTGCCCTTGAGATAGAATTCTTCCAAATTGCTAGCATATTTAAGGAGAATGGGTGGACTTTCTTTTTTTTTTCTCGCCGAGAAAAGCTTTGGCTGAAAATCCTGAATTGAGGGTTGCTGGTCTGTGCTGGCAATATAAGTGCGGGTGGGACAGTGGTCTGGTTCTGTACCATTGTTTTAATCTGTAAAAGGGTTTATCATCCTCTTCGTTTAACGACCCCATAACCAGGGATGGGATTCAGCCGGTTCGTATCAGTTCGGGCGAACCGGTTCGCTCCGACGATCAGGTGAGAACGAACCGGTTCACTCCGATAATCAGCTGGGCCTCTGTGCTATACCAACCTATATTTCCTTTGTTTGAAGCCCAGCTGATAGGCCCGGCAGAGCGGACTGCTGTGCCTCAACTGTTTTACTCACCGGGGCTGCAGTAGAAGGTAAGTTGTAGAGCTGTTTTCAAACGCACTGTGCGTGCGCTCTCAGCAAACCGGTTGTTACACCAGTTGAATCCCACCACTGCCCATAATCCCTTGCGGGGTGGAGTCTGGGCAACTGAATAGAGCTAGTAGAGTATTTACTGGCCGGATGCCCTTCCTGACACCAATGCGGAGTTTTGTTCAGCAGCTATATTCTCAATGTGCCCAGAAAGAGAAATATCTTCCCCTACCTAGGATCGAACTGGTAAAGGGTTTATAATATAGGTTTAACTTAACTCTTTACAGCCTTATGACCTCTATTTATTATCTAGTTAATAGCAGTTTCCTAAATCCTTGTTTGCTCTGTGTTTGCCTATTGTCAAGCTCCTTCAAGCCACGATGTAATTTACCCAACTCTTAATCTGCGCACAAGGTACTTGAATTAAACAAAAGAACCAAAATAAATGTTTGATTTGTGGGCTTCTCGTTTCCAAAAAAAAGTGGTTCAGCTAATAGATTTTTACCAGCCCGCTAAAGAATACATGACTATTGTTCTAATAAGCGGTTAGTAGTTTTATTCATCCGTGAACTTGATACAGAATTGCTATAATTGGCAAATACATGATCTGTTCCCATGAACGGGAAACGAAGAATTAGAACCAGTAATATTAAAAATTATCCTTCGAAAAGGGTGGAGGATGAAAGAAAGTACGGTAAATATTGATTTTTTTAAAAAAATGGCTCTCTTTATGGATATTTGGTGTATTCTAGTATTGCGCAGTGAGATTTTACTTCCTCATAAGCTATGGGTCTCCACCCGGCCGGGAATTTTACGCTGCTTTTTCTGTAGACTTTCTTCCTCAAAGTGTTCGCAAGAATAGCTCCCTTTAGAGTGGGACACAGGTGAATCTGAGCTTTTCAGGAAGGGAAGTGGCTGAAATGCTCTGCACGTTGAAGGAAAAAAAAATCAGGCTTTTGATACCCTTTCATATTTTAATCATAGAGCCTTGCAGCTCCAAAAAACACTCCCGACAACTGTAACACCTTCAAAAGATTAACCAGCGGCCACACCGAGCTTAACATCTTCGGTGAGCTAATGTCGTAATCCTCCGTTCCCCTGTTGCACACTTAGGTTGCGTTTGTGTGTCACGCTGATCGTTTATGGGGGGATTGGGGGAGGTTTTGATTAGCACCATGCGGAGGCCCAGCTGTTGGGGTTTACACATCATGGTTTATGCCTTGGCACAGGGGAGTGAAGTCAGCCAGTTGTGACTTTATTCCCCGAGTCACAAATTAACCATGCTAATTGCGAGACACGAGCTGGCCTTCGCTGTATATTTCCAAGCACTTGATTTATAATGAATGTAAGGCATAGGGCAGCGACGGCTAACCTTTTTGCCACTGCGTGCCAGGAGCAAGGGGAGGGTCGTGCGTGCGCGTGACCACACCCATAATTCTATGTGCTTTCCCTCTGTGCATGCGTGCGTGAACCCTCCCGCTCCTGACAGGTGATGGCATGGTAGGTCTGTTTTTTGCTCTTCCCAGCCTCCAGAGTCTTTCTAGGAGTCTGGGGAGGGCGAAAACGGCCTTCCCAGGCCCTCCGGAGGCCAAAAACAGCCCGTTTGCAAACTTCCGGTCCCAGCTGAGTTCGCGTGCCCACCGATATGGCTACGTATGCCACAGGTTCGCCATCGCAGGCATAGCGGGGAAAAATTCCTCATTTAATCCACGGGGTTGTAACTCTTCAGGAAACATCAGTGAAAGATCTGTCTCGCGAGAAAAGTCGTAGGATGAGGCAAAACTCACTTAACAAATGTCTCGCTTATCAATATAAATTTTGGGCACCATTGTGGTCGTAAGTCGAGGACTAGCTGTATTAAAATACATTGTTATCCGGCAGGGTGTGTGAATGATTGTGGGGGGAGAACTGAGGGTATCTTTTTCCTTTCAACATCACTCCAATTGCTCTGTTTGGGTAGGGGGAAACACCCCCCCCCCCCAATGTATAGAATTACTCTCTCGCACACATACTCAAGTTATGCTCAATCAAAGCGAAATTTACTGCAATTTTGACTTTCGCAGTACCACACAGTTTGGCGGTTGCACTGCGGAAAAATTAGGAATGGCAGAGAATCAGTGCCATGTGTTGGCCACTGACATGTCAAGCCATCTAAACTCCAAATGTTAGCTCAGAATAACATTGTCTTAACTAACTTGACGCGGTGGCTCAATGGCTAAGACGCTGAGCTTGTTGATCGAAAGGTACCGGCAGTTCAGCGGTTCGAATCCCTAGCGCCGTGTAACGGGGTGAGCTCCCGTGACTTGTCCCAGCTTCTGCCAACCTAGCAGTTCGAAAGCACGTAAAAAAAAATGCAAGTAGAAAAATAGGGACCACCTTTGGTGGGAAGGGAACAGCGTTCTGTGCGCCTTTGGTGTTGAGTCATGCCGGCCACATTACTGCGAAGACGTCGTCGGACAGCATTGGCTCTTCACCTTTGAAAGGGAGATGAGCACCGCCCCCTAGAGTCGGGAACGACCAGCACGTATGTGCGAGGGGAACCGTTACCTTTTATTTGTATCTGGTGGCTGATGAAGCAGGATATCTGCAGTTTAGGATTATGGTTTTCTTGCAGACATTTCATTACCCAACTAGCTAACATCTTCAGTGCTATTAGCTGAGATAATAACAACCAAGCTCAGAGATAACTAAGGACCCCTTATCTGGAGGCTGTTTAACAGGAAATTGACTTTGGCCTTAGGCGTCTTTAAATCAAGATTATTTTTTAAAATTTGTCTGCATCCATACCGGTACTTCCTTTTCCCATGTAACGTTTTGTTTACCGGCTAAATTGGGCGAATCATTCTTACATTGGATAAAAATAGACACTGGTCAGAAAACTTGCACCAAAACAGTGATTTTTGTTGTCACTGAAGAATTAGGAAA
This sequence comes from Ptyas mucosa, assembly GCA_012654045.1. Taxonomy (NCBI): domain Eukaryota; kingdom Metazoa; phylum Chordata; class Lepidosauria; order Squamata; family Colubridae; genus Ptyas; species Ptyas mucosa. The sequence goes on from WNWU01000107.1 coordinate 1,200,861, forward strand.
TTTTGGGAGAAAGCACTGTCTTAAGATGAGAGGGTGGTTTCCAAAAAAAGCCTCCGCAGAGGGAGGGGAATTTCCACATTTCTGATCTTTCACCACTATTTCGACTTTTGAAAAAACATCTGTTTTAAACGCAAGCAGTGATTTACTGGGGCTGTACAATTACGGTTTGAAACCATGATGTCACTAGCTAGGAAAGGCAAATTAGAAGCACAGGTAGTTCTCGGCTTCTGACCGCAATTGAGCCCGACATTTCTGATGCTAAGCGAGATAGTCGTTAAGTGAGTTTCATCCCACTTTACGACCTTTCTCACCACAGTTGTTAAGTGAATCTCTGCCCTTGTTAGTCACACGATCTTTAAGTGAATCCGGCTTTCCCCATTGACTTTGTCAGAAGGTCACAAAAGGGAGGCACTGCAACCGTCATAAATACGGGTCACTTGTCAAGCGTCTGAATTTCGATCGACCATGGTTGCCAGTGTGAAAAATGGTTATAAGTCACACTTTTTTTTCAGTGACGTAACTTCGGTCCCTAAATGAACTGTCGTAAGTCAAGGGCGACCTGCGCCATCGCGGTTTGAAACGAGGATGTCGCTCGCTAGCTTAGCGTGAAGGAAAATCAGATTTGAAACGCACATACAAATACAATAACTAGAGCGGTGGGGTGGCCTAGAGGGGGAGCTCTCACCTCACAATCAGGAGGCTGTGAGTTTGATCCTAGGTCAGGGGTCAGCAACCTGCGGCTCTGGAGCCGCATGTGGTTCTTTCATCCCTCTACTGCGGCTCCCTGTTGCCGGTCGGCTCCACAATTGATAGGGGTTTCGGTTAGGACAGGTAGAGGAAAAAGGACGCCGTGCTAGGAGGAGACTCTATGGTGGTGGTGGGACTTCCGGTCAGCAGTGGGAAAAGGATGCTGCACTAGGAGGAGACTATGATGGGGGAACCGGACTTCCGATCGGCTGCAGAATTGAACGGGGGCTTCCGGTTAGGATCTTTGTGGCTCTTTGAGTGTTTAAGGTTGCTGACCCCTGTCCTAGGTAGAGGCAGGTATTTCTCCTCTCAGCACGCTGAGATTATATCTGCTGAATATAACTCCTCATTGGCGACAAGAAGGGCATCCGGCCAGCAAACACTCAGCTCCATTCAGTTGCCCAAGACTCCACCCCGCAAGGGATCACGGGGCCGTTAAACGATGATGATGATCCAAATACAATAACTAAATGCATCCAGAAGCTTAAATTCTGAATTTGCTAAGACTTGAACCCAGATTTTTAATTCTTTTCTTCCTCTCTTTTTCTCCCCCCCCTCCCCCCACCAAGATCCTTCTCAACATGGAGTTGCAAGCAGAGGCATTTGGTCCAGCCGGGGAAGACTTAAACCCTGGCACCATGTGCTACCAATGCTCTACCTGTCACGCCGACGAGGAATGGAGCTGCGCGAATTCCATGCGAGGACGGACAAAGACACGGAGTTTGTCTGCTTCTCCCGCCCTGGGCAGCACCAAAGAATTCAGGTACCACATGACCGCATGATCCTCCTATCACGCAATCCCGGGCGGCTCCGAATGGTGATCTCCAGATCATCCGCCTGACCTATGAATAATCATTCCTAACGGATCTCTCAGAAGGCAATGAGTGCCCAGCCCAATTCTCCTTTCATAATTGTCCCTTCGTTAATTGTACCATCCAGTCATTTAAAAACCATGCCGTTAATGGTTCCTTAGGCCTCGGTCCTAAATTAAACGCCTACGCGATTGCCGTCTAAACCTCGCTGCCCGTATATTAAAATTGAAAAAAGTTTCCTAATACCGGCCTTTTTGGCTTCCAAAGGTTTATTTAAGGGCCAGAGAAACTCAACAGTTTCCAAATCAATCAATCAATCAATGACAAATTGATCGATCGGCTCCTTTCCGAATGTTTCGTTAGGTGCTGTTTCTAGCCCGAGGTGTAGTTTTGTAGTTTTAGGATTTTTTTTGTAGTTTTGTAGGGTAGTTGTAGTAAATTGTAGTTTTATCGGCATGCCAGGGGCATTAAACCATTTAGTTTTACTAACGATGATGCTAACTTGAGTTTCTTGGCTTGATTAAAAGAAGCCACCGTAGTTAATTGAAGACTTAATTCTTCTATACAGAATTGGAAAAGATTGCAATTGGGGTGGGGGGGTAAAAAGTAAACTTCCTTTTTTTCCCTGTTTTTGCTACGAAAGATATTTTTCCCACTGGAAGATTAAGAAGTTTTCGTTCCCTCCTCTCTCTCTCTCTCTCTTCCTCTCTCCTCCCCTCCCTCCCTTTATCTTTCCCTCCCTCTCTTTTTCTGTTTCTCTCTCCCTCTCTTTCCCTCTCCCTCTCTCCTTCCCCCCCTCTCTCTCTCCCTCCTTCCTTCATCTCTCTCTTTCTCCCCCTCCCTCTCTCTTTCTCCCTCCTTCCCTCTCTCTCTCCCTCTCCCTCCTTCCTTCATCTCTCTCTTTCTCCCCTCCCTCCCTCTCTCTCTCTCCTCCCCTCCCTTTATCTTTCCCTCCCTCTCTTTTTCTGTTTCTCTTTCCCTCTCCCTCTCTCCTTCCCTCTCTTTCTCTCTCTCCCCCTCCTTCCTTCATCTCTCTCTTTCTCCCCCTCCCTTTCTCTCTTTCTCCCTCCTTCCTTCCCTCTCTCTCTCTCCTCCCCTCCCTTTATCTTTCCCTCCCTCTCTTTTTCTGTTTCTCTCTCCCTTTCTCTCTCTCCCTCCCCTCCCTTTATCTTTCCCTCCATCTCTTTTTCTGTTTCTCTCTCTCTCTTTCCCTCTCCCTCTCTCCTTCCCTCTCTCTCCCTCCTTCCTTCATCTCTCTCTTTCTCCCCCTCCCTCTCTCTCTTTCTCCCTCCCTACTCCCTTCCTTCCTTCCCTCTCTCTCTCCCCCCCCCTCCTTCCTTCCTTCATCTCTCTCTCCCCTCCCTCTTTCTTTCTCTCTCTCTCTCTGGAGTAATTTGTTTCAAATGTGTCTTCACAGAGATTAGAATGTGTTGAGAATCCCCTGGCTGTGGAAATCTCCCAGGAATTTGATTGTGCAGCTCACCATTGCATTCAGGAATAAGCAAAGGGCTTTATGACTAAACCCATCAAGGATAAGTCAGTTTCCCAGCCCTCCTGTTTCTCCATTTTCCCTATTGCATGGGGAGAGGGGGAACTGCTGAATATTTGGGGGGGAAAACCCAAAACTTTTTTCTCTGCCCAGATTCTGGATTAGCCTCCATGAGATTTCAAAGAAATACTGCATGCGTTCTCAGGATTCCTGTTCGGACCCAGCTCCCCAAACCACGACAAACCTTCGGTAGTTGAAGCAATGATTCCTTTATTAGGAGCGCCGGCAGCCCCGGCAAAAAGTTTCTCTCTCACCGCAGGCTAACAAGTCCGTCCGTCCGGGAGATGAATAGTTGTCTGCCACATCTATTCATCTCCGCTCCCTGCCTTTTATCCCCAGAGCTAGAGTGGGGGCTTCGCTAGCAGCAGTGGCTCTTCCGTCCCGAGGACCGGCCCATAGATTACCACTGCTCTCCTCTCCTCTGCCTTCTGTTCATCAGGCACTGAACCCAGCTGTTCCTCCTCTTCCTCATCAGCTACCTCCAGACCTGGGGGCTGTTGACTCTCCATCGGAGGGCTGATGGACGGCCCAGGCTCCGCCTCTCTCTCTCTCTCTCTGCCAACTCCATTCCCTCTTCCCCCTCGGAGCTCTCACGTTGCCTTGATGCTGACCCCGACTCCCACGCCCCCTCCTCTGCTGGAGGGGCTGCTGCTGGAGGGGCCGGCGGCCGACAGGCCACAACAGTTGCCATATTCTTCGTATACATTAGCAGTATAACAGAATCGGAAGGGACCTTAGAGGTCTTCTAGTCCAACCTCCCTGCCCAAACAGAAGAGCCTATACTATTCCGGACAAATGGCTTGTCCAATCTCTACAAATAAATTCACACATTCTGCTCAGCCTTCAGTTGGTTTACATTGGGTTTGCGACAAAGCCATCACACGTTGGACACCCTGAACTCTCAACCGCGTAACTTTGTAAACCAAGAGGGAGGTTCTGACGACAGGCCAGGATTAAGCACCGGCAGGGCTCCATGCGTGAAATCCATCCAACATTTGAAGGGGTGAAGGAGCCAATGGCTCTTTGCTTAAACCATGGTCTTATATACAGCTCCACCCCAAACTTTTAAACCATCCTTTGCATCCCGCAAACAGTTTTGTTTTTTTTTTCTCCCCGTGCGAGGAAAAAGTCCCGTTTTTCAATATTTATTCCCTCTCCGTTTCGCTTCTTGATCACTTTGCAAACATTGTGTAAGGCGGGAAGGTTTGGACTTCGGATTTGCAAAAGCCCCGATACAAATAGAGAGGCTGATGTAGATACACGGAGCTGTTAACTCTTCATCATCGACTTACTTAAGGGGATAATCCCCGGGGAAGCGATTGGTGTCGTCGTGACGAGGTTCTTTTTCGCTGGTTAAAAGAAGATCTGCCTTCTATATATGTGATAGCAGCCTTTATCTAAGAGCTTCTGGCCTGGTCCCGAGGAGGCTGCAGAAGAGGGGGAATTAATCCGGGTTATGGTATCTCAAGGGGACGCGGTGGCTCAGTGGCTAAGACGCCGAGCTTGTCGATCAGAAAGATAATAGAATAGATAATAGAACAGAACAGAACACAAAACATAAAGTAAAATAATAGGGACTGCTTTACCAGGCTGACCACAGAGAAAGGAAATTCCCTTCACAAAATGAAAGGAACATACGAACAAAGGGGTTTTAAGAGGAACCTTGAAGATCATCTAGTCTACCTCCCGGCATTATTGACATCCAGCAGGGCAATTCGATTTATTATTATTATTTTTTTTGCTTTGTTCTTCAGCCAGGGAGAGCAGCATATAAATCTTGAGCTTTGGGCTGTTAGACCACGGGGATGTAAATAACTCGACCTGCCTCGCACGGACCTCCGAGGCGGTTCCTTATTTGCTGGGACATAATAAAGGAGATAGTGTGGTTGACTTCAAACGTGCGAGAAACACAAAAACAAAAGACCTGTTGTCCGACTCTGACCTTGGCAGCAAATACGCAGCACGTTTGGGTGGGATCAAGCTGGCAGAGAAAGCGCTGGCATGGGGAAGATTTGATAAGACCACCTGCTTCTAAAGCTCTCGCCACCTAAAATGCCAGGTTCTGCAGAGCAACATTTCTAAAAACCCAACGTGAAACTTTATTTTTATTCCCCAGTGTACCTGGACTCCCCTTTAATGATTTATTTTTATTGATTCCCCCCCCCCCTCACAGTGACACGGGGCAGGGTACACAATAAAACAATCCGAACGGAGAAAAACCGATAACCACCCAAATCAATTAAAAAGGGTTGTAAAATGTCCAAAAAAGGGGGGAGAAAAAAATCCCGTTCAGAGAGCATACGGGTAGTTCTCCAATTACGACCGCGAGGGAACCCAAAGTTTCCGCCGACGTTATGACTGCAGACGTCATAAAAATGAGTCAGTCGCCAAGCCGCTGAATTTTGATCGCGTTGTCTATAAGGATGCTGCAACGGTCGCGTCAAAAATGGACCTAAGTCAACTTTTTTTGTAACTTTGGTCACTAAACGTCGTAAGTTCGAGGACTACCTGTATTCCAGTTAACCACCATTAGCAGGTTCCGGGCACCAGCCCAGTTGACAAAAGCATGTTTTTAAAGCTAAAAGGGTTACAGCCAGCCTCACCCTGGATGGGACAGAGATTCTGCAGTGGCGGGACCACAGCAAAAGAAGCTTCTCCTATGTCCCACCCAACAAAACCCCCTAGGCCAGGAATCTCCAGCCTCCATTCTGTGGACTGGCACCAGGTGTTGTGACCTGTCGGCCGCCGGCCTCTCCAGCGGCCAGATCTGATAAGAAGGAGGTGTGGGAGTCAGGGTCAGCATCAGGGAAGAGGGAATGGAGTTGTCACAGAGAGAGACAGAGAGAGAGACAGAGAGGGAGACAGAGAGAGAGATGGAGCCTGGGCCGTTAGTCAGCTCCCAGATTATTATTATTATTATTATTTATTATATTTATATACCGCCCTTCTCCCCGAAGGGACTCAGGGCGGTGAACAGGCAAAAAGTAAAAACATGCATACAAAATTTAAAAGCAAATAAAATCAGATTAAACAATAGCCACAACTCTTTAAAATCCCAGTTTTAAAAATTCAAACCCCAAATTTAAATATTAAAAATTATAAAATTGTTTTTACGAAAAGAGAGAAAATTAGGCCAGGCCCGCCTGATGGAACAGAAAGGTTTTTAACTCACGGCGGAAAGCACGAAGATCCGGGATCCTCCTAATCTCCGGGGGGAGCTCGTTCCAGATAGTGGGTGCCCCCACAGAGAAGGCTCTCCCCCTGGGGGCCGCCAGTCGACATTGTTTGGCTGACGGCACCCGGAGGAGCCCCTCTCTATGGGAGCGTACCGGTCGGTGGGAGGCTATTGGTGGTAGTAGGTGGTCCCACAAGCGCCATGGAGCACTTTGATGGAGATGGAGAGTCAACAGCCCCCAGGTCTGAAGGTGGTTGATGAGGAAGAGGAGGAACAGTTGGGTCCAGTACCTGACGTGCGGATGCGCAGAAGGCAGAGGAGAGGAGAGCGGTGGAAATCAATGGGCTGGTCCTTGGAACGGAAGAGCCACCGCTGCTAACGAAGCCGTCCCCACTAGCTCTGGGGATAAAAGTCAGGTGGCGGAGATGAATAGATGTGGCAGACAACTATTCATCTCCCTGATGATTTGTTAGCCTGCAGTGAGAGAGAAACTTTTTGCCGGGGCTGCCGGCTCTTCTAATAAAGGAATCTTGGGGTTAACTTCAGAGGGTTTGTCGTGTTTGGGGAGCTGGATAACACATGCCAAAAACCGGGCCACACAAGCAAGTGAAGCCCCATCTGTGGGATGCAGGCAGTACCCAAAACATCCTCCCCCCACTTCCGGTCCATGGAAAAAAATCTCCCTCCATGGAACCGGTTCCTGGTTCCGAAAACATTGGGGGCCACTCCCCTAATCAGTGTGACCCGTAACGTCCCTCTCCTGCCAGATCTGGTGGGATTGGACTGGTGTAACTGGGGAGAGGCAGTCCGCCAGATATCCTGGCCCCATGCCATGTAAAGCTTTCAAAAACCATAATTTTTTATTATTATTATTATTATTATATTATATTTATATACCGCTCTACTCCCGGGGGACTCAGGGCGGTGTACAGACAAATGATAAAATACATATAATACAAATATTTTAAAGAATTGATTAAAATACAATTAAATAATTTGGTCTTAAACCTAAAATTAAAACTCTAAATTTATGAGATTAAGATTTAAAAATATAAGAGCAATTTTAGAAGAGGTTAGTCCAGGCCAGCCTGCTGGAATAGAAACGTCTTGAGGGCACGGCGGAAAGCGCGGAGATCTGGGATTGTCCGTATCTCCGGGGGGAGCTTGTTCCACATGGTGGGTGGAACATTTTGAATGGGACCCGGAAACAAGCTGGCAACCAGTACAGCTGACATACCCTTATGTCCTTTATCATTGCTGCAGGTGTCAGGTGAAAAGGTTAGGGACAGGTGAGCTTTCCTAGTCCCCTGGGGCAAAGAAATATCACCTCCTGGTGACCGCAAGGCTGGCCGGTCACTTCGTTCCTTTAGATTGCTAATCGCCCCGTGAGGTTTATTGGAAACGGGGGCGGGAAACGCGGTAAGGTTTTGTAAGCCTGTCTGAGTCACAGATACTGGTAATCTGCTTTGAATGCCCTGACGTAACACGGAAGGATGCTTCCTGGGTGGGACCGATGACCCCCGCAGATCTTCCAAAATGGCCCTGAGTTATTCAGATTGCGACGCCAGGGGGGACCACACAGTTGCGCCCGTTTTTAAATCCCATTCATTCATTCATTCATTCTGAGCAATATTTCCATCACTCGTAAGTCGAAGGTGTGACGTCTGTGCCAAAATTGGGATCCACCCCAGAACGGTAGCCACGAGCCTCGGCGGTGCAGCGGACTAAGTGCTGTTAAGTGCTAGCACTTAGCTGCCAGCTGCCTGCAATTAGTGCGAGTTCCAATCTCACCAGGCTCAAGGTTGACTCAGCCTTCCATCCTTTCGAGGTAGGTAAATTGAGGAGCCGGATTGTGGGGGCAATAAGCCAGCTTTGTATGGAACAACACCGCTTAGGGTGGGGGGGCCCGAAAGCCCTAATAAGCAGGTATATACATAAAAGTATGCAGGCTATTGCTATAATGCATTGTAAGCCGCCCTGAGTCTACGGAGAAGGGCGGCATATAACTTGGACTAATAAATAAATAAATAAAACATCCGGAGATCTCTGTAAGCACTTGTTTCTGCAGCATCTCAACAACATCGAAGGACGTCTTAAAGACTGTTTTAACAATTGGGAATCACGACTGTTGATTTCTTTCCTGGTGGGTTAGAACGAACCAAACCTCGGCTCTCGTTTTGTCAGCTGCGAACATCGTAAAAAAATACACTGACTTTTGTCGCGCCGGCAACAACCTGTTCTAAAATCCCTCTTTTTTAAAACCACAGAAAGTTGCGTCCAGATCTATCGGACCAAGCAGCTTACCAAAAAATATATATATATATTTCTAATTAGCGGTCAGAAATTCTTGTGACAGCATATCTGCAACAGAAATGAAGGAAGCATTTTGAGAGGTTGCATTTGCAACGTTCCTAACTGAAAACTTCTTGTTTCCAACCGCAGCGGGAACATTCGGATGGTGACACCGGATGTTTTAACCGTGCAGGAAAGGGTCTCCCTTGCCCTATTTTATTTACCATTCGTTCTTTTCTTGGGGTTCTTTTTTTTTTTCCTTGTATATTTTGATTTCCTCCTGATATCTTAAGACAATGTTTCACGACCCGGGCGCTTTATAGACGGCTGGGCTTCAATTCCCAGGATTCCCCAGCTGCCAGGGGATTTCTGGGAGTTGAAGTCCGCACCCATCTGAAAGCTGCCAAGATTGAGAAATACCGGAATTATGTATATTGAATCCCAACTACTGTTTCCAGTGGTTGGATTTTTCTGCACATCCTTAAGTCAAACTCAAACTAACTACGTTGTTTTGGCATGATGGGAACCCATTCTGTAGGGTAGACCAGGGATCTCCAACCTTGTCAACTTTAAGACTTGTGGACTTCAACTCCCAGAATTCTGGGAGTTGAAGTCTACAAGTCTTAAAGTTGACAAGGTTGGAGACCCCTGGACAAGACTACATTTTTCAGTAGCTTATTGAAATTTCAGAATTTTGAGCTAAATTAGACACTGTTGCTGACAGTTTTAGGTTTTAGGGTGGTGGGGAGTTAAATTGTAAACGGATGCTCCTTTTTTTAAGTCCTCGAAGACAACGTTGCATCTTCTTGAGATGTTAGGAACTAAATCCTGCCTTTTTCTCTTCCTAGGAGGACACGTTCCTTACATGGACCATGCCCCGTCACCACATTTGGACCAAAAGCTTGCATGCTGCAGAATCCCCAAGCCGTCATGTAAGTGGAAACTTTCTCTTGTCTTATTTATCTTTCCAGGAACGAAAGCCGATTAAATAAAGGAACTGTCGCATGAGAATTCCAGACACCCTTCATCTGAATTATAGAATTTGTTTTGTACTTTGCTTGGTTAAACACGGCGGCTCCTTAAACTGTTTCCTTGTTTTCGCTCATAAAAGCTCTGATTCACTCCTGCGACGCTTAACTGCTTTGCAAAGGTGGATTTATATGTCTTTGATCGTGTCCATAAAAGGGCAGCTGGGATACATTTGTTTTTGAATGGAGAGAAGGTGATGACCGATTATCAAGGTGTGCTTATCTCCAGGTAGATGTTTGTCGTCTGTTTCCTACAGAAGACTTAGCTTGAGTTCCATGTTTTGGAACGAATTTTGGAGAACTTGACCTCATGAACTTGAGCTCCTTCACAGAAAGAGCCTCAGAAGTAGACTGACTCTGACCAAAATCCCCTCCCAAAAGGGACATTTTAAATGGGATGAAGGGACGTGGTGGCTCGGCAGCTAAGACGCTGAGCTTGTAGATCGAAAGGTTGGCAGTTCAGGGGTTCGAATCCCTAGCGCCGCGTAACGGGGTGAGCTCCCGTGACTTGTCCCGGCTTCTGCCAACCTAGCAGTTCAAAAGCACATAAAAAATGCAAGTATAAAAATAGGGACCAGCATTCTGTGCGCCCTTTGGCATTGAGTCATGCCACATGACCACGGAGACGTCTTTGGAGAGTGCTGGTCTTCGGCTTTGAAACGAGATGAGCACCGCCCCCTAGAGTCGGGAACAACTAGCACATATGTGCGAGGGGAACCTTTACCTTTAGCTTTTTAAAGATCTCAGGGAGAGTTGGTTTACAGATGATCCTTGACTTATGACCACAACTGAGCCCAAAATTTCTGTTTTGCTAAGGGAGACATTTGCTGAGTGAATTTGGCCCCATTTTACGGCCTCCCTTGCAACATTTCTCAAGTGAATCCCTGGCAGTTGTTAAGTTAGTCACAGGGTGGTTAAGTGAATTTGGCTTCCTCGCTGACTTCGCTCGTAAGAAGGTTGCAAAAGGGGGAAGTCACATGACCCCGGGACGCTGGGACCGTCATAAATATGAGTCGGTTGTCAAAATGTCTGAATTTTGACCATGGGGATGCCCCCGACAGTTGTGTGAAAAACTATCGTAAGTCACTTTTTTTGGTGCCGTTGTAATTTGGAACGATCACTGAACGAACTGTCGTAAGTCAAGGACCACCTGTATTTGCGTTATTTAGGTACTGCCCGTTCCTGAAGGCTCTGGAGAAGACTCTCCAAGTTATCTAGAATTATCTTCCAGCAGCGTCCAGAGCAGCCTTTCAGTGCAGAAAAAAACAGAAGAATTTGTTTCTTGTGATTATAAGTTGAATTTTTATGATTATAAGTTGAATTTTTATGATTACAAGTTGAAAAGCGTCACTTCTCCTTTAGCTCTGCCAGCTGCTAACTTTGTCTGAAATGGGGAAACGGTTGGGAACAAAACGGTACGGTATTTTCAGCCTATAGCTTCTCATTAAGAGAGGCTGCTCGGCGCCGTGGGTGTGAATGCCCGTTCTTATTTTTTAACGTGTATTAGGCGAGGTGGAAGTTTTTAGACCGTTCAATAATGTGCGTATCTTCTCGCAGTCTTCCTGAGTTGAGTAGCCATGAATGTTCTCTCCATTTTGGAGCCTAACCAGCCTATCTGATGATTAAATTAATTCCTTTTTTGCACTTGCACAGACAGACAGTGGCCGAAATTGTCTCATGGCAAAGAAAAACCAAGAATGAAACTATTCAAGCTTTTAGCGCATTGTGTGAATCTAGTTGGTCTGACTTTGGTGGTGTATAAGCCTGGGCATGAAGTTAAAATGTTCATGAGCATTGCCAGAGGTGGCATTCAGCCGGTTCGGGCGAATCCATAGTAGCGACCTGCCCCGGTGCTATGCTGACCCTATTTAGCCACGTTTTCAAGCAGTGCTCATGCGCGGAAGTCGCGTGTGCGAGCAAAGCGCATGCATGGAAGGCCGTGCGCATGCGCGGAGCATGCGCTCACATTTTCGATGCTGGGCGAACTGGTAGTTAAATTATGCGAATTCCGCCTCTGACTGCGTTGCGTATACATGCATGCGTGTTGGTCCAGATTCCAGAATCTGAAATGCAAGATTCTTCCTGATATTCTTTCTAAAAGATTCCTTACGACTCCCATCAAACTCACAACTCCCTTCCTTTTCCATTGCGGAGAGTTTGCATTCCATTGGAATTTTTATTTTATTTTTTAATTCTAATTTTGCAGAGAAATGTATTTGCCTGAGAATAATTCTGAGTTATCTTCTGCACGGCAACTTTTCAAATAGCTTTCTCTTTTTCTTAAAAAAAAAAGAAATCTGGTCTCTCCTGGTATCTGGGTGCTTTTTAAAATCTGTTTACATTTGTACGATCGGGAAATGGATGGTAATGGGTTGTTGTTGTTTTTTTTAAACCTGTGAGAATCGGGCTGCTTCCCCAGTTCTGGGTTCAACTCCGACCCTGTTTCCCTAAAAATAAGATTTTTCAGGATGCTCGTAATATGAGCCCTACCCCAAAAATAAGCCCCAGTTTAAGATTGTCAGCAGACGGAGGTGTTTATTACCGTATTTCCCCCCAAAATAAGTCCTAACCAGAAAATAAGCCCTAATGCATCTTTTGGAGCAAAAATTAATATAAGACCCGGTCTTATTTTGGGAGAAACATGGTAGTATTTCTCCATAGGGCTGGGAAAGATGTTTTTTTTTTTTTGTTTCCTAAAGAATTGCTGGAATTCAAGTCAGGATTGAAATATTAGTCTAGGATTGAAATCCTAGCCTAGTTCTCCTGCTTCGTAAAGAGGCTCTCGGTTTAATACGATGAGGACTAGAATCTTGTTTTGTGTTGAAGGGTCATCCCTCAGTAAAACTTTTGCAAGCTGGTAACGGGGCTTGGGTGGGGGGGAAAGTCTGCAGAAAGTCAAGTTGGTAAAAGAAAGCGCTGCTTTCAGTGGTTTTGTCTGGTTCCAGTTCTGTGGGTTCGTTCACAGAATGAAGTAAATCCTCCTGTGTCTACATCATTTTTTGGTACGTCTGCTTTCACAGTGAACGGGAGTCTTCTGTGTAGTAGATTATAAAAGTCTGTCTTGAATTACAACTTGTTGTTGAGTTGATGGCTCAGGGTTAGGAACTTCCCTTGTTTCGTAAGGCGGAGAATCCAGAGACGTTGAAAGCGGTTTCAAGCCATTGTAAACTAAAAATAACTTTTTGCGATGGGACCTTCCTGTCCGCTCAGAGCCTGAATTTTCTTCCTTTCCATCCAGTGGTGGGTTTCAAAAAATTTACGCTACCGGTTCGGTGTGGGTGTGGCTAGGTGGGAGGGGGGCATGTGACCGAGTGGGCGTGGCCAACTTGACATCACTCACGCCCACTCAGTCACAGGACCCTCCCCACCTAGCCACGCCCACAGAAAAAGGTAGGAAAAATTTTGGCATTGCCACCTATCTACCCCCACCCTCCCTTCGCCAGTCGCCCCCGTTCCCCTCCTTTAGCGCCCCTGGCTCTAGTCCCGCTTCCTTCCCCACCATCGCCTCTTTGTTCGGGCTGCTTACCTTCCGCGGCGGCGGCTGGTCCAGAGTCCTTAAGGCAAGCTGACTGGAGTTTTCGACGGCCCCCAGTCAGCCGCCGCTGATGGAAAGCGGCTGGCAAAGAAGACTCTTGGAGAGCCGCTTTGCAGCTGTGGCAGCTAGCTGCCGGCTGCCGGAAAGTACCGCTGGAAAAAGCTGCCGTCGCCGCCATGTTCTTCGCGCATGAGCACCCCATCGGACTTGCAAGGCAATGGGATACGCGTGCACGAAGAACATGGTGGCAACGAACATGATGGCCGGGGTGAGCAAGCAGTGACCGGGGGACCAGATCGGGGGTGTGGCCAGCCAACCATCGCTACCGGTTCAGCGACCGACGACAAATTATCGCTACCGGTTCTCCCGAACCAGTGCGAATCGGTAGCAACCCACCACTGTTTCCATCCCTTGAATTTTCCAGAGATGGAAACCTTGTGGGATAGCCTCTTGATGCCACAAGTTCTTCCTCCAGGTGCCTTAAATACAACAGACGCTACCGTACTTCCACCTTGGCCTGTTCTCACAAGCGTCGAGACCAGCTATGCAAAACCGCCACAGATCTCGGATAAAACCTGGTCCCCTGCTAATCTGCTGGGGAAGTCCCATTTATTCTGGCATGGTTCGCTGGTCTGAGCTGTGAAGTCAAATTGAGGCCAAATTTCACAAGCATAACCTCAGCCACCCAATTCCAGCTACATTCTCACGATCCAGAGGAGTTATTCGGACCAGACCTCAACTTCCCATCGCTTTCTGTAATTGCTGGGTCTCGCTCTCCCACTCACCCCCTGGGAAAGTTGCCGGCATTGAGCAGGTTGTTAGATCCACTCAGATCCAGTCCTGAGGTTTGGGATCTTGGTTTGGTTTGGTTTTGTTCCTCTCTTGGCAATTTAAACTTCTTCCTCGTTCTCTCATTTCTCTGCTCCTTCGAAACCATTCGCAACGAAGGCAAGGACGCACCGTCGGAGAGAGCCCAAGACAAGGGGTTAATATTTGTTGACTCGCCCAAACCGCACGTAATCCGTGTCCTTCGTTTCTTCGCCTCTAAGTCAATTGTGGTTTAACTCGATTTCTCCCCCCCCAAACCCCACCCTTCTTCATCCGAACTCCCCGATCTGCAACACCATCCATGAAGTGGCTTCTTCTGAGAAATTGACCGATGAGCTGGTTCGGGCTCTCCCACTTTATACCCATTCCAGCTGCCTCTTTCTAATTCCTACGCTTTTGCAGATTTGCAAGAAAATAAAATTTAAAAAAAAAATCACCTACACCTGCGCAACGAGAGCAAAGAACCGAAGCTGACCAACCTCGCAACAAGACAAAAAAAGAAAAAAAAAGAAGGAACGCTACTGACTCAGTCTCTGCCCTGAACATTTTGCCAACGCACAAGCACTCACACTCACTCCGTTTCAGGTGACAAGTCAGGCCTTCCCGTGGTTTGGAAGGGTTAAAGGCAGGGTTATTCAACTTTGGACTTGCATCACTCGTTTTTTTTTTTTTGGTTTTTTTTTTTTATCACCAGGTTAGAGCAGCTGAGACGTGGAGCGCTCCTCCTCCTCCTCCTCCTCCTCGGGGTTTGTACAATATAATAATGTGCGCTGAGCTTAATCCACTGGCCAAGGAGGCACCGAGCGTTTCTAGACTCGAAAAAGCCGAGCGTGAAACATCCAGGGGGGAAAGAAAAAAAAAAACAAAAACCCACCAAGAACGAGAGGCATTAGAGCAGCTGAGCAATTCGACTTCCTGGCACTGCTTCTCACTCTTTTCTCTCAGTTTTGGATTTATCTGGCTGATTTTTTTAAAAGCCGGCATTTACTTCTCCAAATTATTTTCTTTTCCTCCTTAAGGCTGCCCGTTTCGAGTAGGCAGTAGCTGGCTGCGCCGTCTCTCTGCTTTTAATCTCCAGTATGAAGCTGGGGACGGTTGTGGTTTGTTAACGCAAAGACGCATCTGAGGTTGATTAAAACTTCGCTCTTCGTGCGACTAGAAGCTGGAGGAAGCGTAGAGATTTTTTTTTTTAATACTTAACACTGAGCACTTTTCCTTTTTTTTTTAATTTTATGATTTGAGAGGTCCTGGATAATTCTTTACGGTGGGTTCCCCCCCCCCCAAAGAAAACAGCAATATTGATTATTTTTGAGGGGTGGGTTTCGAATC
>WNWU01000107.1:1221155-1227159 GCA_012654045.1 Ptyas mucosa
AAGAGGAATAATACAGGTGATACCTGGCTCAATAGTGATGATTGTGAGAGGGATCTTGGTCGGAATCCTAGTGGACAATCACTTAAATAGGAGCCAGCCTTCTGTGCTGCTGCAGCGAAAAAGGCCAGTGCAATCCTAGATTGCATAAACAGAAGGATAGAATCAAGATCATAGAATCAAGAGCCTCAGTGGTGCAGCAGACTAAAGTGCAGTTACGTAGCAGCAGATGCCTGCAATTACTGCAAGTTCAAATCTCACCAGGCTCAAGGTTGACTCAGCCTTCCATCCTTTCGAGGCAGGTAAAATAAGGACCCGGATTGTGGGGGTAATAAGCTGACTTTGTATAAAAAAGAATAACGCTTAGGGGGGGTCGAAAGCCCTACTAAGCAGGTATATACAAAAAGTATGAAGGCTATTGCTTAACACATTGTAAGCCGCCCTGAGTCTCCGGAGACAGGTGGCATATAAATCGAACCAATAAATCAATCAATCACATGAAGTGTTAATACCACTTTAAAATGCCTTGGTAAAGCCACACTTGGTATACGGCATGCAGTTTTGGTTGCCATGATGTAAAAAAAATGTGGGGACTCTGGAAAGAGTGCAGAGAAGAGCCACAAAGAGGATTAGGGGACTGGAGGCTAAAACATGTGAAGAATGGTTGCAGGAACTGGGTAGGTTTAGTTTAATGAAAAGAAGGACTAGGGGAGACATGATAGCAGTCTTCCGATATCTCAGGGGCTGCCCCAAAGAAGAGGGAGTCAAGCTATTCTCCAAAGCACCTGAGGGCAGGACAAGAAGCAATGGATGGAAACTAACCAAGGAGAGAAGCAACCTAGAACTAAGGAGAAATTTCCTGACAGTGAGAACAATTAACCAGTGGAACAACTTGCCTCCAGAAGTTGTCAATGCTCCAACGCTGGAATTTTTTAAAGAAGAGATTGGACAACCATTTGTCTGAAATGATCTAGGGCTTCCAGCCCGAGCAGGGGGTTGGACTAGAAGACCTCCAAGGTCCCTATCCACTCAGTCATTCTCTTACTCTTTGACCAAAAGGTGTGCCTTTTTCTCTAAAACGTAGCGTATCTCCAAGATTTAAGGTTTCTGCCCTCTTGGAGCAGGACAGGCTCTGCGGACAGATGGGGGAAAAAAATGCATTAGGCACAGGTTCTTGAACAAATCAGTCCAGGATCTCCCCCGGATAAACTTTTCAAACGCCAAGCATTCGAGAGCCCTGACTTTCTCTGAATTATTTGCTCTCAGTATTAACAAGAAACAAGGTAGAATGCTGGGAAATTCCTAAATCGGAGCCGAGGGTGCGTGTTTATACGAGTGACACACTCATTATATAAAACGTGGAATTTTTCTGGGTTGTTTTTTTTTTAAAGCCCCAGAGGGACACATGGTCGTATTCTGGCCTGTAAAAAAAAATAAAATAAAAATCAGCTGTTTAAAAGCCCTTCCTCCCCGTCAGTGTTCTTTTTTTAAACCCAGCCTAGGGAAATTCACATTTCAATCCATCCTTGGAAAATTCTACTTCTGGTGCCAGAGGAAAACCAGCAGGCAAAGGAGAAACTACGTGTTTGTGTGTAGTTAATCCCACTGGTTCTTTTATTTTTATTTTTATTTTTGCAACAATTTGAGTGTCCTGGTCTTGTCTGTCATCTGCACCTCTGTAACTGTCTGGTTTGGTTCTGCAACCCAATAAGACAAACACAGACTTCAATTAGAACTGCAGAATAAAACCGTGGCTACCAACCTGCCTTCCATGGAGGACCTGTCTACTCCACGAGTCAAAAAGAGGGCTGGGAAAATATTTACAGACCCCTCGCATCCTGGACATAAACTGTTTCAACTCCTACCCTCAAAACAAGGCTATAGGGCAATGCACACCAGAACAACTAGACACAAGGACAGTTTTTTCCCCCCTGAACTCTGCAAAACAAATAATTCCCTCAACACTGTCAAACGGTTCACTAAGTCTGCATTACTACCCTGTTTCTCCCAAAATAAGGCATCCCCTGATAATAAGCCCAATCGGGCTTTTGAGCGCATGGCAATAAGGCCAAGCACTTATTTCAGGGTTCAAAAAAAAAAATAAGACAGGGTCTTATTTTCGGGAACACACGGTATCTATCATATCTATTTTATCTATCTTATCTACTGTCTCTCTATCTTCTATCTGTCTGTCTGTCTACCTACCTACCTACCTACCTACCTACCTTTGTTTCCCCCAAAATAAGACATCCCCTGATAATAAGCCCAATCGGGCTTTTGAGTGCATGGCAATAAGGCCAAGTGCTTATTTCAGGGTTCAAAAAAAAATATAGGACAGGATCTTATTTTCGGGGAAACATGGTATTACTATGAGTCTTCTCACCGTTCCTATCGCCCATCTCCTCCCACTTATGATGGCATGACTGTAACTTTATTGCTTGTATCCTTACGATTTATATTGATATCGATTGCTTCCTAGTAGGATCTGATTGCTTATTTGTACCCCATGACTATCATTAAGTGTTGTACTTTATGATTCTTGACGAATGTATCTTGTCTTTTTATGTACACTGGGAGCCTATGCACCAAAGACAAATTCCTTGTGTGTCCAATCACACTTGGCCAATAAAGAATTCTATTCTATTCTATCTATTCTATTCTGTTGTCTTCCCACAGGCACATTCAGGATCCGGCAAGCCAGCGGTTAACATGGAACAAACCCCCGAAAAGTGTCCTTGTGATCAAAAAGATCCGAGACGCCAGTCTTCTGCAGCCCTTCAAAGACCTCTGCATTTATTTGACCGAGGTAGGCTGGACTTCAATCTCTCCTTCTCTCTCTCTCTCTCTCTCTAATGCTGGCTTTTTCCCATTGGTGCAGAGATACCCCTGGGACCCCTGGGAAGACTGGAAGATCACATCCAATTTTTGGTCACTGCGATGTAAAAAAAAAAAAAGCATTAGACATACAGGCTGTCCTCGACTTACAACAGTTCACTTAGTGACCGTTCGAAGTTGCAACGGCTGAGAAGCGCTTTTCACAGTTACAACCATTGCAGCCTCTCCGTGGTCGTGTGATTTACATTCAGATGCTTGGCAACTGATTCATATTTATGACGGTTACGGCGCCCCGGGGGTCACGCTATCCCCTTTTGCGACGTTCCGACAAGCCAAAGTCAACGGGGAAGCCCGATTAGCTTAACAACCGTGTTGCTAATTTAAGAAACGGCAGGGCTTCGCTTAACAAACGTGGCAAGAAATGGCTTAAAATGGACAACTTTCAAAATGCGATTTAACCCTTTTCCCAGTCTTTAAACATAAATCTCGACTGGAAAGTGATATGTTGACTGTTGATCGGCCCGAAGGTGCTTTTTAAAGAGGTATCTGGACTTCCTTGGTTTTTCCTTGGAAGAAGTTTCGCTTCTCGTCTAAGAAATCTCTTCAGAACTGAAGAAGCTTCTTGGACGAGAAGCGAAAAGTCTTCAAAAGAAAAAAAACAAGAAAGTCCAGTTGCCTCCTGAAAAAGCACCTTTGGGACAACCAGGACCTGGATGACGGAAAATCTTTATAGGCCAGGGGTCAGCAACCCGTGGCTCTGGAGCCGCATGTGGCTCTTTCATCCCTCTGCTGTGGCTCCCTGTTGCTGGTCAGCTCCACAATCGATAGGGCTTTCGGTTAGGACAGGTAGAGGAAAAAAGATGCCGCGCTAGGAAGAGACTCTATGGTGGGGGAACCGGAGTTCCGGTGAGCAGAGGAAAAAGGACGCCGCGCTAGAAAGAACCGGACTTCTGGACAGCTCCAAAATCGAACGGAGGGCTTCCGGTTAACACCTTTGTGGCTCTTTGAGTGTTTAAGGTTGCCGACCCCTGCTATAGACATTGACTATTCATTCAATTCCCCGATCTCCCAACCAAGAAAGAAATTAACTTACAAACGCCCAGAGGTTCCTTTGCCACCCAAGATGGCAGCTGATAAGGTTTGCGCCTTAATGTGGTGGATGAACCACTCGGGCTGTTGGTTAAAATGCATGCCCTACATACCTGCCATATTAAATAAATCTCATTTTCTAGATTCATTCATTCGGCAAATATCTCTGCTGTTCAACTCCCAAAGAATTCCACACAGTTCTTTTGCCCGGCTTATTGTCTTTGGAGATTCTCAGTCATCCAGGCCCTGGTTGTCCCAAAGGTGCTTTTTTTCAAGGGGCAACTGGACTTTCTGGTTTGTTTTTGTTTTTGTTTTTTTTAAATTTGATTTATATGCCGCCCTTCTCCGGAGACTCAGGGCGGCTTACAATGCGTTAAGCAATAGCCTTAATACTTTTGTATATATTTATACAAAGTCAGCTTACTGCCCCCACAATCTGGGTCCTCATTTTACCTACCTTTGAAAGGATGGAAGGCTGAGTCAACCCTCTTTCTTTGAAGATGTTTTGCTTCTCCTCCAAGAAGCTTCCTCACCTCTTTCCCTGGCTTGATTTAACATACCCTGTTTCCCCAAAAATAAGACATCCCCTGATAATAAGCCCAATCGGGCTTTTGAGCTCATGCATTAAAATAAGACTCCCCCCGAAAATAAGCCCTCCCTGAAAATATTTAAACGCAGAACTGGAAATCACTAAGACGGCAAGAGGAGCCCCGTCTTGCTCCACATGCCCCAAAATAATAAGACCTCCCCGAAAATAAGGCCAAGCGCTTATTTTGGGATTCAAAAATACATAAGACAGGGTCTTATTTTCAGGGAAACACGGTACTTAATTAACCAGCGTTGAAACGATACTCGGCAAGCTATGGTGAACCCAGCCGGCAATTCTTTGATTGACCTGGTTCAGTGGAACCGTTGAAGATGACTGAGGAGTTGTTGTTGTTGTTGTTGTTGACTTGTTTATGTCAATGCCACTTTCTCCTTTCCAGGTCAACAACATGCTGGTTTACGTGGAGAAGAAAATCCTAGACGATCCAGCCATCATGAACGACGAGAGTTTTGGGTCTGTGAAGAAGCGGTTTTGCACTTTCAGTGAAGGTATTTAGGAACTTCCAGGTGGATCAAAAGGACTGGTGCACCTCTTCCCACCTAGTACCCTGTTTCCCCGAAAATAAGACCCAACCAGAAAATAAGCCCTGGCATGATTTTTTTCAGGATGCTCGTAATATACGCCCTACCCTCAAAATAAGCCCCAGTTAAGATTGTCAGCCAGACGGATGCATTTAGTACCGTATTTCCCCCAAAATAAGACCTCCCATTTTTCTCAACAAATCTTATTAAAGGAGAGTCCGTAAGACGCCGAGCTTGGAAAGAATAATTTTTGATGTCAAAAATTGACAAAACAGCCCATCTGTGAATGTTATTAAAACAGGACCGGATGAAAAAAAGTATTTTATTCTGTCATCCGGCTGTATCTTTGCTTGTTTAATTGGTAAGATTGAGAAGCAAAGATCTTGAAATGTTATTTCCCCCCCCCCTTTTTTTTTTGTAGATTATGACGATATCTCCGATCAGATAGACTTTATCATCTGCCTGGGCGGAGACGGGACGTTATTGTACGCTTCATCGCTTTTTCCGGTAAGCTCATCTCTCTCCTCTCCAGCCTATGTCTTTACGTAGCTTGGACAATTTCCGTTATCTGCAGTTGTGTGTTCAGGTGTCCTTTTTGGCATTCTCTGCCCCACACCCCAGGTTTTTTATGGGTTCACTTTCTATCCCTTTCCACATCAGCAATGATTAAATATACCTTATGAGCTCAAATACCCATTTATTATTAAAAGAAAAAAGAACCACACATGAATAGAATAGAATAGAATAGAATAGAATAGAATAGAATAGAATAGCGAATAGAATAGAATATGGAATGGAATGGAATGGAATGGAATGGAATGGAATAGAATATGGAGTGGAGAGTGGAGTGGAGTGGAGTGGAGTGGAGTGGAGTGGAGTAGAGTAGAGTAGAGTAGAGTAGAGTAGAGTAGAATAGAATAGAATAGAATAGAATAGAATAGAATAGAATAGAATA
>WNWU01000107.1:1230453-1256612 GCA_012654045.1 Ptyas mucosa
CCCTCTCCTCTCCTCTCCTCTCCTCTCCTCTCCTCTCCTCTCCTCTCCTCTCCTCTTTTCTCTTCTCCCTTCCCTTCCCTTCCCTTCCGTTCCCTTCCCCTCCCCTCTCCTCCCGTCCCCTCTCCTCCCGTCCCCTCTCCTCTCCTCTCCTCTCCTCTCCTCTTCTCTTCGGTGCGGTGGCCTAGAGGTGGAGCTCTGGCCTCAGAATCAGGAGGTTGTGAGTTCAATCCTAAATAGAGGCAGATATTTCTCTCTCTGGGCACAATGAGAAATAGATCTGCTGAACAAAACTCCGTACTGGCGACAGGCAGGGCATCCGGCCAGTAAACACTCAGCTCCATTCAGTTGCCCCGACTCCACCCCGCAAGGGATTACAGCCTCATTTTAAAAAAAAAAAAGTCTTATCTATCTTATTTTATTATTTTCAATTTCCATATACTGTCCTACTCAGCCAAGTCACCCTTCCTTTTCTTTCTCAATATTACTCAGCACGAAGTCGATGAAGATCGAGATTCCTCAAATGAAATGTTCCCCTGTTGAATTGGTTCTAACCTAGACACACAAACACACACACACACAGGAGTCCTTATACCGGTGTTTTTCAACCTTGGTCCCTTTAAGACGGTGGCTGGGGAATTCTGGGAGTTGAAGTCCGTCCGTCTTAAAGGGGCCAAAGTTGAAAAAACCGCCTTAGGCCAAGTTGATGCGTTTCATTCGTAACGTCCTTTTTCTGTTGTTCAGGTGTTGAATGAAGTGGTGGTGGACCGAGGCCCTTCCTCATACCTTTCCAACGTGGATGTCTTCCTTGATGGTCACCTTATCACCACTGTGCAAGGCGATGGTAAGCCCACAGAGCTGGGGGTCACTATGTTCTCAGCCAGCTACCCAAACACGACAAACCTTCTGAAGTTATTAGTAGTGTCGGCAGCCCCGGCAAAAAGTTTCTCTCTTACAAGTCTGTCCATCAGGGTAATGAATAGTTGTCTGCCATACTTATTCATCTCCGTCCCCTGCCTTTTATCCCCAGAGCTGGGGTGGGGCTTCGCTAACAGCGGTGGCTCTTCCTTCCCGAGGACCGGCCCATAGATTTCCACTGCTCTCCTCTCCTCTGCCTTCAGGCACTGGACCCAGCTGTTCCTCCTCTTCCTCATCAGCCACTTCCAGACCTGGGGGGTTTGACTCTCCATCTGACGGCTGACAGACGGTCCAGGCTCCACCTCTGTTTCTCTATCTCTGACAGCTCCGTTCTCTCTTCCCCCTCGGAGCTCTCAGGTTGCCTTGAGGCTGACCTTGACTCGCACGCCGCCGCCTCCTCCTCTGATTTGGCTGCTGGAGGAGCCGGCGACCAACAGGCCACAACACAGTAGTTGCCCTTTCCTGTTGTTCTTACGGTAAACGGTGCTCATTTCTTCCCACTAGGCGTCATTGTTTCCACGCCGACTGGCAGCACGGCGTACGCGGCCGCTGCGGGGGCGTCCATGATCCATCCGAATGTCCCTGCCATCATGATTACCCCCATCTGCCCTCATTCCCTCTCCTTCCGGCCCATCGTCGTCCCAGCTGGCGTGGACCTGAAGGTAGGTTGCCTTAATTGGTTGCCGTAACAGAGAAACCTTGTGGGGCGGCGCAGGTTTGAGCAGGGAGACCCAACGTCTGTCCTCAGCCACGGGGGAGCACATGGGTTGTCTTGGAGTCCGTCCTGTAGGAAATGAGCAGGCTGAGCTGCAAATGTTTGCAGCTGCCTGCAAAAGAAAAAAAGAAAAAGTCGTTAAATGAGGCGTGGCCCTCTGCTTAATGATCTTGATGGCTTACAGCTGAAATACGGGCTTAATTACAGTTGTCAATTTTCTGGCTCTGCCTTCTCTGTCCCCCGCGAATGAACCGAACGGGCCGCCTTCCTCACATTAAACCCGCAAAACTAAGCGCACAAGTCGCTAACTCTGAAATAGCCAACGCAGCTGATTTGGTTCCGTCTAACCCGCCTGTGAGGCTGTAGCCGGCGCGATGAAGGAGATATTTTTGCAATCCTGGCCCCAGCGAACAAGTTGACCTTTTATGTAAGCAAACGAAGCATAAGCAACATGAGCCGCGGTGGCGCAGTGGTTAGGGTGCGGTACTGCAGGCTGCTTCTGCTGACTGCCGGCTGCCTGCAGTTTGGCAGTTCGAATCTCACCAGGCTCAAGGTTGACTCAGCCTTCCGTCCTTCCGAGGTGGGTCAAATGAGGACCCAAAATTGTCAGGGGCCATAGGCTGACTTTGTAAACCTCTTAGTGGGTAAAATGATTCCTTCCTTCCTCTCTCCCTCCCTCCCTCCCTCTCTCTCAGTGGTTAGAAGGCAGTATTGCAGGCTAACTCTGCCCACTGCCAGCAGTTCGATCCTGACCAACTGGCTCAAGGTTGACTCAGTCTTCCAACCTTCCGAGGTGGGTAAAATGAGGGCCCAAATTGTCAGGGGCCATAGGCTGACTCTGTAAAGCTCTAAGTGGGTAAAATGAATCTTTCCTTCCTCCCTCCCTCCCTCCCTCCCTCCCTTCCTCCCTCCCTCCCTCCCTCTCAATGGTTAGAAGGCAGTATTGCAGGCTAACTGTGCCCACTGTCAGCAGTTCAATCCTGACCAATCTTCTATCCTTCCGAGGTTGGTAAAATGAGGACCCAGATTGTTGGGAGCAATTTGCTGAGACTGTAAACTGCTTAGTGGGTAAAATGAATCTTTCCTTCCTTCCTCCCTCCCTCCCTCCCTCTCAGTGGTTAGAAGGCAGTATTGCCGGCTAACTCTGCCCACTGCCAGCAGTTCAATCCTGACCCAACCTTCCATCCTTCCGAGGTGGGTAAAATGAGGACCCAGATTGTTGGGGGCAATGTGTGCTGACTCTGTGAACCGCTTAGAGAGGGCTGCAAAGCAGTGTCTAAGTGCTATTGCGATTAGTCTCCATTCTAGATTTTCTTCCCCCGCCACCCTCTCTCGGCAAAACAGGGAGATTATAGCCGACGTACGCCGTGTTCCAAACCATATTTCAGTCCCACAGAGCGAAAAGAGAAGAGCCAACTCAGGGAAAGCAATTACTGGCTTTATTTGAAGAGTTGGAATCTCTTGAGTTATTGTCAGCATGTTCTGACTTGGGGAAGGCTGTGTTTTGAAAGGATGAATCATGCTTGACTCCGGCCCCACCCAAAAGAACCGAGCTGGCACACTTCAGAAATCTCACATCCCTTTTTTGTTCTTAAATTGGTACTCTGTTGTCCCCAAAATAAGACCGGGTCTTATATTAACTTTTGCTCCAAGAAACACATTAGGGCTTATTTTCTGGTTAGGTCTTATTTTCAGGGAAAATAAATGCATCCATCTGGCCATCAATCTTAACTAGGGCTTATTTTAAGGGTAGGGCTCATATTACGAGCATCCTGAAAAATCAGGGTGGGGCTTATTTTCCAGTTGGGGCTTATTTTCAGGGAAACAGGGTAATTCGGTATGATCGAATGGATGCAGGTAGTCCTCGACTTATATCGAATGGATGCAGGTAGTCCTCGACTTATAACCATTCGTTTAGTGACCGTTTGAAGTTACAGTGGGACTGAAGAAAAGCGACTTATGGCCGTTTTTCCACGCTTGCAATCCCCTTGGTTACCTGATCAGAAATTGGCCACTTGGCAACGGCTTCATATTTATGACGGCTGCAATGTCCCAGGGTTACGTGATCCCCTTTTGCGACCACCTGACCAGCAAAGGCAATGGGGAAGCCAGATTCGCTTAACGGCCGTGTGATGGTAGCGATTCATTTAAAAACTGTGGCAGCCAAAGTTGTAAAGTAGGGTAAAACTCACTTAACAGCTGTCTTGCTTAGGAACAGAAATTTTGGGCGGGCTCCCATTGTGGTCATAAGTCGAGAACTAGCTGCTTTGGGTTAAAAGAAGTATGCTGAAATATGCATCAGTCAAGAGGTTGGAAGTTAGCATCTTGAGATTAAACCAGCGTTTCTCTAGCTTGTCGATTTTAAGCTTGTCGATTTCAATTTCAGAATTCCTCAGCCACATCTTAAAGCTGGCTGGGGAATTCGGGGAGTTGAAGTCCACGCCTCTTAAAGCTGGCTGGGGAACTTAGCACCATGGGTAACATATCACGATCTTATCCAGGACCTCTTCCTTCTCTCAAAAATACTTTTTCATCACATAATCCAAACTTGGGAATCATATGTCTTTTCCCGCCTCTCTCTCAATCCTAGATCATGCTGTCTCCGGATGCCAGGAATACCGCGTGGGTTTCGTTTGACGGGCGGAAGAGGCAGGAAATCTGCCACGGGGACAGGTGAGGGTGTCCTTCTGGATGAACCCAAAATTGGCCAAAGAAAGGTTTTTTTTCCTAAACCAGGGGTCCGCAACCTTAAATACTCAAGAGAGCCATTTAGTTTCCCAAGAGTTTCCCACAGAAAAGAAAACACTGGGAGCCACAAAACCCTTCCCGTGCCTGACTATTTTTTGAGCGGCACAAAATTAGCATATGTAGTTGAATTAAACGTTCTGTTTTCTTCTGAAACTTTTATTTTCTTGGATTTATCCATGGTTGGTCTACCGGGGGTTGAAAAGCTCAATAAATCACGTGCCGGCAGGTATCGCATATTGGCGGTTGTGACTCATATTTTGAGTGATAGGGAGCTGCAGCAGAGGGCTGAAAGAGCCACATGTGGCTCCAGAGCCACAAGTTGCTGACCCCTGTCCTAAACAATCAAGAAATGCCAAAAATGCAGAGATAAAAAAGGAACAAGGCTCAGCATTCGAAATCAGTTCTTTGGCCTTAGGGAAGAGCTGCTTTTAAGCCGCTCTGATTAAAAACCCCAAACAACTCTCCAATTCGAAGCCGTGCAAATATTTTGAGGAGACCGAAACGTTTTGGGCTGACCGTTGTCAGCTGGATTTAGTCTTAACCGGCCGTCCTTCTTGGCTTCCTTCTAGCATCAGCATCACAACTTCCTGCTACCCTCTCCCTTCGATCTGCTTCCAAGATCCCGTCAGCGACTGGTTCGAAAGCCTGGCGGAGTGTTTACACTGGAACGTTCGAAAGAAGCAAAATCACTTCGTGGTCGACGAGGAGGAAGAATTTTGAGTGTCGGGTACGCATCGGAAGAAGAGAGAACAAAATGGAACTGTCCTTGTATATAATAAGTATTTGAAGCCTGTAGCCTTGGGGAGTAAACCCACATACATCCCCCTTATCCATATATAGATAGATAGATAGATAGATATGGATAGATATGGATATATAGATAGATAGATAGATGTAGATAGATGGATGGATGGATGGATGAATAGGGATGGATGGATGGATAGATAGATAGATAGATAGATAGATAGATAGATAGATAGATATAAATGGATATGTATATATAAATATGGATATATATGTATATATAGATATGAATATATATGTATATATAGATATATATAGATATACTGTGTTTCCCCAAAAATAAGACCCTGTCTTATATTTTTTTGAACCCCGAAATAAACGCTTGGCCTTATTTTCGGGGAGGTCTTATTATTTTGGGGTGCATGGAGCAAGACGGGGCTCGTCTTGCTGTCTTACCTGATTTCCATCTCTCTCCCTAACCCTAATCAGAGGAAATGGCAGGGACCGGCTGCACTTGTGTTTAAATATTTTCAGGGAGGGCTTATTTTTGGGGAGGGCTTATTTTAGCAAGTGCTCTCAAACACCCGATTGGGCTTATTATTAGGGGAGGTCTTA
Organism: Ptyas mucosa; assembly: GCA_012654045.1. Lineage (NCBI taxonomy): Eukaryota > Metazoa > Chordata > Lepidosauria > Squamata > Colubridae > Ptyas > Ptyas mucosa. Next base: position 1,236,191 of record WNWU01000107.1, read on the forward strand.
TTTTCGAGGAAACACAGTATATATAGATATATGTAGATGGATGGAAGGAAGGAAGGAAGGAAGGAAGGATGGATAGAGATGGATGGATGGATGGATGGATGGATGGATGGATGGATGTGGATATATTCACACACACACACACACACACACACACACACAGATCGATATGGATATCTATCTCTCTGTCTAGCTAGCTAGTTACATACATATAGTTATAGATATAGATATAAAAAGATAGCAGCATACCTCATATCAGCCTGTTCTGCTGATGACCAGCCCTCCTGTTAGTTTTCTGCCTTGTTAAGGAACCTTAGAGACAGGCACAACACTGGCTTACCTGGGCCATGGAAAGAAAGCAGCATTTTTGTGAAAACACGCTGCGTGTCTTCCCGGCAACCGACTTCACATTGGCGAGGGAAGCCCTGTTTCCAGGACCGGCATTTGCTCAGTTGGTTCCCGAATCCCACAGGGTGGGATTCCCAAGGGCCGTAGCAATGATGGCGGTGGGCCTGGCCGTCTTTGCTATAAACAGCCCCTTAATCCGTTCTGCAAATTTGCCCACCGCTAAAGCTTTTCACGACGGCCGCTGTCCGTTCTTCCATCTCTCCTCTTTCTTCAGTTTACAAAAAAAACCCCGGCGTGTTTTGGTTTTCCAAGTGGGCCGCTTAGAACCCCTTTTCCCTTTTGTTGTTTCAGTGACCCTCTTTCTCTATCTGTCTTGTGTGATCCGTCTGTCCTTGAAGGGACCAAGGCAAGCTGGACTGACTCCTGTTTTTTAAACCCGCTTTTTGGCATCTTCCAAAGTAGTTTTTCTTCAATCTCTTTCGGATGTAAAAACAAAACAAAACAAAAAAAAACATCAGGTGAAGCTCGTAAGGGACGGGCGACGTTTCGCCTTCCCTTTGAAGGGTGTTTTGTGTGAAGACTCTCCTTTTGCTCCTTGCATCTGAAATAATTCCGACTTCCCTGTTCCAAATCCAAACTTTTGAGTACGGCGGGGTTGAAAATCCACCGCGGTCCGGAAAAAAAGGAAAGTCAGGAAAAAAAAAATTTGCAGACATTCTTCCAAACAAAACTCGACTTTTTCGGCGGTCAGGATTCCTGCAAAATTTGCTCCTTCGAGACTTTTCCCTACAGACTTGACATGGCCAAGCATTGACATGGTCAAAAAAACCCACAAAAACCGGATGGAGAGAGAGAGTAGAAATCCAGATTTAAAAGCTCTCCAAGGACAGTCCTGTGAAATTCTGCCAGGCATGGAAATAACTAAAAAACTCCTGTCCTGTTGCACCTTCTATCTGAGGATCCAGTGTTGTTGAGCTGTTTCCTTCTGGATCGCTCAGGGCTGAAAAAGCTGTTTGAGACAAGGCTGACTTCAGTGGTTTTTTTGAGCCCCTAAGGAGTATGAAGCTGTTACTGATGGGATGGAGGATCCTGATCTCTCCGAGGTCAAACCGCTGCAAGATTATCCAGCGGAAGTTAGAAAGAAAAAAGAAAGAAAATCCTTTGCATTTTTCATTTGTCTTCAACATATCGTGTTGTCTTTTTTTCCTTCCTGTTATTGTATTATCTTATCTTGTTGTTGTCTAAGTTTCTATCTCATGAATATGGGGAGAAAAGATAAAAGAGATGGCTTTTACAGAGATTAATAAAGGGGATCTTCCAGAGGAACGGGGAGCATCCAGACTAAAATACTTTTTTTTAAATTCCTCCACTCGTTAACCAAAACTCTGCTTTGTTTTCATTCACGGTGTCCCAGGATAGGACAAAGAGGCCCTTTCCCTTCAATTCCTTCAATTCCAGAGAACTGATCATCAGAACTCTTGATTTAGAAAAGATGGCATATTTTTTTTAATCCCTGGAAATTCAAAGCTAAGAGGTTACGAAGGCACCTCTTGAAAACAGGAATCTCATAAAGTGATGAATTTTTTTTAATGGGGTAGCTGCTTACTCCCTTGATCACTCTGTCTGGTGGAAATAAGAGCATAGGTCCCTGATGGTGAAACCTATGGCACGCGTGCCAGAGGTGGCACGCAGAGCCCTCTCTGTAGGCATGCGCATTGTCGCCAGCTTCTGGTTTCCAGCGCGCCAGCTGGTCTTTGCGGGTGCTGGGGCGCCAGAAAAAGGCCTGAAAATGGCCAAAAGCTAGGTTGTTTTCCAGGCCATTTTCCGGCTGTTTTCCGGGCTGTTTTCCAGCCGTTTTTTTGGGCCTGAAAACGGCCCTAAAACAGTGTGAAAACAACCCAAAAAAACGGTCTAAAAAGAGCCTGGAAAACGGTCTGAAAACGGCCAAAAAACAGTCTGAAAACAGCCTGGAAAACGGTCTGAAAATGTCCAAAAAACAGACATGAATGTGTGCGCCGGCCGGCTAGTCTTCAGGTTTTCAGCATGTCAGCTGGTCTTTGCGGGTGCCGGGGCACCGGAAAAAAGCCTGAAAATGGCCAAAAACTAGGCCGTTTTCCAGCTGTTTTCCAGGCCGTTTTCAGACCATTTGGGGGGCCTGAAAATGGCCGCAAAAACAGTGTGTGAAAACGGCCAAAAAACAGCCATGCATGCGTGCGCCAGCCAGCTGGTCTTTCGGCTGAAAAGGTTCACCATCACTGACGTAAGTTGTTTAGAATTCTTTTCTTTTTGTCGCGGTATCGACTTTATTCAGGCAGTCTAAATTTGACGAAAAAGGCTTATATTCCCCTCTCCCTCCCCAATAGAAATTTACTGAGGTTTGATCAGGGACCGTCGCCCTTGTGTGAAAAATATTTATGATTTCCCCCCCCCCTTTTTTTAAACTACGTGCTCAGTCTTGTGTTAAAATCCCTCTCACCTCTGCATCAGTCCTGTCCTTTCTCTCCCTGTGGATGGGAAAACCTCTCCGGTTCATTTGACGCTGAGCAAAAAGTTGAGGCTTTGTCATCATTTTCCATTCTACAATCACAAGCTTAATTCGGTTTGCTTACTGGGATTTTTTATTTTTATTTTTTTTAAAAATGCATTTTAACTTCAGAACCGTCAAATCAAGAAAACGCTGCTTAGCTTTTTCAAAATACTACGCCGTTTGCCTCAATTAGAACAAAAAGCATAGAGTCAAAAGAATTGAAACGAATCGGCAAGATAGTTGAAAGCAATTTCTTCCCAGGCTAGACCAAAAGAGCAGAAGTGAGTGTTTTGATTTTCTCATCGTCCTCCCGCTCTCTTACCAGTATTTAAACCACGATTGTACAGAATAGAAAATCGCTTGTTGGGTTTTCTTCCTAATAAGCAATAATTAAAGGGGAAGGGGGAAAGGCCCAGACCGCTGATGTTGGTACAGATTTCTTGACTCGGATAAAAGGGTTTATTGAAGGCTCAAAAGAAACAAAGCAACCCTCAAAGAAATGAGAGAGAAAAATGAGCCTTATTTAGGAAAGAAAAAATTACTTTTTTTTCATAAAGCTGACTATTTTTTTTTAAAAAAAATCATATTTAAAAGAAACGTTCTTTTTCTAGCTAGTCCTATATTTCTTCCAGCGTTCAGGAAAATAAATAAACCCCGTTGTTTTTTTGTACTTTTGTTTTTAAACCGAAGGTTGTATGTCATCAACTCCCACGAATCCTGTCTCAAAAATCATTTCTCAAAGCTGCTTCATAGTTCTTTCGCTGAGCAAACTTTCCCACCTCTTTGTTTATACATATTTTGGCCTTGGAGGAAGTTAAGGCAAGGAAGCCCCCCCGAGCGTTTGACCATGTCATGGCCTGAAATCTGAATTTCGGATTGCAGCTGGGTCCTAGCGTCCTCCGGTCACCCTTCATTGAAAATTCAAAATGCTCTGAATCCTATTTAGAGCCCAAAGCTGTGCGTTTTACGGAATCGTGTTTTGAGCAGGTTCTCATTAGTATTAAGAATTGCTAGGATCTCCAGCCTTTTGGTCTCCCCTCCCCTTCCTTGCCACCAATTTTTAGGCAGCACACCACAAACCAGGATTATTAAAAAGTCAGGTTTATATCCTGAATGGGGGGGGCACTTCACTTGACCCGCTTCTATTTGTGTCACTTCACTGCAGGCTCTTTTTAAGCTACCTCCGCTAAGGATTTTGCGGAAAGCTTTTCGACGGCTTTCCTTCCCCTGTTGCTAAACGCTCAACTTCCCCTTTCTTGGCAAGGGTACAGCAACTCCGCCCTTAAAAAAAAGAGGAGAAAACTTATCGTTTTATAAAAAAAGGCGGTTTGGAAGCTGTCACTCTGCCGTAGGACGGGGCAGCCGCCAAGCGTGCAAGAAAGCATGACGTGCCAAGCAAGCATTCGGAACGAACATCGGGGCCTTAACCTGAACGAGGCAAGCTGGATGTTGCTCGCCGTCGACATCCAAGCACGCATCGGTGGGTCGCTGAACCGGAAGGTCCCAGCTCATTTTTTTTTGGGGGGGGGGGAAGAGTTCTCAAATTCTTGAAGTTCTTGAATGTGGAGAACAGCTGTCTTAATGTTCTTTGAAGAACATCTTCATTGGCCTGTTTGCTTCTCCAGATATTTTTCCGGTCACGTTCTAATGAGGTGCATCTTCCATAGACATGTTGAGGTGGCTTTATTTGCACATCAACACAGGTGATGCGTAAATAAAACCAATAGGGCTGCTCCAATTTGCAGGTTGGTTGATAAATCGACTTTTTAACCGCATGGTCGACCTTCTTCTGAACCCCCGTTACAAAGGCATCCCTGCGGTGGGATTCCTTGCAAAAGAGAGAAAAATGCCGGACGTTTCTTATTGTTGTTGAATGCTTTGAAAATTTGTACGATATTGCTGAGAGCCGAGAACGATTTTCCAGAATCTTTTCCAATAAATCTTCGGTGATTGTTAGTTTTTTCCAAAGATCGGCATTTGTGTGATAGCATCAAACGGGGGGGAAGGGGGGAGCCAACCCAAATCCATTGACATGTAGAGGATTAGCAGGAGGGAAAAGATCAGTTTTTTGAGGAAAAAACGTCGTTCTTCAAACAGCTGGGCTCTGAAAGTTTAGTCTTTTCGACGTCAAAAATTTGGTTTTTCTCTTGTTCAGCTGGGGAGACTCTCTGCTATTAATCTCAAAATCGCTATATTTATTTAGAGTTTAGAATAACAGAATTGGAAGGGACCTTGGAGGTCTTCTACTCCAACCCCCTGCTTAGGCAGGAAACCCTACACCACTTCAGACAAATGGTTATCCAATCTCTTCTTAAAAGCTTCCAGTGTTGTAGCATTCACAACTTCTGGAGGCAAGTTGTTCCCCGGATTAATTGTCTTAACTGTCAGGAAATTTCTCCTTAGTTCTAAATTGCTTCTCTCCTTGGTTAGTTTCCACCCATTGTTTCTTGTCCTGCTTTGGAGAATAGCTGGACTCCCTCTTCTTTGGGGCAGCCCCTGAGATATTGGAAGACTGCTATCATGTCTCCCCTAGTCTTTTAAAATTTCTTTGAAGAAAAGGTAATGGGTGAGAAAAAAAGAAACCTTAGAGTTAAAAAGATAATTTCATATAATACATGGAACCCCAAATGCAATTTGGGTTGGGTTGGGTTGGGTTGAACCCAATCTTTACTCAACAATCATCAATGGTTTATGTCTTAGCAGAATATGTGAACGTGGCCACTTGGGATTAATCATGGTTTAGTATGGTTTAGGAAACCCGGGCAACTATTCAGAGGTCTCCGCTTCTTAGAGCAAAGCACTTCTAAACTGTTTACAGTTAGTCCTTATGACTGCAATTGAGCCAAAAACTTTTTGTTGAGTGAGTTTTGCCCTCTTTTACGACCGTTTTGCCACCATCGTTAAGCAAATCACTGCAGTTCCTAGTTCCTCATTGGCCTTTGCTTGCCAGGTCGCAAAGGTGATCACATGACCCCCGCATGACATTGCAACCGTCGTAAGTATGAATCAGCTGCCAAGCATCTGAGTTTTGATCACATCTCCTTAGTTCCAGGTTGCTTCTCTCCTTGATTTGTTTCCATCCATGTTTTTTTGTCTTGCCTTCTTTGGAAAACAGATTGGCCCTCTCTTCTTTGTGGCAGCCCCCTCAAATATTGGAACGCTGCTATCACATCACTCCTAGTCCATTTTTTTTCACTAGACTAGACGTAGCCAATTCCTGCAAACATTTACTTGAAGAGCAAAACTGTTTTCTGTCTGGAGTAGAGGAGGTCAAGAAAAAAAAATTGCAAAACCACCATCATGCCATTGAACCTTTATTGAAAAATACAAGGCCGGTAACAAATCTTTTTATTTATTTATTTAAATAAAGCATTATGATTAGAATATGAAATACTGGCTTTTGTGTTAGAAAAAAATCACTTTGTTACGAAGAATAGCTCGGCTAAAGATAACTCACATCGCTGGGAGTGTTTTGAAAAGATAGGACCAAAACCAGCACGGAAAGATTTTAAGGTTGCATTTTGAACTTTTCAAAGAGAGCTCTCTGGAGTCAGCAAGAAATCTGCCATGCTAATATTGACGGAAAGAAATAATAGCTGAAAGACCCTCTGGTTAGGGCCAAAAGTTGAAAGAGAGAAGCTTGTGTGGGTCTGATCTATCGTGTTTCCCCGAAAATAAGACCCTGCCTTATATATATATATATTTTGAACCCTGAAATAAGCGCTTGGCCTTATTTTCGGGGAGGTCTTATTATTTTGGGGTGCGTGGAGCAAGATGGGGCTCCTCTTGCCATCTTCCCTGATTTCCAGCTCTGTCTGCTTAACCCTAATCAGAGTGGCTGTGCATGCATTTAAATATTTTTGGGGAGGGTTTATTTTCGGGGAAACACGGTAGACGGACATGCTGGCCTTTGCAAGGGCCCAATTTGTGCAACACGGATGGGATAATTTTAGGCCAACGATTTTACCGTTCATTCCGTCCTGTCTTCGGTGGGGTCCTGGCTCAAAAATTCTTCAGGTGGGACAAAATCTCTCCCTTTTCTACAAGGGTTCGTGCAAAACTGACCAGCCTACGCCAACCAGTATGCGACTGGTTCTTTGCCACTCTGGCACCACACCGGGAGGGCAGGAGATGTTCTCCTTGAGTGCCTGCCAAGGAACCGAAGCAACTTTGCCACTGGAAGGACAACTCATTTCCTGCAACCTTGGAAGCGTGAAAACGGGCATCTCTCTCTCTCTGTAACAAGAGTGCAAACTGGATCGGAGAGCGGGTCAGACCAGGCAAAAACTGGGCCCCAGGCTCTTTAAGGGTTTTGACTGAAACTACGGCCACACCCCCGGGATCCCGCTTTGCAATTTGGCAACCGAAATCTGCCCCCGTCGGTCAAGCTCAAGACATGCCAACGGTTGCAAGGCCCAAATTAAATTAAAAATAAAAATAGGGGGTGGGGGTGGGGGGATTACAATACAGCCAGGGGAGCAAAACGCCAGACCCCAGCACGAGAAAGGCCACTTGCAGCGCAAGCTACATCGGGAAGGTGCTCCGAAGGACATTTTGGGAGAATTGGGGGACGATGCGTGGTTTCGTTGGCTGTTTCCGAGCAAGGAAGGCTGGCGGGGTGTGATCCCCGGAGATCCAGCGAGGCAGAATGGAATCCTAGAAAAGTGGAGCAAAGGTCTCCCTTGGGGATCGAGTCTCTGCTGCTGCTGCTGCTGCTGCTTCTCTTATCAGAGTCCAACCAGGGGGGCAGAAAGAGGGGGGGGGGGAAGAAATCGGATTTTCCCAACTTGGTTTTCACTCTATAAGAGCACATCGGTTTGACGATGGGAGAAGGGGTCACGAATCGATCCTTCCATAGGAAGAAAACACTGCAGAGAGAGAGAGAGAGAGAGAACGTCATTACTGAAAAACGGGATCCCCCCCCCAAAAATACAGCAAGTCCTCAACTTATAACAGTTCGCTTAGTGACTGAAGTTACAACAGCACTGGAAAAACTGATTTATGACCGCTTTTCGCACTTAAAAAAACAGATGCAGCATCCCAGGGTCACGTGATCAATGATCAACGTTCAGATAGAATAGAGAGTGAGTTGGAAGGGATCTTGGAGGTCTTCTAGTCCAACCCCCCGCTTAGGCAGGAAACCCTATATAGCATTTCAGACAAATGCTTATCCAATCTCGTTTTAAAAACTTCCAGATGCTTGGCAACGGACTCATAGTTGTGACGGCTGCAGTGTCCCGGCGGTCATGCGATGTCCCCTTTTGCAACCTCCTGACGATGGGGGAGACGGATTCACTTAGCAACCGGGTGACTAACTTAATGACCGAAGGGACTCGCTCAACAACAATGGCAAGGGAGGTCGTATAATGGGGGCAAAAGTCACTTAACCGCTGTCTTTTTTTTTCTTTTTTTTAAAAATTTGATTTATATGCCGCCCTTCTCCAGAGACTCAGAGCGGCTTACAATGTGTTCTTCATACTTTTGTATATTTATACAAAGTCAGTTTATTGCCCCCATAATCTGGGTCCTCATTTTACCTACCTTAGAAAGGATGGAAGGCTGAGTCAACCTTGAGCCTGGTGGGATTTGAACTTGCAGTAATTGCAGGCAGCAGATGTAAGTGGATGTTAATTACTGCCTTAGTCTATTGCCTTAGTCTACTGAGCCACCAGAGCTCTAGCAATAGGGAATTTTGGGCTCGATTGTGGTCGTATGTCGAGGACTCTCTGCAGAGCGCGAAAGCTTTTGCTGGGCACCCATTGGCATTCCCAAGCACCGATTGGCGGCTTCTCCACCGATCAGCCATGGAGACCTGCCCAGGAGGGAATCAAAGCAAAATTACTCTTACCCTGACTTCTGATTGGTGGAGAAGCCACCGATCGGAAGCCCGAGCGAGAGTAATTTTGCTTTGATCCTTCATGGGCAGGTCTCCATGGCTGCTATGAGCTTTGCCTGACTTGGTTTTGAATTCTTCTCTGCTGATCTAAAGTGGTATCCAGGCCTTCCTGTTTAACTGCCAGGATGAATCGGTCTAGGGCAAGGGAGTCAAACTAAAGGCCCAGGGGCCGGATCTGGCCTGCGGGGGAGCTTCCGTGGAAATAGCGAAATGCCTCTGCCAGAATAACGGAGCTTGGGAAGGCTGCCCGGGGCCCTCCCGAGCTCTGTTTTCGCTAGCAGAGGATTGCGGGAGACCATCGCAGCCAAAAATGGAGCTTGGGATCCCATTTTTGCTGGTAGACCTCTGACACGAGTGATGTCGAGCTGGCCACGCCCACCTTGGCCACGCCCACCCCGGCCCCCTGAGGTCAAACGGAGCCCTGATGCGCCCCTCGATGAGGTCGAGTTTGACTCCCCCCGGTGTAGGGGATTTGAAAATCTAGCCGCGTGTCTTCTTCTCAATCCCTATGCCAGCTCTCCGCTGAAGAGTCCCACCTCACTCTGGATTGAGGTTACTCTCCCAGAAACCTATGCCTCCGATACTCACTCCTCTCTCTCAGGCCTTGCCCAAAACTCTGGTAGACGTGAAACAGGGCCCAGAACAGGACGCTTTTGATTACCACCGAAATACAGGAGCAGGTGATGATGGCGGCTTCCAAGGCGTAAGAGTTCCCTTGGCCCCATTCTGTTATCACCTGGAGGGGGGGGGGGAAAACGGATCAATACATTTGTACCTGTCAAACAATTCAGACATAATGGCATGAAATTCGCACCTGTCTGCATTTCAGGGCATCCCACTGGCCTGATCTCTCTGCGCCGTCTACCTTGCAGGGATGTGGTGAGATGAAGGGAAAAGACAGTGCCCTAGGATCCATGTGTGCTCTCTTGGATCAGAAAATCCACATCCATAGGTAAAGGTAAAGGTTCCACTCGCACATATATGCTAGTCATTCCCGACTCTAGGGGGCGGTGCTCATCTGTTTCAGAGCCAGCGCTGTCCGAAGACGTCTCCGTGGTCATGTGGCCGGCAGGACTCAACGCCAAAGGCGCACGGAACGCTGTTCCCTTCCCACCAAAGGTGGTCCCTGTTTTTCTACTTGCATTTTTTACCTACTTTCGAACTGCTAGGTTGGCAGAAGCTGGGACAAGTCACGGGAGCTCACCCCGTTACAGGGCACTGGGGATTCGAACCGCTGAACTGCCGACCTTTTGATCAACAAGCTCAGCGTCTAAGCCACTGAGCCACCGTGTCCCCTTTCCACAGGTATTCTGAGGCCTAATTAGGAGACTTTGACCATCCAATGGTTTGCAAGGCTTTGCCAAGGGAGGGAGGGAGAGAGAGAAAAGGAAGGAAGGAAAGGAAGGAAGGAAGGAAGAGAAAAAAGAAAGAGAGAAAGGAAAGAAAGGAAGGAAGGGAAAGAAAGAAAGAGAAAGGAAGGAAGGAAAGGAAGGAAGGAAGGAAAGAAAGAAATGTTCGCTATCTCCCTCTCCTTAATCCTAATATTGAAAGCTGCTGAAAAATTATCTTTTTTTTTTAAAAAAGAATGTGATTGCCGCATTCAAGGCTGCTGCTGGTTTTTCTGCAGTGACTAGAAGGCACATTCCAGAGGGGTTTGACGTTAAAAGGGCTTTGCGAAGCCTCAAAAATCTTGTGTTTTTTTTTACCTTGAGGGTCTGACACAGCTGCTCCAAAGGGACCTTCAGCTGGCGTTTGGAAAGCTGTCCAAATTAGCTTGACCTATTGGCGTTTTTTATTTTATTTATTTTTTTAGATTCAGCGTTTCTCAACTTTAGAAACACTAAAAAAAAAATGTGCGGACTTCCAATACCCAGAAGACCCGAAAATGGAAGTCCCCTCGTCTTAAAAGTTGTTAAGATTGCTTTTAGACAACGGGGTTGTGACACAAATCACTGAAAAGGGAGGGCGGGGGACGGACGGACTGTGACGTTCAGAAAAATGTTTATAGTTTTGGTGCTTCTCCCTCTGGAGAAAGGAAAGAGATGGCAAGGGTTGCACTTTTTAAAAAAATGACTAGAAAGTGACTGGTTCTCGCTTAACAACAGGGCTAACAAACCAACATCTAGAGCCACAAGTATGCAAAAATCCCAACAACAGGCTGTTCCCGGCTTTAATGAATCTATGACAAAGTAGATCGCTTACTAAAAAGCAGAGACATCACCCTGCCAACAATAGAGCGTATAGTCAAGGCGATGGCTTTCCCAGTTGCAACGGATGGCTGTGAAAGTTGGACCGTAAGGAAGGCTGAGCGCCAAAGAATGGAGGCCTTTGAACTCTGGTGCTGGAGAAGACTCCTGAGAGTCCCTCGGACTGCAAGGCCATCCAACCGGTCAGTCCTAGAGGAGGTCAACCCTGACTGCTCTTTAGAAGGCCGGATCCTGAAGAGGAAACTCAAATCCTTGGGCCACCGAATGAGAAGGAAGAAAAGCCTAACACTGGGAAAGATGGAGGGAAAAAGAAGAAGAAGGGGACGGCAGAGAACGAGGTGGCTGGACGGAGTCACTGAAGCAGTCGGCGTGAGCTTAAATGGACTCCAGAGGATGGTAGAGGACAGGAAGGCCTGGAGGAACGTTGTCCATGGAGTCGCGAAGGGTCGGACATGACTTTGCGACTAACAACAACAAATGACGAGGCACTCATGATTTCCTAAATTGGTTGACAGCAGTAGGATTCACTGGTTCGTGAAAGCATGTCTGAATTGGGCCTATTGTTGGACGTCCTTGGATGGACGTCCAGCTGAAGGAATTTACGCCTGCGTTCCGAGCACGATGGATGGAGACCATCGTGCTAGTTTGCGGCTATCGTGCAGCCAAGGAGGCTCCTGCAAATTCCAAAACGGACAACCGATTTCTTATTGTCGTCGTCGTTTCCTCCACGAAGGTTCACCAGCCTTACGAAACCAATTTCCTGCCTTTTAACACGCTGGGTATTTTTTAAAAGAAGCAATATGCTCTGGGAATTTGCATTTTCTCGTTTCTTCGGGAATTCTCCAGATTCCATTTCAGGAAAACGGAGTAAAAAGGTTCCTGCCATTCTCAACTTCCTTCTTTCCACAAGGCTGCAATTTGGACCGTCCCAAGAAAAAATTCCCTCTTATCCTCCCCGAAATCAGCAAACTGAAGTTTGGCAAGACTTACTGCGTAGAGGAGGTATGCCAGATAAGCCACTTCGGGTAAATTCTGAATCACAAAAATCCAGGCGAGAGGTTTTAACTCTTTTAAGATCTGGAGGGGGGGGGGGAAAAAACCAAAACAAAAGGCACAGAGTGACCGAAGGCTCACTGGTTGAAAAAGAAGCCTATTACATCAGTTTCAGCTGCAAAAAATAAAATCAAAATACAATAGCAGACAACGTCTTTGAAAGAAGGAAGAGCTATATGGTTCTCCGCAAATACTGTAGATGAGGAGAATTAGCGCAGGGAGTTAAAATAACAATAGCACTTATACTTCTTGTGGTCCGCCAGCAGCCTGCAGAGCTGGCAGCGGAGTCGGACAGTGAGGAGGCTGGGGAGGAACATGGGCCAGTTCTGGAGTCTGGGGAGGGCTCAGACGAGGGCTCTGCGTCGGAGGCAGAGATGGGGCCAGGGCCATCTGGGAGTGATACACGGACTCCGGAGCCTCCAGAGTTGGACATCAGAGAGGCAGAGGAACAGGGGGAGCCTATTCCCAGTGCACGCGTGCGCAGAGCTGCCAGAAGGCACGAACAGTTAAAACAAAAGGGACGACTCAGGAGTAAGGCCTGGAGATGATTGGCCCTTCCCATAAGGCTTAAAAGAGGAGCAAAGGCATGTGGGCCCTTTGCAGGAAAGCAACGTTGTTAATTCTGTTTCCAGTCGGCATCTCTGTTTGATTCTGGACTCCGTGTGGCTTTGCCAAGTAGGTCTTTGGCAGTGTCAAGGGAGATAAAGGTGGGTGATTATCCCAAAGGACTTCTCCCGAAGGATTTTTTGCAACTAATTGGGACTCGGCTGTGAATGAACGTAATTCACAGCTGTTGCAATAAAAGAGTTTTTTGGGACTACTCGTGTGTTTTAATGACTCAGGAAGCCTGGGTCACAATAATACTCACTGCAGTGATGCCACAGGCCACCTTCAGAACAGCCCAGCAAATCCCAGCAGCCAGGAACACGCTGTGGAGATTTGAAATCTCCCGGGTTGTGGTCAGCAGCAGGACACACAAACAGAGCTGGCAAATAGAAGAGAGGTCTCAAAACAACGGCCAGGTGGACATAACTGCAGATCCCTTTCCCACCCAAATCAGGCAGTGGTTCAGGGTCATATCTTGACCGTTTGAAGGGATCTTACGAATCCAATAGCACTTAAGACTTATATACCGCTTCACAGTGCTTTTACAGCCCTCTCTAAGCCCTCTCTAACCCCCAACTCTTAAATGTGAGCTAAAACAGGGTTCCTCAGCCAGGAACTCTGGGAGTTGAAGTCCACAAGCCTTAAAGTTACTAAGGTTGGAAACACATGAGCTAAAGCTGGTGATCTTTGGTATCAAAGAAAGGGACATCCGTCACGCCCAAGTGCCAGGACAGGCTCAGGACTCAAAAGAGGAGCGTTGGGTTTGGTGCCGGGAGTTACCTGAGCCTGGAGGTCAAAGGTCAGCATGGAAAAGCAGAGGTTCAGCATGAAATACTGGGCTTGAAGGCTCTCCAACGCGCCGCCCACTCGGAACGCCATCCGGCTCTCGCTCTGAATCAGGATCACCGCGCAGCAGACGTCGAAGGCCCCCACCAGAAGGATCAGGACGAAGCGAGCCTGGTGGGAAAGGAGGACTTAGAAAGGGGGAATCCCACTTGGCCCACCGGAGGCCCCCGATCCTCCGACACAGGATGCCTCCTCGCCATCACCAACTTGGAAGGAGGATCTCCAGCCGGGATGCTCACCAACAACTCCGGCTTCTGCTTGGCGGGCAGGACGGTGAAGTTGATCACGGAGCGTAGCATAACCAAGGCGATAGAGAGGACGAAGACGACGAGCTCCTGCCGATTCTCCTGCAGGATTCCCCGGCTGACGTAATAGATGCAGAAAACTGCCACAAGAGAGAGGCCGGGTTATCAGTAGCCAGCAAAAGAGGGCAGAAGAGATTTCCCAGGGGTGGAAGGAGAGCCCCGAGATCAGCTCTTGGGTTTGGATTTGCCCTCCCTGTTTCACTGAGGGCCGGAACCTTGCTTCGTTTAAAACGGATAAAGCAAAAGGAGCACCTGTTCTCGGTCTGGATGGCGGATCCATCCAATCTGAAAGATTAATTTTAATACATTTAAGATTCATCGTTTGCCTTTCTCAAGTGCCAAAGCAACTAGCAATACCCCCAAGTGGCGAAAAGCAAAGCTACAAAGGAAAATCAATGATAAAATTAGCTAACAATGGCCAGTTTCCTGTGCTAATGCCTTGGCGAGTGGCTGAGTAAGCCATGGTTTGACTAGACCAAGAAGGACAGATTCAGATATTGAACCATGATGGGGTTGATTTAACTTGAGTGCTGTGGATAAAATCCAACCCTTCCATAAACTAGGGAGGGATTAAAAACAAAAAATATATATTTACTTTCGATGGCCAAACATAACAAGATTCTGGAGTGACACCAGGCCCAAATTTTGGGTTCTTCTTGAAAACATTCCCTGGCCATTCAAAGCTCTGTCCCTGTCTTTGGATCTTTATCCATAAAATGCCAAAATACAAGGTGGAAAGTCTTGCTGAAGGCAGGATTCAAGTGGCAGAGAACTTTGAGAGGATTCTTATAAAAATGTGGGACACCGATGCCACCTACTGCCTGCAGTGAATATTACAGTTTACTGGGCAATGGAAGACTTTAGCAAGCCAATAAAACAGTGACACCTATCAGGGCAACAATATTGTTGGGAGAGTCCATGTCTTCACCCATCCCTAGGTATGCAGAAATTGCTGCGAGCCAGATGAAAGTGACTACAAAAACAGTGGTGCATTTAGCGACCATTCAAAATTAGAACAGCACCGAAAAAAGTGACTTACGAGACTGTTTTTCACACTTGCAACCTTTGCAGCATCTCTATGGTAACGGGATCAAAATTCAGACGCGTGGCAATTGACTCGTATTTATGACAGTTGCAATGTCCTGGGGCCCATTCGCGACTTTCTGACCAGCGAAGTCAATTCACTTCGCAACCATATGACTAACTGAACAACTGCCCTTAACAACTGTGGCGAGAAAAGCCATAAAATCAACTGTCTTGTTTAGCAACGGAAATGTTGGGCTGCTTTGGATTGTTAAGTCAAGGACTACCTGCAGTTATGCTCTAGGAATTATTGACAGGATTAAAACCGGATGAAAAGTAGGATGATCAGACCTAGGACAATGTATGCAAATTGGGGTTTACACAACTATAGCCAAATATAAAGCAGAGTAAATCATCCTTTAGGGTTGTTGTTTTTTTTAGAAAGAGTCAATTCCCTTCTTGCCTCTTGTGCAAGAATTAGATCAGTCTGGATGAGCTCTCGTGACTTGCCCCAGCTTCTGCCAACCTAGCAGTTCGAAAGCACGTAAAAAATGCAAGTAGAAAAATAGGGACCACATTTGGTGGGAAGGTAACAGCGTTCCGTGCGCCTTTGGCGTTTAGTCATGCCAGCCACATGACCACGGAATCGTCATCAGACAGCGCTGGCTCTTCGGCTTTGAAACAGAGATGAGCACCGCCCCCTAGAGTCAGGAATGACTAGCATGTATGTGCGAGGGGAACCTTTACCTTTGATGTCTGTCAAAAATATAATTTGTATTTTAAAAAAGACTATTATTGGGCCCTAAGAGTTCATCCTTCCCCCACCATTCTAGTTTGTAAAGTTTGCCAGTCAGGACCATTGTTTGATTACCAAGGCCAACGATCTGGATGAGAGACACAGTGAAATCTTCATTTTTCTGCTGGATGAGAGTCTCTATGGTCAATCCAATGACACTCAACAACGAAAGGATGGTGACACAGAAGTAGATCTTGACAGGGGATGATAGTTCGGACCATCGTTTGATCTGGAAGGATAAAGAGTGCAAGTAACGTGAAGAGAAATTTTTCTTCAAGTTGGACTTCAGCTTCCCCGTTTAACACCACAATCCTGGGATTTCCTGGTTAAGTCCCATCTAGTAATTTGCTTTCTGAAGTTGGTTAAGGGAGGTGCCATCAGCTGCTGCATGCCACGGTTGTAAGATTGGCAGAAAGCAATGGATGGCAGTGCCCCAACGTACCTCAGGTCAGAATTACATCTGTAATTCACATATTAACGCACATGGTCCAGTGGCTCAAACCACTTTATTGAAATGGACAAGACTGGCGAAGTGCAGATACTCACAGGGCCGCACGGCGTGGCAATCAGCTCTTGGTGTCTTGGCGTTAAGTTTGGCAGCGGAGAATTTATGCTTTCGTTTGGCAAAGCCAGCGCTTCTTCTGACTGGGAAAGGAGAACCCTAGATGGACAGAAAAAAAGGAAAATTATATGTGGAGGTTCAGGAAAATACGTTACATGTCGAAATGCGCTGGTCCATCATGGGTGTGCTAAGTCAGCAGGAGGGAAAGGGGTTCTTTGTCCGGGAACAGAACTCTACCCATTTTCAATTTTTGTAAAAAACGAAGTCGGGATTTGGCTGGAGGATCCAAGACAGATGTTGGCTGGTGAAAGTTAGGGATCAACCTCTGGAGTGTCACAGCCTTTTCTTAAAAGTGTGGGGGAATGGTCTGGATGCCCAGCAGAGGCTCAGCTGAACTCCCAAGCTTTGCTCCCAATGGGGTGAGGAAGATTTCGTGAAACTGCACAGTCACTTTGAATCTTTTGCAAACCATGGCGAAATTGCACAATTGGGTTGTTTCAAGTGAGGTGGAATGTGTATTAGGGCAGCACTGAGGGTTTGGCTCACGTTGGCAGTTTCCTGGCACAAGGGCCAGGCAAAAACGCCAAAGCCATCGGCTTCCAGCTGCCCGAAGTTGACTTTAAAAGCTAAGTTTCTAGTCCTCCTGAGGTGGGCGGGTCCATGCTGAGGTTTCTTTTGCGCATGGTGCATGGAATTACAAAGACGGCCGATGATGATGATGATTAGCCCCACATATTGTGCCAAGTAGTCATATAGGATTCACGTTATCCCGCAAACTCAGTTTGGGCTGATTGAATAAACCATGATTCCTGAATAAACCACGATCCCGTAAACCAGGTCAAGCATGAAATGCAAGGATCCTAGCTAGCGAGATCCCAGATGCGCGGAGACCCCAGTTCCCATAATCCCCAAGTAGCATGTCTGGAGTGATGGGGACTGTAGTCCCACAAACCCCCCCTCCTCTCCTCTCCAGTCATTTCCTATTGAAAACCTACAGCCACATCTGAGAGGCCGTGACGTCAGAGGAGACGCGTCCTGACGCCCCTCTGACGTCACGCCGCGGCCAGGGAGACGGAACTATAACGGAAAGATCGGTCGGCTTCCCTTCCCCCACCCCACCCCGACCACCCTCCACCGTCGATTACGGATCCCCGCAAGGCGCAGTGACCGGCTGCTACCTCGTGCCGGGCGTCTCCATGGCGACGGCGACCGTTACATGTCCCAGCCGAGCGACGAAGCGGGCGCTCCCGCATACGGGAAGTTCTCTCGGGCGGTGGCCATAGAGAAGGAAGTGCCCGAGCAGAGGAACTTCCGGCCGAGGCGGAAACGCGCCATTTTCAAGTCCTTTGCGCCCACCCTCCAGGGAGGGTTCGAAACCGAGGTGCCATAGAGAGGGACGCCTAGACTTACTTCCCTCTCTCATTCTCTCCGCAGTATTTTTCTCATTTGATGTGCTATCTCGTGTCGTCACTTCCTTCTCTCCAGTACCTACCGGTTTCTAAGAGGCTGATGACGTCATAGTCTTGAGCTGCCTTAAAAAGGCAATAAATATTTTCCTATAGGCATCCTGACATCAACAGTCCCTTCCTTGCTAATCTGAAGGAAAGAAAGCAGAAGACCCGTGTTGCCTCAAGAGGACTAGAAACTTGAGTCTTACCTGTAAGTGGGAGCATGGTAGAAAGCCAGGCTTCCACTGTTCAGTATCCTCCTCGCCACTATTTCAGTTTGGTTTCAGTTCTAAATGTAGAAACTACCATAGTATCTAATAACTGCGAAGACCAGTATCAACAGGACTAGAAACTTGTTTGGCTTTAATTAGGAATGGTTTGAAGCTCAACCTCGGGGAGCTTTCAATATCTCTGACATCCAGAATAGATGAGCAATTTTTAGATTTATTTGTCAACTGCCCATTGAGACAGTGAGATGGGCGGTGTATAAATTTGACAAATAAATAGAGTAAAATAAATGAAAGGTTAAGGAATGTTTCCCTTATTCCTCCCCAATCTTTCGAATCCGGTGGTAAATTGTCTGTGAATTAATCTCGGAGTGACTTTTTTTTATTCCTGCAGCCTCGGCAAGAGAAATGATTGTCCCTCTTCAGTTCAGAAAACCCAGCTCTTTCTTTAAACATTGGAAGGATAACAGAATAATGCATTGTAAGCCACCCTGAGTCTCCGGAGAAAGGCAGCATATAAATTGAACAAATAAAATAAATAAATAATAAGAGAATAACAGAGTTGGAAGGGACTTTGGAGGTCTTCTAGTCCAGCCCTCCTCCCGTCAAGCAGGCAACCCTATAACATTTCAGACAAATGCTTATCCAACATCTTAAAAACTTCCAATGTTGGAGCATTCACAACTTCTGGAGGCAAGTTGTTCCACTGATTAATTGTTCTAAACTGTCAGGAAATTCCTCCTTAGTTCTAAGTTGCTTCTTTCCTTGATTAGTTTCCATCCATTGCTTCTTGTTCTGCCTTCAGGTGCTTTGGAGAATAGCTTGACTCCCTCTTCTTTGGGGCAGCCCCTGAGATATCAGAACACAGCTATTATGTCACCCCTGCTCCTTCTTTTCATCAGACTAGACCTACCCAATTCCTGCCATAGGCTTAGAAGAAGAAAAAATAATAATTGTAAGGGTTACTCCAGCCTCATCTTTCCATAAGGGGCATTTCTAAAAAAAGGAACTTGCATTTGGGAATCCCTCAGATTTGTTCTTTTCCTCACAGGGGGAATGCGAGTCTCAAAAAAACCCCAAAGGATTGGCATTTTACGCATGCTCAAGAGAGCCCTCATCACACGCAAGTTAAATCTGAGCTACGCCTGGCTCTGCGTGGTGTCTGAAATTGGTAATTTCTCTCTTGTCTTTTTTCTCCTCCTCCTCCTCGCTTCTGGCTTGCTCCGCCCTGCCAAAGGAGGAGCAGATTGTGAGATCAGGCCCACCTCCCTGACTGATGGAGGTAGCCCCGGTGATGGCTGCGGAAGAAGAAGACAGGAGGATCTGCCAGAGAACAGAGGCAGGTGTGTTTGTGTACAGGGCAATCCGGGCAACAATTGTGTTGCTCTGCATTGCACGTAGGGGGATAATTTGCAGTTGTGGTTTGCAAGAGCTGTTCTGGAGACATTTGACAAGCTGACCTTCTCTGGTTGCACAACTGCAAGAAGGAATTCGATTTAGAACCAAGGACAGTCTTTGGATATCGTTCATTGTTGGTGTGGGCTGAATTGTAGTTATTTGTTCGTCAAATTAATATCCTTGACAAAGAGGCTTCGTGGGCAAGGCTGTTGAATTTTGTTCCCCGCCGAGAAAAGCGAACGGGGCAGCCTGAATTACCATCAAGAGCTAGACAGAAGGTAATTTGGAAATCATCTGAACGGATTCCTTTTTTTTTTTTAATTGATTTGTCCAAACTTTTCATCATTTATGAATAAACCTGTGTTGTATCTTTAATGTCTTTGATCAGGTAAGAGATTTATAGTAAGGGAAGGGTTGATTAAAATATAGCTTGTATATCATTATGGCGGGGTTACTGTACGGTATTCAAAAAAATTATGAGAGCCATATGCAATTGTATTTTTGTTTATTTTCTGTATTCCAGCATATGTGCGCATTTTATTCTTTCTGTACCAGGAGTCTACTATGAAATTGACGGCGTTTTGTGTACACATCCCCAAATACAACGATTTCACTGTTAGTTGTGCATGAAACTTAAATGAATTCATAGTAGCTGATGAGAGTTGTTACCATGTTAACTTTAATGGTATTAAGTAACAGAAGAAGATTAAACGGTTTCCCTTATCAAGCTCTGACCTAAAAAAAAAAAAAATCATTCTTGATCAGTTTCCTTTTGATGCTTTCAAGGCTTGGAAATCTCCCAAGTAAACAAAGGCAGTAATTTTTCAGCTCTTTCATCACATATGTTCAATTTTTTTTTCTCCAAGGGCAGAGCTGGCTGCACAAAGGATCTTCATTTTGGCAAGTACCTTTGTACGCCTGGACATAAGGAAAGATAACGCACAGGGGAGGAAGCGCCGTCTCAAACCAGAGAATCAAAATGCTACCGGTTTTTAATCTCTCAGTACTTGTGGCTTTGATGTTGAAGGATGTGGTCGCACGCCTTGAAAACAGGCGGTTTTCAAAATTAGCAAAAGGTTCCCTGGGTTGAGGGGCCCTTGGTTGTCTCTGAGATTGGTTGTTTTCTTGCAGATGTTTAGAATAGAATAGAATAGAATAGAATAGAATAGAATAGAATAGAATA
>WNWU01000107.1:1264467-1312285 GCA_012654045.1 Ptyas mucosa
CCTTCCTTCCTCCTTGCCTCCCTCTCTCCCTTCCTTCCTTTCCCTTTTCCCGTTCTCTCCTTCCTTCCTTCCTGCTCTCTCTGCCCCCTCCATTCTTCCATGCATTCTTGCATCCTTACTTCATCTCTCCCATCTCTTTCTCCTCATCTCTTTTTCTTCCTTTCTCCCACTCTTTCCTTTCCCCCCCCCCCTTTCTCCTTTCTGCTCCTTCCAGCCACCTGCTGAGAGGAGGGGAAAACGTCCCTCTTGATCGACATCTCTATATGCTTGGAAACGACGTAACGCTCAGCTTCGTATTGCCAGCCCCATGTCAATAAAGGGTTGCTGTTTGGGAAGATGATGTTTTTATGTTGTTTTTTGTTTAAAAAAATAAAAAAAAACTTTTTGGAAATAAAGGGTTGCTTCATTCAGCACTCCCACGGTCTTTCGTGCCATAGGACGTAAAATTGGGAGAAAACAGGGCAGAGAACTCTGCTAGAGGCATTCCAGAAGGATCTCAAATTGAGCTCCTGGCGCTGCCTCCCTTTTAACCTCCTGCCCTCTCCTTCCCTTCTGTTTCATTCCTTCTCTTCCCGCCTGAAAGGATATGCCGGTGATTGGGAAAAGTGGGCGGAGTTTCCAGTACAACCAGGACATCGTGGTGTTGCTCCTGATGGACGGAGTGCTGTTCCACCTCCAAAGCGTCACCGCTTACGCGCTGATGGGCAAGATTTCCCCTGTAACTTTCAGGTAAAAAAACAAACAAAACCCCGGAATACCATAAAGTCATCATCCGATAAGAAGCAAGGAGAGTGGCGCGGTGGCCTAGAGGCGGAGCTCTCGCCTCACAATCAGGAGGCTTGTGAGTTCAATCCTAGGTAGAGGCACATATTTCTCTCTCTCTGGGCACAATGAGAAATAGATCTGCCGAACAAAACTCCGCACTGGCGACAGGAAGGGCATCCGGACATTCAAACACTCGGCTAACTCCATTCAGTTGCCCAGACTCCACCCTGCAAGGGATTATGGGGTCGTTAAAAAGATGATGATGATAATCTGATAAGAAGCTCCTTTGTTTAGAATAGAATAGAATAACGGAGTGGGAAGGGACCTTGGAGGTCTTCTAGTCCAACCCCCTGCCCAGGCAGGAAACCCTACACCACTTCAGACAAAGGGTTATCCGACCTCTTCTTAAAAACTTCCAGTGTTGTGGCATTCACAACTTGTTCCACTTATTAATTGTTCTAACTGTCAGGGAATTTAGAACTAAGTTCTAAATTGCTTCTCTCCTTGATTAGTTTCCATCCATTGCTTCTTGTCCTGCCCTCAGGTGTAGATTTACAGGGGTAAATCTATACCTGAGGGGGTAGATACACTCGTTTCAGGGATAGGAAGCCATGGGGCGGCTTCATCTAGGCTGGCAAAGGTTCCCGGCTCCCATTTAGCTTCCCGATCCCGAGACTCTCTTGGGGCGGCTGGACTACAGCACCCATCATCCCTAGCCACGCCGCAAGGGCTGTAAGCTTGTCTCATTTTGGCAATGCTGTTTACCATCATGCAGAGCAGGAGAGTCACAGCCAAAGGGTTGCTTCTCTTCCCTCATTTCGTGTATTCGCATTTGCAGCACGTTTTCTGAGGTTATCTAATTGGGCCTGGATCCAACCAGGATCTCCTCCTATTCCTTACCTATTATACACAGTATGAAATCGCTCCCAATTTTTTCTCAGTCTCCTGTTTTCCTGTCCTTCCCCCAGCGTGGCCAGCACGGTGAAGCACGCCCTGTCCATCTGGCTCAGCATTATCGTCTTCGGGAACAAGATCACTAGCCTCTCGGCCATCGGGACAGTGCTGGTGATCATCGGAGTCATGCTTTATAACAGAGCCAAGCAGCACCAGCAAGAAACTCTCCAGAATCTGGTGGGAACAGCCGCTACCCCCCAACCGTCTCCGGCGATCAAGGAAGACTCCGAGCCCCTCCTCTCCAAAGACCCCCGTCCGTTCGAATGAGACCACCGTCCTTAATTTTGCTACGTGGAAGTTTAAAAGAAGGGCGTTTTTTTTCTCTCTCTCTCTCTTGAAGCCTTTGGTCATCCCCATCCCTAACCCCCAAGGCCCATCACACTCGCAAGCTGGGGCCTGCTACGATACGAAAAACGGGGTGCAAGCATTGTATGGAAGAGTTCTTCCTAAGACTTTTGCGCTCTGCCGTCCGTTTTATTCAAAAGTGTCTTGAAAGACACTTTTGGTCCATCGTCCATCAGACCGACGTGAAATCCAGCGCAGTTTGCCATTGTCCAAGGTTGCACAAAAGGAAAACAAAAACCCAGCTGGATCCACCACTGTAGTGGTCCAAACTCCCAAAAGCTGGGGGGAAAAAATCGGCTTCCGGAGTCTCAAAAATCGCCTTGCTGGGAACAGTTTGATCTCACAACCACCACGCGTGCAACTGATCTTCCGTCCTAGGACTTTCTTCGCTAGGTCTGCGCTCCAGAACGTCGCTCTCTGGATGAAACCCTTCTGATGTTGTTTCTGCTGAGAAGTCATCAGCAATTTTGACGCACAGCAGCCTCTGTTTCGCCTCCATGCCGACCAAGCTAAAATTTCAGCTTCCCCAAGAACGGACCACGTTGGCTTGTTTGCGGGGAAGAGCTGAGAAACGTTTTTTTGCACAGACAGCAATGGAGAGGCCGCTTCGATTTTTGTTTTATTTTGTTTCCGTCCCGTTGAGGGCTTGCAATAAACCCCAGCCAGCCTTTTGAAATCTGGATGGCCCTGCTAATAGCAATCAAGAAGTGATTTGGGGAAAAGGCACGCTAGAAACGCCTGCTTCCATCTTCTTTGGAGTTTTAAGACTGGACACATTTGGGATTGAGGAGAAAAATTGTGCGTTGCGTTTTGTCCTGGATCATGTGGTGTGAGATGCCTCTTAGCAATCAAATTAGCTTTAAAAAGCTACTGGAAGAAGGGAATGACATTTTCACGGAGCCAGAGTTTTAAAACTCGACGCGTTCGGGATTGTAAAAAACGAGAAAATTGTGTGTTGCGTTTTGTCCAGGATCATGTTGGTGTAGGATGCCTCTTAGCAATCAGATAATCAAAACAAAAAACAAGAAAACTGCTGGAGAAGGAAATGAGATTTCACGGAGCGAAACCCTCTCAAAATAATGTTTGTAAATCCCATGAGGTGTTGTGGGAAACTGTCTTTATGTCAGCTCATATCCATCTAGCTTAGTTTTGCTACTCTGGGACCACTGAAGTTATTCCCTCCTAATTCACGACAAATCCATCCACGTCCTTGTGGCTTCGGTATCGATAGCCCAGGACTTGAATTCTGTTCATGTGCTGTTAGCAATTTCCTTGGAAGTAAAAACCACTGAGCTGGTCAGATTCCCATGAATTGAGCAGCTTGAAGCTCTGAGCCTATATTGATTGTCTGTGCTACAATCCGTCTGAACGAAACGTGGTCAGATATTCATCGTAGGGAGGGGAAAAAATGTTTACCCTCAGCACGTTAATGCGTTTTTAAATTTCAGAGTGGGAAAAAAACTCACTCCACGTTTCCTGAGGAAACATAAATTGGCTGTCCCGCCTCAAATGTTTTACTCTCTTCCTTCCCATCCCCAGCTTAGCTTTGTTAGTCTTCGTGCGAAAAAAGGGGTACCCCAAACAATGCTTTCTGTTTAAAGAACAGAACACGAGGAGCGCTTGGACTTTGGATGCAAAATTTCTCAGGCAGAACAGTCTCCCTGCTGTTTGTCGCTCCAAAACGCCGACATTATTTTCTCTCGTCCTGGGCATACTTGAACGGCAAACATTTTTTACAGGTGCTTGTGTGTTGGGGCCAAAATTGTCCGTATCTCGGATGCCAAGCTAAGACGGCAAAAGAGTTTGGAGGCTGACTCTTGCTCGCAAGCCCACTTGGCATCATTCCGATGACCACTTTAAAAATCTTGACTAGAGACCAATCCTGTGGATAACGTTTCATGAACCTGTGTAAGACACAAATCATTTAGGATTTGCTTGATGTAGGGAGTTTCTCTCCCCTCCTCCCCCCAAAAAAGAAACTTAATCCAGGTGTAATCCTGTATCTGTTTTCTTTCTTGGAAGTCTGCATCAAAACATTAAACGTCGCTGAAGGTGCATCTGTTTTTTCTCTTTGGTTTATATGATCACCAGCCCGTGTCGTTTTTATAGCGAATAGAATAGAATAACAAGAGTTGGAAGGGACCTTGGAGGTCTTCTAGTCCAACCCCCTGCCCAGGCAGGAAACCCTACACCACTTCAGACAAATGGTTATCCAACCTCTTCTTAAAAGCTTCCAGTGTTGGAGCATTCGCAACTTCTGGAGGCAAGAGAAGTCGTACGGCGTTGAATTAAAAGTAAAGGTACAGAGCTGATGAGTCAACCACGGTGGATATGCCGTCAGTCGAAATTAAAATGGAAGCTGTAACCCATCCACCTCCTTGTCGCTCAGAAAGCCATTTGAAAACACACAACACTTCCAGCTTGCTGCCCATATGTGTGTGTGTGTATGAGGGGGGAGAAACCTGCTTTTTTGGCTGTTTTATCTTAGACAATCCTTGACTTTCAACAGTTCCAAAGTTAACAATGGCACAGAAAAAAGTGATTGATGGACCGTTTTTCACACATTAAGACCGATTCAGCATCCCCCTTGGTCACGTGATCCAAAATTCAGACACGTGGAAACTGACTCATATTTATGACGGTTGCAGGGTGCGAGGTGGGGACATATGATCCCCTTTTGCCGACCTGACCAGCAAAGTCAATGGGGAAGCCGTATTCACCATGTGACTTAATTTAACGACTGCCACTGATTCACTTAACAACTGTGGCAAGAAAGGTCGTAAAATGGGGGGGGGGCAGAGCAAAACTCACTTAACATTTGTCTTAGGCACGGAAAATTTGCGCTCAGCTATGGTCGTAAGTCAAGGACTAGCAGTGTAATGCTTTAGGCGAGTGTTTCATCAGCTGTGGCAACTTTGAAATAGCCGCTGGGGAATTCTGGGAGTTGGGAGTCCATACATATTGAGCCTCGGTGGCGCAGTGGTTAGAGCGCAGTACTGCAGGCTACTTCTGCTGTCTATCGGCTGCCTGCAGTTTGGCAGTTCGAATCCCACCAGGCTCAAGGTTGACTCGGCCTTCCATCCTTCCAAGGTGGGTAAAATGAAGAGCCAGATTGTTGGGGGCAATAGGCTGACTCTGTAAACCTCTTAGTGGGTAAAATGAATCTTTCTTTCTTTCCTTCCTTCCTTCCATCCATCCATTACATCTTCCTTCCTTCCTTCCTTCCTCCTTCACTATTTCTACTTCCCTCCCTCCCTTCCTTCCAAGTGCTTAGAATGCAATATTGCAGGCTAACTCTGCCCACTGCCAGCAGGTCGATCCTGACCAACTGGCTCAAGGTTGATTCAGCCTTCCATCCTTCCAAGGTCGATAAAATGAGGGCCCAGATTGTTGGGGGCCATAGGCTGACACCGTAAACCGCTTAGAGAGGGCTGTAAAAGCACTGTAAAGCAATATATAAGTCTAAGTGCTGTTGCTGTCTTTAAATTGTCAGATTTTTGGGGGAGGGGGGCATTGTAAATATTTTATTTTGGAGGGTATTTTAAAAGTTTAAAAAGTAGGATTCTTGCAACAGCTTTCTTTGACTAAGTAGCCTAAAGGACAATTCCTGAATTTCTCTATTTGAGATTTATTGCAAAGTCCTTGGCAAGGGGAATCGGACACAGGTTAAATCTTCAGAAAATAAGAGTTTATATAAGTTTTTTTTTTTCTATTTGAGATTTTGAGCAACCATGATAGAAGGAGAAAATATGGTCGACTAGCTCGGAAGTGTACGGCCAGCGATACCACTCTACACTTTCGAACATCTACGAATCGTCGAGTTTCAATGGAGAGGCCTCTGAAGCGGGAAGAAGGGGAGGGGGGGGAGAAGAAAGAAAAAAAAAATCCCTCGCGCAACGTCATCATCCCGCGCCGGATGTGAAGCGCAGGCCAGACGGCCCAACTTCCGGGCGCTCCATCCTCCGGCGAGTGGGTCCCGTTAAAGCAGCGGTGGCGGTGCCAAGGCCGTGAGGGAAGGTGAGGTCGATGTCCGGCTGGGCCCTTCTCCGCTTCTCGCAGCCTTCAAGCCCGGCGAAGCGGCTGAGAGAGCCGGCAGCGGGGCGGAAGGGAGTTCGGCGGGCCGGGAGGCGGCCGCTGAGGGGAATGGCCTACCTCGGAGGACTGGTGTTTTTGGCGGGCTGCTGTGGAGAAATGTTTTTCGAGGTGGGGGGGGCGGCCAGTTTCTGTGGAGAATTGGGCCTTT
This sequence comes from Ptyas mucosa, assembly GCA_012654045.1. Classification (NCBI taxonomy): domain Eukaryota; kingdom Metazoa; phylum Chordata; class Lepidosauria; order Squamata; family Colubridae; genus Ptyas; species Ptyas mucosa. The sequence continues at coordinate 1,270,775 of WNWU01000107.1, forward strand.
GAAGTACCGTTTTCAAATTTCAGGGTTTTTTTTAAAAAAAATTATTTATTACTTTATAATAATTTATATTTATTTTATAATAAATAATTATATATAATAAATATAAGGTAAATATAATAAATGTAAGAAATGTTAATATAATAAATATAATAAATGTTAATATAATATAATGAATATAATAAATGTTAATATAATAAATATAATATAAGGGGAGTTTTAATGGTTTTTAACACTTAATATTGATTTTATCTGTTTTTATTGCTGTGAGTCGCCCTGAGTCCTTTCTGGAGAGAGGGCGGCTTATAAGCTTAATTAATAAATAAGTAAATAATAAATTAATAAATAATAAATGTTAATATAATGTTAATATAATATAATAAATATAATAAATATAATAAATGTTAATATAATATAATAAATATAATAAATGTTAATATAATATAACTATAATAAATGTTAATATAGTAAATATAATATAAGGGGAGTTTTAATGGTTTTTAACACTTAATATTGATTTTATCTGTTTTTATTACTGTGAGCCGCCCTGAGTCCTTTCTGGAGAGAGGGCGGCATATAAGCTTAATTAATAAATAAGTAAATAATAAATTAATAAATAATAAATGTTAATATAATGTTAATATATAATAAATGTTAATATAATATTAATAAATGTTAATATAATAGTTATAAAATAAATACGTTATAATCAGTAATAATTTATTATTATTACATCTTTTAAGCATAATTAATTTATTTAGAATTTTTTAGAAAACATGATGGCGGCCCACGGTGGTGCTTCTCTAAATTTATAATTATTTATTGGACATTTTTCAGTTTAAAAAAAACAAAAAACAAAATATGGGGTTTTACCTCCGTGGTTCCTCTGACTCTTTTATGGTAAAAAAAATAAAAATAGGATATCCATGAGGAAGAGCCCAAGTTGAGATCAACCTTTAAAAACTCTTTGGGTGACTTTGGGCTAATGGGGGTTCCTTCAGCCCGGCCTTCCTCACAGGGTTGTTGTGGGGGGAACCAAAAGGAGCAAGTCTTTCCTAGGCTGCCTTGAGCTGAACTCAGTTTGTGATGATAATACAGGTAAATCCTTGACTTACGACCACAATTGACCCCGAATTTCCTGTTGCTAAGGGAGACGGTCGTTAAGGGAGTTTCGCCCCCATTTTATTATGATCATCCAGATAGCGGGCAGAAATTTTGGAACGAATCTGAAATAAGCCTCTAATACTCGTCACCTTTAAGGAACGTGCGTGTTTTGCTGTGTTATTTTCTATTTGAATCATTCATTGCCTCTGGAGTATTCCCCTCGTTTTGCAGAAGAGGTGGTCCTCAACTTACGACCACAACTGAGCCCAAAATTTGGGGTTGCTAAGCGAGGCATCGGTTAAGTGAACTTTGCCCCATTTCCCTTTACCTTCCTTGTCACTGTTGCTAAGTAAATCACTGCAATTGTTAATTTAGTAACTTGGTTGTTAAGTGAATCCGGCTTCCCCGTTGACTTTGCCTCTCAGAAGGTCGCAAAAGGGGATCATGTGGCCTTGGGAACCTGCAACCGTCATAAATTTGGGCCACTTGCCAAGAGTCCAGATTTTGATCGCAGCGACCACGGGGACACTGCGAGGTCCATGATTCACTTTTTTCAGCTTCATAATTTCAGACAGTCACTAAACGAAACGTAAGTCGCAGACTACCTGTACATCTAATTATAAATAAATATTTAAAAATATTTATATAATATATAAATAAAAATCTGTTTATAATATATAAATAAAATATTTATTTATATAATATATAAATAAAAATACAGTCTCAAATAACTTGCGGGAGAAACTTCTTGTTGTCCAACACATTTCAATGGATTGAAATTCCCTCTCCATTGGGTAATAGACCGACCCATAATGATGAATAAAGAAATCCATAAATGCATTGCTCAGAAGAAACCAGCTGATAAATTGTGGCTTAGTTTTAGATTTAGGATTTTCTGAAGGCCAAGGAAACATTTTCCTCACTGTGGGTGTAGATTCCAGCGACTGATAATGCCATTCCCTGCATGGTTGTGTTCCCTCCTAGTGCCTTTTGTAACACAAATGGGTGATGAAAAGGAATCGTGGAAGGTGAAAACGTTAGATGAAATTCTTCAGGAGAAGAAACGCCGGAAGGAGCAGGAAGAAAAAGCAGATACCAAGCGCCTCAAAAATGTGAGTTTGGGATTTTGTATCGGGAAATTTTCTTTTCTGCGATTTGCACAGCAATTCTTTTTTTTTTTTTTGATAATAATGGGATTCAGCTCTTTTGAAAAAAAGTATGCATATTGTGTGTCTTCTTTTCAGTCGTATGATAATTCTCAGCCCTTTTCACTCTCTCTGTTTAAGTTGATGAGGGCACTTTCCCGAAAGCCAAAATGAATCTTTTCTTCCTAACTCACCCTAGTCTGATGACCGGGATTCAAAGCGGGATTCCCTTGAAGAGGGAGAGTTAAGAGATCACCGTATGGAGATCACTATTAGAAATTCACCTTACAGGAGAGAAGATTCTATGGACGACAGGTGAGAAAGCTGCTATAGATAGCCCTTGACTTACGACCACAATTGAGCCTAAAATTTCTGCTGTTCAGTGAGACAAATGTAAAGTCCGTTTTGCCCCAGTTTATGACTTTTTTTGTTAAGTTAATCACTGCAGTTGTTTAAGTTAAGTTATAATGGTCCCCCGGGACCATCATAAATATTGAGTCAGTTGCCAAGCATCTGAATTTTCAATCACGTAGACATGGGAATGCTGCAGTGGTTGTAATTGTGAAAAACGGTCATAAGTCACTTTTTTCAGTGCCGTTATAACTTTGAATGGTCACTAAATGAACTGTTGAAAGTTGATGACTATCTGTACTGGATTGCAAGAGAAAAATCAATGTTTAGTAGAGTCGTTCAGGTTTCTTCATTTGAAGGGACTTTTCAATCCCTGACCTCCAACTTCCCAGAGTGCCTTGCAAAAAAACGAAATTCCCTCTCAGGATGAGCTAGCATGTTTGAGAAGAGAAGCCACAAATTGTTGCATCTCTCTGGGAGCGACCTGAACTGTTGTGTTGCTGTTATAATCTACTGAAGTTGCTGCTTATAGAAGTTGACAGTTTATGGAAAGAAGAAATTCATGGAGGGTTTTTTTGGCATAGCTAATGAAATGGCCCTGCTTTCTTTGCTAGTTTTGAAGCAATTTAGATTTTGAAGCAACTTTTGAGAGCATTTGGGGTGAATGGCAGCATAAGAATAAGTTTTAAGTCATATATAAAGCACCAGTGAGAATCATGACTCTCATTGTTTGCAGCCTTAGAGATATAAGAGGGGGAGAAAAAGCGAATTGGGAAGAGGAAAAGCAAAATAACTTGTCACTTAGAATCACTTAGGTGAGATGGCGGTTGTAGCTTTCTCCAATCTTATCTTTTTTTCGTGCTCCATTTATGTGCTCCATAGGGGAGAGGAGGACGATTCCCTGGCTATCAAACCGCCTCAGCAAATGTCACGCAAGGAGAAAGCCCACCACAGAAAAGACGAGAAGCGGAAAGAAAAAAGACGGCATCGCAGTCACTCAGCAGAAGGTTCCGTTCTTCTCATTTGGGGATTCCTCTGTTGCTTTTGATAAAATGCTCCGTACGGTCACAAGCCTAAGGGCCACAACTACAAAGTTGGGAAGTAGTGAAGGTTCTGAGGCCAGCAGATCCGTCTAGGAATCGCTTTGTGGCACCGCCTGTTCAGGCAAGGTTTTAAGATTGTGGAAGCTTAGAACTATGAAAGTAGGTTCACAGAGAGCATTTAGTCCAACTCTGTGCTAATACATGAGCTTCTCGTGTGAAAATCATAATATGAACCGTGGTGGTGCATTGCTCAGAATGCAGTATTGCAGGCTGACTTTGCCCACTGTCAGGAAGTTTGATCCTGACCGGTTCAAGGTGGACTCGGCCTTCCATCCATCTGAGGTCAGTAAAATGAGGACCCAGATTGTTGGGGGCAATATGCTGGCACTGTAAACCGCTTGGACTGTGCTGCAAAGCACTGTGGAGCGGTATATAAGTCTTATTGCTATTGCTATTCTTTGCTTCAGCACCCTGTCTTCAAACTATGTCCACTTAAGTTGCATTTCCCCAGCATTTGAGAAAGAAAATCCGATCCATAGCCACATATGAAAGGGTAAAAACAGCCTCTGGATTTCGGGAAGCGGTTGTGACTCTTAACCTGGCTTGTTTTTACTTTCTAATTTTGAGATATACTGCTTTGATATATGGAAGCTCTAGCCTTTCTTTCTGTAAATACATTCATAAGGCAGTCTTTTGGGGGAGCCATCCAGACCAGATCAAACACTTTCCCATATATACATACATACATACATACATACATACATATATATATATTTCAAATAATAAAAATAGACTATGGAAACAGGAAAAGCCAGTACAAGTAGCGAAATGCAGGCAGATAAGCAACAAATCTGAAATACAAACTTAATTCATCGTATTACATTATTAGAAGCTTATAATATTTTAAGCTATCTCATACTCATTGTTCTGACCTAGGCCTCCCGAGTCAGTAAAACACAGGAGTAGTCCCAAAAACCTGTTTTATTTTAACAGCTGTGAATCCTGTTCATTCACAGAAGAGTCCCCAAAAGTTGTAAAAGAGTCCTTCGGGATAAGGCTGATCATCACCCGTCTTTATCTCCCTTGACATGCTGCCAAAGACCTAATTGGCAAAGCCACACCGAATCCAGAACCAAACAGACTTTAAATTGCACAGAGTTAACAACCTTGCTTTCCTGCAAAGGGCCCACGTGCCTTTGCTCCTCTTTTAAGTCTTATGGGAGGGGCCAATCATCTCCAAGCCCTACTCCTGAGTCGTCCCTTTTGTTTTAACTGTTCTTGCCTTCTGGCAGCTCTGCACATGCGTGCACTGGGAACAGGCTCCCCCTTTTCCTCTGCCTCGCTGAGGTCCGACTCTGGAGGCTCCGGAGGCAGCACCTACCTCCCAAATGGCCCTTTCTCTGCCTCCGACGCAGAGCCCTCATCCGAGCCCTCCCCAGACTCCAGGACTGGCCCATGTTCCTCCCCAGCCTCCTCACTGTCCGACTCTGCTGCCAGCTCCGCCGACTGCTGGCGCACAACGACACTCATTTCCTTATCTATCCCTCTATCCCTGGCAAACATTAAGCTAATAATGCTTGCTTAACTCAGTTCGGATTATTAATAAAATAAAAAAAGACCCACACATAAAATCAATAACTGGACAGGACACATCAAAATTAAGATTACGCATTCTCACACCCAAGTTTTGGCTGGGGACCGATTCCTAATAGGCTTGGACTGCAAATCCCATCGTTCCCAGTACAGCCACAGAGTCTGCTGGCTAGAACAGTTTAACCCAAGGCTAAAACCAACCAGCCCATCTTTTTCTGTTCCTTTGCTCTAGTAAGTTTCCAAATGCTGTTGGTGAAGGAGCGGTAACCGACTCCTCCTTTTCTTTGTATCTTTATCACTAGGGAAACATGCTAGGGTGAAAGAGAAAGAACGCGAGCATGAACGTAGAAAAAGGCACCGCGAAGAGCAGGATAAGGCCCGTCGCGAATGGGAGAGGCAAAAAAGGAGAGAATTGGCTAGGGAACACTCGCGGAGAGAGAGGTAATTTTTGTACCAGGCCCAAATGCAACATTTCTTCCTTAGAGATCTCCTTGAGCAATTTCATTTGGATACTTGGTTATATTTCTTAACGTTTTCTCCATTTGCTGAGAGCGAATTGACGCGATCCTGTCAACGATGTCATTTATTTATTTGTATTTAATTTATGTAATTTCTTACCCCACCTTTATAATTTTTTTTTTACAAATAAAAGCCGCAAAAACATGTCCAACACAAGTTCCTCCTATCTCAGCCCTGTGAGGTGGGATGAGCCAAGAGAGGGTTGATTGGCTCAAAATCACCCAGCTTTCTTTCATGGCTAAGATGGGACTAGAACTCACCATCTCCTGATGATTGGCCCCAATGTCACCCACCTGGTTTTCATAGCTAAGGCAGGACTTGGACACGCCGTCTCCTGCTTCCCAGCCTGATACCTTAACCACTAGACCAAACTGGCTCATTGTCGCTTTGTGATATAAACCAGCATTTCAGTATCATCAATAGAGAGAAATGATCATAGATTTGTTTCAGTTTTTGTGAAGAAATAGGCCTTTTACCTACCAAGTTCAAATTCCTGGAGATTTTTGCTTATTACATCTTTTAAGCACAGTTAGCTTACTTGGAATGACTGTGGGTGCTTGGAAAGCATGTGGGCCAGCTGATAAATTTTAAAAGTTGCAGGTGGTAGAATTAGGGTGGGAGGTGTCAGAAAACTACTGTGGTGTCCCCTCTCAGCTCCTTGTAGATGTCTAAACTAAAGGCGTTTTGATTTGATTAGCATTGATAGTACATTTTGGTTTCGAAATGGGAGCATATTAATAAGCTCTAGCAAGAATGTCCCTAAATAAGAGAATGATACAATTTCACATTTGCGGCATTCTACCAATTACGTTTTGTTCCCAAATAGACTCTGCTGAGCATCTGGTTATATTAAATCTGAGCAATTAAATATTGAGATTGTATCTGCATTTGAAGTTAAAGACACCGCTCTTGTTAACTGCTTGAGGTTTACGTACATACAGTTGAAATACAAATAATATATAAATAAACCCAGCAACCAATTTAGATCAGTTTAGTTTTTCTCTTGGCGTTTGCTCTTCCTGAAGATTTAGTAATTGTGTAAAACTTAGAAGAAGCAATGTCTAATTCTAATTCTTTCCTTAAGTATCTAAATCACAATCCTTAAATATAAGCTCTATACAAACAGGATTGCAAATACATTTTGGATTGCTTAACTAGATTTGGGAAGCAGGGACGCATCAGACTGGGAAATAACTTCTTCACTGCTAAAGAAAACAGTAATCTGGCAGCTTTTCTTAAATAATGTTAGATTTCTCTTTTTAAAATAAAGCATTAATACTGAATTATCAGTTGCCAGTTGCTTTAAATTACATAACAAAGTGAGTTGATCAACGAGTCTTTGATTGGCGGCCTGAATATATCACCTGGTTGTTTTTTTTAAAAAAAATACTTAGTTCTGGGCCAGCTTTATTTTCTACCTGGATGAATTGTCTGCTTGAATGAACAGACAGGTCCATATTTCTTTCTTTTTTTTTTTTACACATATATTTAATATATCTCAACAAGTCTCAACTGTGGTAGATGGTAGTAACCTCTTAAAGATTCCCTTTAAAATTGGTATATGCTCTTTCCTGGTGCTTGGCAGTTTCCCTTCTATCTCTATCCCTCTATTTTGCAAAGCATCCCTGGCCTGCTCTCGAGTTGCCATAGGCCAGGGGGGATGGAAAACCGACGAAACTGCACAGCAGCCAAAGACAGATGCACATTCCACGCTTATCTCTCTCAAGGCTGTATCCAGGGTGACCTACAGCAGCCGGAGGGGAGTGACTTCTACAACCCTCGAAATGTGACTGATGACACACCCTGGGAAGAGGGGGGAAACAGGGTCATAATTGGAACATAAATTATGTGGGGTCAGAGCTGGCTTCACTTGGGAACCTGCCGACATGAAGCTCCTAATAAATAACTGGATTTCTTTTGAAGCTTGGCTCGAGACTCATGATTTAATTAGGGCATCCGTGGGAACCCTGACACTAAATATGTTATTATTAAGCTAAGACTGAGTGCCTGAATATAATATTATTTTAAAAGTTTGAGCCTGAAGAACTGTGAGATTTTCGTCTCGAGTAGGTGTCAATCCTTCCTGCCATCGTTAGTCTCTCATTCTTTCAACAATCAAAGGCAAAACGATTGCATTGGCCTTGCTCAAATTCTGATGTGAATTATACTTTTCCTATTGCAGAACGTTACTTTTTCACTTCCGTTTATGTGAACCGTTCTGGGTAGGAAAACCAATAAATAAGGCTCCTTCTCCTGAAAGAGAAAATGAAACTCAACTTGAGCGCAATTCAACCGCACGCTGGACTAATAAAATTAACGTGGATACATGCAAACTCTCTAGAGACCGCTTGGAGCAACTGGAACGAAAACGGGAACGGGAAAGGAAATTAAGGGAACAGCAGAAGGAGCAGCGAGAGTTGAAAGAACGGGAGAGGCGAGCGGAAGAAAGGAGGAAAGAACGGGAAGCCAGAAGGGAGAGTAAGTAGTCCAGGGAGCAAAATGCGGGGTGGGCTGTGTGCAAGCGGTGAGTAATGTGGGGAACGAGCGTACGGTACTCCTTGCATAGGAGTTATAGGCAAGTACCAATAAAAGAGAATAATTCGTAGCTTACTGTAGGATTGAAATGAGAGGTCCTTGATGCTCTCGGAACTTTGTGGGTTTTTTTTCCCTTGCAGACGTTTCATTACCCAACTAGGTAACATCATCAGTGCTAGTGATGATGTCACTAGTGTTCTGACCTGGCTCCCTTTACAAGTAGGAAGCAAGAATTGATCCCGGCAAAACCTCTTTTATTTAAACAACTGTGAATTAACGAAGGTTTGTCCAAACAGTTTTTCAAAGGAATATTTCTCAACAGACCTTATCTCGTTTGGCAAGCTACAACATAACTTGTTTCCAACCGCAGTACAAGGCCAAACTTGGCACAGAGAGTCACGGAACGAATGAATTGTTCCTTGCAAAAGCCCACTCCCCGTTCGCTGCTCTTTTGTTTCCTGTGGGAGGGACCAATCACCTCCAAGGTGTGGCTTTACTCCTGAGTCGTCCCTGCTTTCTGAGTTATTCTTGTCTTCTGGCAGCTCTGCGCATGCGCACACTGGGAACGGGCTCCAGCTGTTCCTCTGCCTCGCTGCTGTCTAGCTCCCTCTCTGCCTCGGACGCAGAGCCCTCATCCGAGCTTTTCCCAGGACTGGCCCATGTTCCTCCCCAACCTCCTCACGGTCTGACTCTGCTGCCAGCTCTGCTGGCTGCTGGCGGGCCACAACAACTAGCATTGTTGCTACTACCGGTAGCCCTAATGATGTTTGGGTAATTAAATGTCCACAAGAAACCAACCAAGCCTCAGAGACCACCAAGAACCCCTTATAGGCAAGTTGAAGTTGAAACAAGACTCAGAAGTTAAAGCCAACCTGGAAGGGGAAACTTGCTGGTTAATAGAATTTCATTTTTACTGTGGGCCAGTGTGCTCACAGTAAAAAACAAAACAAAACCCGACCATAAAGGTTATCTTATCCAAGTGGGCTAGACAGCCCAGATAGATTCTGAACATCTGGGCAGGGCTAATCTTCAGGTGATATAGCTTGGTCTGGATACAATTAGGTGCCTGGCCGGAGTGAGTCTCATCTTGGGAGAATTGTAAAGATTTGAAATATCACCCTGGGAAAAATGACAGCAGATGTCCCTTGTCTCTGTTAGTCTCAGGGCATCATAGGACAATGAGGGAAGACTACGGAGAGAAAGTCAGAATATGGAGCCGAAGTCCCCTGCGGCAACAGAGGGAAAAGCTTGAACCGTCAGAAATCAGGAAGCCAGGTAGCTTTTAAATTCATCAACCGAACTTGTGGGTATCTTGATTGAAACCACCAAGATGGGAATGGCTTAAAAGTACATTGCGGGTTTTATTAATCATCAAACTTTTATTTTAAATCGTGTGATTTAAGTATTACCCTGCATGCAGGGTGACCGAAAACACCGTTCCATGTTATCCCGCTAAGCTTTTTTTTTTTTTCCTACGCCACAGAGGAAGAGGATAATTGTATCCTGTTTTTATAGTACAAGGGAAAAGTTACGATATCGCATAATATAAAACGTCCTTCAATTTCCTGCACACTTGGTTTGAGGAAAAAAAAAAAATCAAATCATGGCTGCCAACCTAGAAAAGGTTCTTGGGAGAGAATGAAATTGGACAGCGGAAATTGGAAGTGAAATTTTAAATTTCCCAGATTGCTTTAGCCTGCAAAGTTTTTTAAAGTGCATCTTGTCAATTTATAGTGATATATTTCTGTAGAACTCGTAGAACTAAAGAACAGGTTCTACGTTATAACTTAGTTATAGGCCACTAAAGAAAATACCGTGTTTCCCCGAAAATAAGACTGGGTCTTATATTAATTTTTGCTCCAAAAGACGCATTAGGGCTTATTTTCTGGTTAGGTCTTATTTTGGGGAAAATGCGGTACTAAATGCATCCATCCGGCTGACAATCTTAACGGGCTTATTTTTGGGGTAGCATCCTGAAAAATCATGCTAGGACTTATTTTCCAGTTGGGTCTTATTTTCGAGGAAACGGTAAAATTACAGTGTTCTGTGTAAACATAAAATTACGGTGATCTGTGTAAACATATAAAATACTTTTCTCCCCCCCCCCCTTTTTTTTTATGGTCCAAAATAATTTAAACGTTTTAATGAGGGAAGCAATGCTGTTCAATTTTGTTGACAGTCATCCTAATGAACATCAGGCAGGGCCTGCTTTCCAGATGGAGACACAGAGAGGAGGGTGTCTTCCCCCCAACCGGATATCTTCCAGATGTGCATGTTTCAAATTGTCAAGCAGTGGTCTTGATGGCTGAGAATTCCCCTATGTACCTCAGTGAAAGCCATCCTCGGTCTTAAGAAAGGAGATTTTCAAACAGTCAAATTGTAATCAATGTACAATGAAGTTCCTTTGTCACCTGAGGTTGTCCCCCTTTTTTTTTTGTCCTCCCCCTGCAGTGAGAGAGGAGAAACCAGAAGGAAAAGACCCTTTGTCAGATCTCCAGGATATCAGTGACAGTGAACGAAAAACCAGCTCGGCCGAAACGTCATCAGGTAGCTTTCGTGCGGGTGCCGATTCAGCGCAGTTGCCATGTTTGGGCCCACTGGAGAGATTGCTAATTCCCCCCCCCCCCTTTCTTCTCCAGGGGAATCAGGATCGGCTTCAGAAGAAGAGGAGGAGGAAGAGGAAGAGGAGGAAGAAGAATCCAGCAGCGAAGAGTCTGAAGAAGAGGAAGAGGAAGAGGAGGAAGAAGAAGAGGAGACAGGAAGCAATTCGGAGGAAGTATCCGAACAATCAGCTGGTTAGTGGTAGAAAACAACCTTCTTTTCACCGTGCTATATTACAGTCATCTTCACTTAACAATCCCTAATTGGGATTGGAATTTCTATCGCTAAGCAAAATGGTCGTCAGTGAAACGTCAGGTGGACTGCATCGCTCAGCCACAGCGGTTCTGGCAGTCCCAGTTGGGGTTGTTTACACAAGGACCGAATTTTGATCATGTGTCGGGGAACACTACGATGGTTGCAAGTGCGAGGAACAGTCATAAGGCCATTTTTCAGCACCGCTATAACGCCAGTCACTAAACAAATGATTATGTATCATGGTCTGTTTCAGGGGTGAATTTCAGCAGGTTCTGACAGGTTCTAGAGAACCGGTAGCGGAAATTTTGAGCAGTTCGGAGAACCGGCAAATACCACCTCTGGCTGGCCCCAGAGTGGGGAAGGAATGGGGGATTTTGCAGTATCCTTCCCCTGGAGTGGGGTGGGAATGGAGATTTTGCAATATCCTTCCCCTGAAGTGGGGAGGGAATGGGGATTTTGCAGTATCCTTCCCTTGCCAAACCCATAGAACCGGTAGTAAAAAAAAATGGAATTCCACCACTGGTCTGTTTGCTGCTGCCAATGCTTGGCAAAACCTAAATATAGATTCATACCAACGGTATTGCTCAATCTTTTGACTTCTTGGGGTCAAGCAACAATCCACCCTCCTCTTGGTGTTTTAGATTGCAACACCCAGAACGTTTGGGCTGTTTGTATGTGTGTATTTCAGTTTAGCTGCTCCAGATATTTTTTTTTTTAAACCACAATGCTGTGAATCTGAATTCTCTGTTCTCCCTTTTGGCGGGGAGTGTAAAACGGCTGTTTTACTTGCTCCCTGAAGTAGATCTTTCATCTGTCTTTGCAGAAGAGGTGAGCGAAGACGAAATGACCGAAGAAGAGGAGCGAGAAAACGGAGACCATCTTCCACTTGGTAAGGAATCAGATGGAGGAGTTGATGTCCTGTTCTCTTCTACAGGCCTTCTACCCTTAATTAACTCATCCTCAGCGTAGTCCAAACTTAATTAAAACAAACTCTTCATAACACAAATTCTTCAGTCTAATCGCCAACCTTGGTATAATGTGGCAAACTGCGAAAGGCTTCTCTTGGCAAAAGTTCAAAAGCAGAAGCCGCCGACCAGAGATAAGTGCAGCAAGACTTATCAACGTTGTTTTCTGACAAAGAGCCCAAGAGCCGTTGCTCGTCTTTTAAGCCTTATGGGAGGGGCCAATCATCTCTTGGCCTTACTCCCGAGTCGTCCTCTTTGCTTTAGCTGCTCTTGCCTTCTGGCAGACGTGCCTTCTCATACGTGCACTAGGAACAGGCTCCTCCTGTTCCTCTGCCTCTCTATTGTCAGCCTCGGGAGGCTCCGGAGTCCGCACATCACTCCCCGATGGCCCTGGCCCCATCTCTGCCTCTGACGCAGAGCCCTCATCCGGGCCTTCCCCAGCCTCCAGGACTGGCCCATGTTCTTCCTCAGCCTCATCGCTGTCCGACTCCGCTGCCAGCTCCGCAGGCTGCTGGCGGACCACAACAACTTTTGGAATTACGTGATAGGCGTTTAGAAGCCCTTTTATCTCTAAAATACCAACTATAGCAACAAGGGCCGTTTTTGGATGGGAGGCAAAGCTCGCCCCAATTGGTGAGCGGCTTCCCCGATTATGATTCTAGCATTTAAAGTTACAGAGTCGAGATTTGACCAGGATTCTGTGGGAAGCGAAGTTGAGGAAGATGATATCGCTGAAGGAAGCCCGCAGTCCAACGCCATGACGGAAGGGGAATATCTTCCCGATTCCCCCATCTCCTCGCCCGTAGAACTGAAACGAGAGCTGCCGAAATATCTCCCAGCCCTTCAGGTAAGATGGACCTCATGCGGGTAGCCCTCCACTTAACAACCGTTCAAAGTTACGACACTGAAACAAGGGACTTGTGAGCCTTTTCCACCCTGACGTAGCATCCCCACAGTCATCACTTAGGATCAGAATTCAGACCCTTGGCAACAACTGACTCGTTACTTCGACGGTTGCAACCTTCCAACAAGCAAAATCAGTGGGGAAAGTTAGACTCACTTAACAGCCAGGTTACTAACTTAACAAGTGTGGGGATTCACTTAACAAACTGTGGCAAGGGACGGTTGTAAAATGGGGCAAAGATCCACTTAACAACTGTCTCACTCAGCAACAGAAATTTTGGGGTCCATTGCGGTCGTAAGTCGAGGACTGTTTGTGCATTCAACAGAGTGTATATTTTTCCCCCTTTTAGGCTGAGCTGACATCTATAAGAGACAGCTCTTCCTAATCCTGGAAATAGCACACGTCATCTTTTTATTTTTTAAAAAAACCTACCTATAACCCGTTGTTACACCCCTAGATCTCCTCAGAGGGAACAAAAAAGGCACCCAAATAAAATAACCATTTAAATAAGGAGCTTAGCTTCCTCTGCTTCCTACCTACAAATTTTCAAAGTGGGATATTTGTTTTTTCAAAATGATTTTTTTAAAAAAATGGGAACATTTGCTTCTTTCCTTCTTGCACAGGGCTGCCGCAGCGTGGAAGAATTCCAGTGTTTGAACCGGATCGAGGAAGGGACTTACGGCGTGGTGTACAGAGCAAAAGACAAAAAAACAGGTAGGATATTTTGGGGAATTATGGCAGGTACTAAACCTGAGCACCACGCAGGATAGTTGGGGGACATTCTCCAATTCTTGACTTCCATTTTAAAGAAAAATTGGTCAAAAGCTGACTGGGACATTTTGAGATTCTAATGTACCAATAGGCCCAGCAGCTTCCGAGGCCAATTACTCTCTGTCAATCCAGTCTACTTCACAAGGTTACTGTGAAGAAAAGGACAAAGGAGTGCTAAGCTGCCTGCAGTCAAATTATGTTCCTCTTTTATTCATTTATTTTTTTCAGATGAAATTGTGGCCTTGAAGCGATTAAAAATGGAGAAGGAAAAAGAAGGTTTTCCTATTACTTCCTTGAGAGAGATCAACACCATCCTCAAAGCTCAGCACCCGAATATTGTCACTGTTAGGGTAAGCGCATTTTTGGTTGCCAGGGATTCTTCCATTTTTACTTTTTCCTAAAAAAATAAACCATGGCACACACCACAGTAATCCACAACTTATGAACATAATTGAGCCCAAAATTTCTCTTGCTAAGCAAGACATTAGTTAAGGGAGTTTTGACCCATTTTGTTACTTTTCTTGCCACAGTTGTTAAGTGCAGTTAAAGTGAATGTAGCTTCCCCATTAAGTCTCGTGATTTGACCCCTGAATTTTTTAGTCCCTTGCTAGAAGATTCAAATAGGCAAGCAGTTCCCTTGACAAATTTATTTGTTATTTATTAAACTAGCTGGTAACCTGGCATTGCCCGGGTATTTATAGATGTCGAAGCCTTTGTCTGACAGGGAACCATTGAGAGGGCACTTTCTTCCCCCTACTCCCATGCCCATCATCCCTGCCCTCTCCTTTCCCCCTCCCATGTTCTCTTTCCCGCCGTGTCTACAATCCTGGCACTTTGCCCCAAATCCATCAGGAGCTTCCCCATTGCCCCATCGGAGGGTGAACGTCACAGCTGCCTTTCCAGAGGAAGCTGTGAAGGATCTGACATCACAAACAATTGCCGCTCTAGGGTGCCGCACTCTCTCTCCTTAACGGCCCAGGCTCTCCCTTCCCCCTCCCATGACATCACAAACAATTGCCTCTCTAGGATGCCGCACTCGTTCTCCTTAACGGCTCAGGCATTCCACAGTTATGCTGGAACACATAACATAGACACACACACACACCAGGGGTGTCTTACCCCCACAGTATTTGTTTCCAGATAGTAAGTCATCTGTGTACCAAGTCTGGTTGAAATTGCTCGAGGCGTTCCAGAGTTATGCTGGAACATACATAAATACAGCCTTTTTTATATATAGATAGATTTATATATACTGTCCATCTCACCGATACAGCAGTTCTGTTGATTTTTTTTTTAACCGCTATGAAGGAACGAGAGCTAGCAAGTGGACACGACATGGGGGGGGGGGATTCATTGCTATAATCTTTCTTTCCTTGGGATCTAGGAGATTGTCGTGGGTAGCAACATGGACAAGATCTACATAGTGATGAACTACGTTGAACACGACCTCAAAAGCTTGATGGAAACCATGAAGCAGCCTTTTCTGCCAGGTGAGACCCAAATACACCCTTTCTCCAGTGTGAGAGAGACCTTGTGGCTTTTCCCTTCCTTTCTTCACACCTCCAATGTTTATATTCCAGGGGAAGTGAAAACTTTGATGATTCAATTGCTCCGAGGGGTAAAACACCTCCACGACAACTGGATTCTGCACCGGGACTTGAAAACTTCTAACCTGCTCTTGAGTCACGCTGGGATTTTAAAAGTAAGCTGTTTTCGTTTGCTTTACCCGTGGCCTTGCGAGGGTCTCCTCCTCCTGCAAACCCACCACTCCGCTTAAAATACAGGCATAAGGAACAGCGGAGATTTGTCTCTGCTCATTTCTAATGAGAGCTGTGGAGGGACCCCAGTTCGGTCAATCAAGCACTCTTAGTGGACTTGGTACATGTTTTCCAACAAGTCCTTCTATTCTCATCTCTCTTTAGGTTGGAGATTTTGGATTGGCCAGAGAATATGGTTCTCCCTTAAAGCCCTACACTCCGGTTGTTGTGACGTTGTGGTACCGAGCGCCCGAACTCTTACTTGGAGCCAAGGTTTGTGATAATCGGGGGGTTGCTGGCTTTTAAGTGGCAGCTCTTTTTTTCATGCTTCGTTTCCCTTAGATCAGTATCCTGGATTCCAGTCACAAGACACTTTTTCTGGAGACTGTCATAACTTCGAACCACGTTAAAAGAATGGTCCTAAGTTGAGGTTGCCCTCTCCCCTCTTTGGAAGAGCTTGATAGCTCCTGCTGCCTCAAGAAAGTTCAAAACATTATTAAAGATCCATCTCATCCTGGGGACACCCCCCCTTTTT
This sequence comes from Ptyas mucosa, assembly GCA_012654045.1. Classification (NCBI taxonomy): domain Eukaryota; kingdom Metazoa; phylum Chordata; class Lepidosauria; order Squamata; family Colubridae; genus Ptyas; species Ptyas mucosa. The sequence continues at coordinate 1,286,850 of WNWU01000107.1, forward strand.
TTTTTTGAACTATTACCATCTGGCAGACGGTACAGGATCATAAAAACAAGGACAAATAGGCTGAAAAACAGCTTCTATCCCAGAGCAGTAACTATATTAAATTCTACTGTATAGTGCAATATTAATGCAATATTGGGGGTTTTCAATTCAATTATATAGAATGCAAAGTGTGTGTGTGTGTGTTTGTGTTTTATTTTTATAGTTATAACGTACACTGAAGATGGCATTTAATTTCGTTGTACGAGGTGCAATGACAATAAAGCAAACTAACAATTGAGGCCAAAATTTATATTGCTAAGTGAGAAATTTGTTAAGTGAGTTTTGCCCCATTTTACGACATTCCTTGCCACATTTGTTAAATGAATCACTGCAGTTGTTAAATGAGTCACACGGTTGTTAAGTGAATCTGGCTTTCCCGTCGACTTTGCTTGTCAGAAGGTCGCAAAAGGGGAACCAGTTGTCAAGCATCCGAATGTAAATCACGACATCCTGGGGATGCTTGCAATGGTCGTAGGCCTGAAAAACGGTCATAAATCACTTTCTTTAGTGCTGTTGTAACTTTGAACGGTCACTAAGTGAGATGTAAGACGAGGACTACCTGTGCTTGTGGGGCTAATCAGAGATACACAAAATCCTTTCTAGTTTCCGCTACTTCCACCTCAAACTGGGTTGATCCAATCTTAAGGAAAGTACCCCCAGAATGTTTGACCCGCTGCTGGATGGGACCCACTCAGCGGATTCTCCATATTTTTTCTCTTTCCCAGGAATATTCCACAGCCATCGATATGTGGTCTGTGGGTTGCATCTTCGGAGAGCTGTTAACCCAGAAGCCGCTTTTCCCGGGGAAATCTGAAATCGACCAAATTAACAAAGTTTTTAAAGTAAGTCAACCGCGGTACTTACTCCCTGCCTTGACTTAAAGGCTGTCTGACAGATAGCAAGGTAAATTATCACTTAGGTTAACATTCACACCTATCCACCAATCAAGCTTCAATTTGCAATTGTCAGTTTTACGATGGGAGCAGAGGGGTTTGAACATTTGATCACAACGCTGTCAGATATGAAGGGGTGTGCCGCCTTTGCGGTTTTAGCCAGGTTGCATAACTTTGATAACAAACGTAAAGATGTTGAGACTCTAGAAAAAGTGCAGAGAAGAGCAACAAAGATATTTAGGGGACTGGAAGCTAAAACTTAATGAAGAATGATTACAGGAACTGGGCATGGCTAGTCTAGTGAAGAGAAGGACCAGGGGAGACATGATAGCAGTCTTCCAATATTTGAGGGGCTGCCACAGAGAGGAGGGGGTCAAGCTATTTTCCAAAGCACCCGAAAGCCAGACAAGGAATAATGGATGGAAGCGGATCAAGGAGAGATTCAACCTAGAAATAAGGACAAATTTTCTGAAAGTGAAAACAATCAACCCATGGAAAAGAAGTTGCCTTCGGAAGTTGTGGGAGCTTCATCACTGGAGGCTTTTTAAGAAGAGACTGGACAGCCATTTGTCAGAAATGGGTGTAGGGTCTCTTCCTTGGGCAGGGGGTTGGGCTAGATGACCTACAAGGCCCCTTCCAAATCTGTTAATCTTTTAAAATGAAGACTCAATCATCCAGGTCAAAAGCAAAAGGTTAAATTAAAAGTTTTAAGGTTTACATTTGCAATACATTTTTGGGAGAAACCCCTGCAATTGCTATGGCAAGTTAGTACATTCCAACAACTCCCTGACTCTCTGCCTAACTTAAATTTTTCATTTCGACTGAAGAAGTTACTTGGATGAGCAACGAAACATCTCAGTTTAATAAACTTCGGTGCAGTTCCCATGATTTAATCTTTTTAGAAGATTTGATAAGAAATATAACTGTGACATGGATTGGATTTGCCTACAGGGTTGGTGGCAAGGGCAGACAGATTTATTCTGGTGTAAAATTGGCCATCGAGAAGAGAAATAGGATTCATTCACTCTTCCTGTGGTAATTATGGCTGCCTTTTTGGAATTGACTGACCGGGATTTTGTCAATGCCGATGGTGTTCAAGTTTAAGTTGTTGTTTTATTATTATTATTATTATTATTATTATTATTATTATTATTATTATTATTTATCAAAAAACCCTTTTCAAAAGGCAACCATTCTCAACTTCGCTTCCTTAATCTTTCCTTTCTTCTTTTAAAGGACTTGGGAACTCCGAGTGAAAAAATCTGGCCGGGTTATAACGAGCTGCCGGCGGTCAAAAAAATGACCTTCACAGAGTATCCATATAACAACCTCCGCAAACGGTTCGGTGCCCTCCTCTCGGATCAAGGATTCGATCTCATGAATAAGTGAGTCAGGGTGCTCCTTTCGAGAAAGCAAGCAATTACCGTATTTTTCGGTGTATACGACGCATTCCCCTCCCCCCCCAAAGTGGGTGGAAATGTCTGTGCGTCTTATGCAGCAAATGTTGCCGAAGCCCCGCCCATCCACCGGCCCCCAACCTTTGCCCTCTGCCTCCCAGCAATTTGCCTCCTTGCGGCAAACAGCAAACAGCCAGGTCAGCTTCAGCACAGCCTGATTTAGCACAAGCAGCTGATTGGCGGTTGGATCTGCCTCCCGGAATACCGCCTATCAGCTGTTCCAGGCTGCGGGGAACGCCACTGCCCTTCACCGCTGCCGCTTATCGCTGCCTCTGCGAGCCCCATTTTCGGGCCTCCGCGTGTCCCATTTTCAGCCTCCGCATGTCCCATTTTTGCCCCATTCCAGGCGGCGGTGATTGCCGCTGCCGCCGCCACCTGGAATGCGCTGAAAATGGGATGCTCTGAGGGTGAAAACGGGCTGAAAAGGGGGTGCGCGGAAGCGGCAGGGACGATGGGCCGCACCAGGGTATTGTGGGAAATCACGAGTCTGTATCAGGCTTGCCCAGCAGAGGGCAGCATTTGAACTGATCTTAGCTGAGCCTGGTCCAGTGTCTGAAAGTTAGGATGAGAAATTGAAAAACTTTCCTGGAGAAGGTTGGGGGGAAAAACCGGCATAATTGCTCTGAAAAATGGCACACCTCGACTAAATTTTTTTGATTTTGTTTACTTCTTGTTTAGAACCAATATAATTCTGTAAAGTAGGTTCAAATACAGTTTGTTTAGTGACCGTTCGAAGTTACGACGACACTAAAAAAGCGACTTACGACCATTTCCCGCACTTAAGGCCACTGCAGCATCCCCATGGTCACGTCAATTGAAATTCGGCCGTTTGGCAGTTACGACGGTCGCAGTGTCAACGGGGAAGCCGGATTCACTTAACAACCGTGTTACTAATTTTAACAACTGCAGTGATTCACTTAACAAAAGTGGCAGGAAAGGTCGTAAAATGGGACAAGGAGCTCGCTTCGCAAATGTCTCGGTTAGAAAGAGAAATTTAGGGCTCAATCGGGGTCCTAAGTTGAGGACTACCTGTGCGGGTTGTCCTTGACTTACGAACGTTCATTTAACAAAGTAAAAAGGGCCTTGGAGAAAGGGGTGCGCGGATCCCCTTTTTCTTTGCCCAATTCAATTTGCGTATTGTGTGTTTCTACTTTTCCAGATTCTTGACCTACTACCCTGGGAGAAGGATCACTGCCGAAGACGGCTTAAAGCACGAATATTTCCGTGAGACCCCACAACCCATTGACCCCTCCATGTTTCCAACGTGGCCGGCCAAAAGCGAACAACAGCGAGTGAAACGGGGTACAAGCCCGCGACCCCCAGAAGGAGGACTGGGATACAGTCAGCTGGTAAGTTCATCCAAGGAGTGTCATCGTAATACAGTCAGATGCCTTCCGTTTGCAGAGTTTCTATACAGCAAAGGGGTATTTAAAGCATGCTAACAATGGAACAGTAATAGCCGGTTTGGTGTAGTGGCCTAGAAACCAGGAGACTGGGAGTTCTAGTCCTGCCTTAGGCATGGAAGCCAGCTGGTGACTTAGGGTATTTCACCAGGAGATGGTGAGTTCTAGTCCTGCCTTAGGCATAAAAGCCGACTGGGTGACTTTAGGCTAATCACCAGGAGACTGGGAGTCCTAGTCCTGCCTTAGACATGAAAACCGACTGGGTGACTTTGGGCTAATCACCAGGAGACTGGGAGTTCTAATCCTGCCTTAGGGTTAAGGTTAGACTCATATTTATGACGGTTGCAGTATCCTGGGGTCATGTGATGGTCTTTTGCGTCCTCCTGACAAGCCAAATCAATACAGGAGCCAGATTCACTTAACAAACACATTACTGACTTAACACTAGTGATTCGCTTAACAACTGTGGCAAGGAAGGTCGTAAAATGGGGCAGAATTCGCTTAACAACGGACTCCCTTAGCCCCAGAAACTTTGGGCTCAGTCGTGGTCGTAAGTCGATGTGGTCTTGACACCCCTGGGGGTACGTGTGTCCTTTTTTTGCCTTCGCAGGGCGACGACGACATCAAAGATACCGGTTTCCATTTAACGACCACGAACCAAGGAGCGTCAGCCGCAGGACCCGGATTCAGCCTGAAGTTTTAAAACGGAAAGGGGCCGAAGGCGCGATCTTTCGAGAGGAACCAGAAGGAAGGGAAATTGTGTTCTCTGGGGGAACGGAAAAAAAAAAAAACCCAGCAGGCTATGCTGATTACTTTTTCCTGCAGAATATTCTCTGCAGTTGGGACCAGTTTCTGGATCAAAGTAAAGAAAGTTGGATTTCCTTTTTAAGGATTGGAATTAATCCGAAAAACCAAGGACCCTTTCGGGGGTGGGAGGAAGGAAAAAAAAAACCCACAACTACCATCATGAGAACAAAATCCCACTTAACTTCAAGAACTATTTTTTTTAAAAAAAAAAGAAAACGCCTCTCATTTCTATTTATGTTTTTTCCCCATTCAGATTAGTTTTTTTTTTCTCCCTTGTTTGTACATATGTAGAATAAAAAAGAAAATGATTTTTAATTGTTCACTCGTTTACAGATGACCTTGTTTTCTTTTGCTCCCTTTAATCTTGAGTTACGATTCGTATTTTAACACATGGTGCGTTTTCCTCCTAGCTTTCCCAACAGTTCGCGTATTTGTGGCTCTTCTACCCAGGAAGAAGAAAAGATACGTAGAAAGAAAAATTATGAGAGCTGCATGATATATTTTAATGCTCTTGAGCCTGGAAAAAAAACAAGGATGAACACAACTTCCCTTTATTAAAAAAGAAAGAAAGTTAAGTCTTTAGCCTTCTCTTCCGATCTTAAAAAGAATTGCCCGCTGATTTGAGTTGGGACTGGCTGACTTGAAAATGTGTTGATATTTTACTTTAATCCAATTGCAGACATTTTGCATCAGATGCTGAAAGAGAGAGAGAGAGAGAGAGAAAATGCAGATTGTGATAGCGTAGATTGCCTTTTTTGAGATGACTTTGATCTAATTGTTTAGCTTCCAGCCATTTCATAAGGTAAGTTTGATTACTTTCAAGATTCGTGGTTTCAAATGCACCTTCCCTCACGGCTTCCCTCGCCATAAACCGTTTCAGGCTGATTTTAGACCAAAACTTTTTTTCGATGGCCAGTTAAGGTTCCTGAGTCCCCCCCCAAAAAAATACTGGCTTTTTTAAAAGGAAGGTTTTCAAAAAGAGATCGGGTGTGTGCATTGAAGAGAATGGATTGAAATTTGCAAATTTCTGTCTGAATGCCGCAGGATTGATTTTGGCTTTTCCAAATGCCTCCTTTGGTAGCCCGGAAACAGCCTAAAGTGAACACAAAATGAGTGTCCTGCTGCGTTACACAACGCAGCTGCTTTAGGGCGTGAAACCTCAGGAATTTCTCAACTAAAAATGAATAAACATGACATCCTATAGCGGTGAGATCTCAAACCTTCCCCTTGTGCCTTAGTCGTATTCTCAAAGCCTGTTGTTTTATACATAATCTGCAGGGAATCCTCGACTTAAAACCATTTGTTTAGTGATTGAAGTTACAATGGCACCAAAAAAAGTGACTTACAATCATTTTTCATGCTTAATGGCCGTTGCAGCATCCCCCACGGTGACTGGGTCAAAATTGGGGCAACTTGACGGCTGCCATTCATTTATGACAAGTTGCGCTGTCCCAAGGTTGTGTGATCTCCATTTAACTACGACAAAAAGGTTGTAAAGTGAATCGCAACGCACTTAATAGCCGCCTCGCTTAGCCACGGAAATTTGGGGCTTTGTTGTCGTTGTAAGTCGAGGATTACCTGTACAGTATTTTAGGCTGGCTGCTGTATCGAAAATTACCCCCCCCCCCCCTTTCTTTTGTGCTTCAGGAAAAGACGAACAGAATGTTACATAGAGAGTTTTCTTATCAGATGGGAAAAGTGTTATAAAAAAAGAACTTTTTTTTAAGTCTAAGGAAGGATTCTCCCCTGCATTGCAAATGGCAGCTGTATATACAGATTTATTCATCTTAATGGCAGTCTTGTAAATCCTGAAAAGGTAAGAAATCCGTTCTTGCTGTACATATGTTGGCAGGCTTCTCTGTTTCCTCTGATACACACTTAAAGTTGCTTTTACACTAGTAAGTATCCGTGTAATAGTAACGATATGTAGTCCTCGCCTTACGAGCACAACGGGGGTTAGGATTTCCGTTGCTAACTAAGGCGGTCATTAAAAGCCGTGCTGATTTTATGAGCTGCCTTTTTTTTTTTTTTGCAATACTTCAGCAAATCATTCATTGTTAAATGAATCACATTGTCATTAAGCAAGCTCAGCTTCCTCCCATTGATTTTGCTTCTCAGAAGCCGGCTGGGAAGCTGGCCAGTGGCGATCGCATGATCCCAAAACACTGCAATGTGTACATACATGTTGCGAAGCATAAACATTTCAATGGCATCACCTTGGTGGTTGCTGCAACAGTTGTAAATGCACATTGGTTTTAAGTCCCCCCCCCCCCCGTATTGTAACTTTGAACAGTTGGTAAATGGATGGTCGTAAGTCAAGGACTACCTATAATACGTTATCAGTGTGCCGCAAGCCACCTCTAGTGTCTATATCTGCGTATGTTGTGCCTATCGGTTGCCAGCCCCTCCAACAGCTAAATCAAATGAGGCAGGGTCAGCATCAGGGCAACCTGAGAGCTCCCAGGGGGGAAGAGGGAATGGAGTTGGCGGAGAGAGAGCCAGAGGCGGAGCCTGGACTGTCTGTCAGCCCTCAGATGGAGGGTCAACAGCCCCCAAGTCTGGAGGTGGCTGATGAGGAAGAAGAGGAACAGCTGGGTCCAGTGCCTGAAGGCAGAGGAGAGGAGAGCAGTGGAAATCTATGGGCCGGTCCTTGGGACGCTGCTAGCGAAGCCCCATCCTAGCTCTGGGGATAAAAGGCAGGAGGCAGAGATGAATAGATGTGACAGACAACTATTCATCTCCCTGCAGGACAGACGTGTTAGCCTGCGGTGAGAGATAAACTTTTTTTGCCGCAGCTTGCCGGCGTTCCTAATAAAGGAATCATTTATTTAAATAGAGGGTTTGTCATGTTTGGGGAGCTGGGTCAGGACAGCATGACAAACCCCCACCCCACCCCCAAAATAGCAAATCTTATGTGTGTTTTCTCCTGCCTTCGATGTTTCTGCTCCTTGCCTTGGATGGAACCCGAAAATTGGATTAATCCGATAAACCATGATTCAAGCTAACCAAAGATTAGAGTGACTATGAATACAGTCTCTACGCGGGGAGCCTTGTTATTTGCACGAGGAACGCCTGACGTTCTCTTAACGGGGCCGATTAACATTGTTTGCCAGATAATGTCTTCACGCTTCTAATGTGGCTTACGAACATTGTTTGTTGCCCAGGAATGTCTAGGCTTTCTTTGTGTCTGACAAATTGAACTGAGTCAGCAACCCATAACTCAGTGGTTATTTCTCAAATTTGGCAATTTTAAGACCGGTAGAAATTTCCCAGTCAGCTAAAATTTCATTGCCGGGAAAAGTAATTAGCCTCAAACACATGTCTCTGCGTGTTCTAATTACACGATCGTTGTCTCACGGCAATAGGGCAAGCGTAAAGCCTTCGCAAGCCACAATAAATATCAGTATGGGAATGCTTTATTTGAGCAGAAGGACGAAAAGGGTACATTTCTGCTGGAATTCCTTAAGGATCAAGAGGTCCTGTACCTTTTCCGGAAACTATACCTGAGTTGGCAAATTCTTTCAAAGGCCGTTGACCCAAGTTTGTTTGTTTGTTTTTTTTTAAAAAAAAATGTCGAACAGATGCAAAGGTTTAATGAAGGGATTCTTCTTTTGATCCTTTTTTTCCCCCCTTGCTCCCTAAACATGGTAGAAAACAGCTTGTAAGTTGGAGGAGTATATGTGATGAGCTCTAATCTTAAATAGTGCGTGAAACTTGCAAACTTGTTTCGTGTAAGGTCTGCTTTGCGGAAATAACTCGGCACAGGATTTTCATTCTATGCTGGGATCTTTTACTAAATTGTAGAACGATGGCTATAAATGTGGGTTGCACTTCTGTTGTGAAGAAATCCCAGGTCCCGAAAACTACGCTGCAAGATGTTTATTTAGGTGGAGAAATTGGAGGAGGGAATGTTATATATGCCATCTTGAACAGCTCTGGGAAAGAGGAAAAGATTTCCTTTCATTTCATTTAATTTAATAAACCAATCTTGGGTGACAGAGCACCAAGGTCCAGATTATAGCAGAAAGTAGGTGAAAATATAAGTGTAAAATGGTTAGCAACTTTTTAAAAAATAAGCATCTCTTTTAGCTCGTGTTGTAGTCCCCTTGGACTCCTTGATGGCTTCGACTACACTTCCTATCATCCCCAGCAGGCTTGGCCAAGAATAAAAACATGTGGAAGAAACCAGTATTTTTGCAGTCTCCTTCTGGAAGGGGTAACCTGGGAAAGCTGGTTTTTGTGAGTGCGGATCAGCTGTTGAAAGTGCAATAGGAGAACAGAAGGGAGGAAGGGGAGGGGACCCACAGAGAGTGACTTGGGGGGGGGTCTGTAAGTCCTTGCACACAAGTCACACATTAATGCTTCAGCCTGACTCTCCAAGAATATGTGGTCAAAACTTTGGACTTTTTCTTCACGATGCAAGTATATGTTCCTTCGTTGATGGCGTTGGCTATGATGCTCATGTGGTCGCCATTCAGAAACAGGTAGCCAGGATAGGAATATTCTAGCAATTCTTTCTCCTTATACCAACTGCATGAAAAAAGGAAAGGGGAAGAAAAGGAAGGAAGGAGAAAGGAAAAGAAGGGGAAAAAACAGGAAGAAAGGAGAGAGAAAGAAACAGGAAGGAAGAAAAAACAGGAAGGAAGAAAAAAGGAAAGGAAGGGGAAAAAAAGAAACCGGAAGGAAGGAAGAAAAAACAGGAAGAAAAAAGGAAGGAAGGGAAAAAAAGAAAAAAACAGGAAGAAAGAGAAAAAAAGAAACAGGAAGGAAGGAAAAAGGAAAAGGAGACAAAGAGAAACAGGAAGGAAGGAGAGAAAGAAGCAGGAAGGAAGGGAAAAGAAAGAAACCAGAAGGAAGGAAGGAAAAGAAAGAAAAACCAGGAAGAAAGGAGAGAAAGAAAGAAAACGGAAGGAAGGAAAGAGAGAAAGAAAGAAAAAGGAAGGAAGAAAACAGGAAGGAAGGAAAAAGTAAAGAACGAAGGAAAGAAAAACAGGAAGGAAGGAAGGGAAAAAACAGGAAGGAAGGAAAAAGAAAAACCAGAAGGAAGGAAGAAAAATGGGGGAAAAAAGAAAAAGAATAATTAGTTTGATCAACTACAAAATTTAGCCCGTGCAACATGCTTAATAACAGGTCCCACATGGAGATCTTTTTTAGTCTGTAGGTTTGGCAGCTGTGAAACGATGCCAATTCAGGGGAAAAAAAGGACATTTTAGCCTTTAAAACTTTCTCTCTCGCATTCATCTCAGAGTCCCAAAAATCCAGAGGCGAGTAACTTACTAAACTTTCCCCTTTTTGTGAATGATTTTCTGGCCACATCGGAAAGTAACGTTCCGGCCTTCGGGGACGAGCCTGGTCTTCATCCTTGGGGGTGGCGGGGTGGGTATCACCGTCGGAAAAGGGAACGCTGAAAAGTGGGGACAACAGAGGCATCGGCTCAGAATTAAACCCAGGGAACGAACGCAGCTGTCCCTCACCAGAAATTTTTAAAAAGCGGTGCGTGATCCAGAATAGCGATCTTTTTAGGAAATGCCCTGCCTTGCGTTTGATCCGTTAAATCTGCTAAATTCCTAAATTTCTTTTTGCAGTTTTCGTTGCCGATTGATTTCACTCTGCAAATAGTTCATTCTTCGTCTTTGGAATTGTTTTCATCTCAAAGACCCGCCCAGGCCAGATGTGGATTAAATGATGATGTTTTGCTGAGACTGTCACTTCCTCCCCTCCCAAATCTATTTAGAAAACAAATTGGGGGTTTTGAATTTCCCAAAGACGGTCGGATGATGCAGAGAGATTCCCAAATAATATACCAGCAGTTCCTCCCTACTAAAACCTAATTATTTTATAGCAATTTTGGCAACTTTTAAGAGGGGTGGACTTCAATTCCCATGACTGGCTGGGGAATTCTGGGAATGGAAGTCCACCCCTCTCAAAGTTGAGAAATACTTAACGTAGAGGATCCATTGCCCTTTTTACTACACAATTCACCACAAAATGAGAGAATTACCCAAGCAAAAATCACAGCTGTAGGGACATTGCTTTTTCATAAACCGTTGGCGCGTTTGACAGTACCCTTTCCGACTCCACGACGGGCATATAAACAGTCGGTCTTTGCAGCCTGGAAAGAAATGTTTAAAAAAAAACACCAGGATTTCACTTTAAAAATGCCCAAGAAGAAAAGGTAGAAATGTCACCATTTATTTTGTGATAATGAACTGATTGGACCCTACTCTTAACACAAAAGCGAGGTTTTGGCAGCCAAACTTAACACAGCGCGAGACAAATTAATCCATAAACAGCAAACTTTGATTCTTGCATCACGGCTACAAGTTCGGATTTAGCTGAAAGGTAACAGGCCGGTTTACTTTTCTAGAGGAAACCTGAGGATGGAGCTTAATCCCAACAGCTCAAAATCTTAGCACTTTCTCCTCCTGCGGCATGTAAAAACTGGTATATGAAGCAGCCTCTTTGTATCCTCTAAAGATGGAGCCAACTTAAGGGGGGGGGGGAAACCACTTTTGTTGATGTTTTCACAGGGTAAAATACACATCTTCTCCCATTCGATCTGTTCTAATTTGCTGAGGTTTTATAAAGTACGTACTGAGAAACCACCGGCATCGATGCTAGAGGGGGATGAGAAAATACAGTGGATTCCCAGAAAATAAATATTTAGTATAAACGCAAAGGGAAGAAGGACATTTTCAGTTGATTCGGATGGTAGTGAAAATAATTCCACCCATTTTTTTGTAAACGGGAGTGGACGGCACGTTGGCACGAAAATCAACTGGCGGCTACTGCTAATCCAGTTTGAAACACAAATGGTACAATAGTATATATGTGTGTGTGTGTATATATGTGTGTGTGTGTGTGTATGTATATATATATATGTATGTATGTATATATATATATATATATATATATATATATATATATATATATATATATATATATTTATTTTGTCCTTTCTCCACCGTCTCAGAGGCTGTCCACCAGCTCAATGCTCTCTGTTCCAAGCTGAAAAACACCCTTCAGCTGAATTTCAGGGTTGGATTGGAAACCTATCATTTTCTCTGCCCGGCGTGTTCTGACTTTCAGAGACCCAGAGAAGACAGTCTGGGGGAACTCGAAGCCACCGCGTGCTGAAGTCCTCGTCCAAGAATTTGGACAGATAATGCTGCCTTCATGAGGGTTAGGATTGACCTTAAAGCATTTTCATTTAAATTTTAAAGCCCATGCCCTGAATTCAGTTCTCCAAATCGGAGTCGTTTTGCACAGTTGCTTTTTCCAAAGGCAGCTGGGTTTTTCTTTTCTTTTTTTTCCCCCCGAAGACCTTTCGCTTCTCATCCAAGAAGCTTCTTCGGTTCTGAGTGAATGTTGGAGAACGGAAGGGTTTAAATTCCTTGCAGTCACCCTCTCTCTTAATGTCTTCAAGGAAAAACAAAGTAAGTCCAGTTGCCTTTTGGGGGGAAAAAAAAAAGTATCTTTGGGACAACTGTGGAAAAGGACTACGATTCGGGGACCTGGATTTTCCCTGCGTAGGACTGTAAAAAAGGCAAGACGCAAGAAAACCCCCGAGGAGAAATTTTGCACAGTTGTTACCTCCGCTCGGGCCTAACTGCACGAGGCAGCTACCGGCGCTCTTTTTATCGGGAAAACTGGCAAAGGAAATGATTCAGTCGTTCCAACATTCTTCCTTTCCTCTTGGGCAACCGATGGCGCTTGCTTACCGTAAAGCCGGTACATTCCCCACATCTCGTCCTGCGAGATCGTGTTCTTCCCCGTCAGGGTTGCATTCACGTGCATCAAGGCGTTGGGATCCAGAGAGTGCATAAGACCTAACGCGTGGCCAATTTCGTGGGCGGCCACGTGAACCAGGTCCGTTAGCCAAACTCCTTTAAAAAAAAAAAAATAGGAACCTAATTAACTGGTTGAATTGCAAGAAGGAAAACATACAGTGTTATAAAAGGTATTTGGACTAATTTTTCACCCTTAACGACCGTTGCCGACTCGTATTTACGACGGCCGCAGCGTCCCTGGGTCACGTACGCCCTCCTGACAAGGGGAAGCCAGATTCCCTTAACAAACGTGTTAACTCACTCAAACAACCGCAGCAAGAAAGTTCGTAAAAAGGAGCAAAGCTCCCTTAACGACCGTCTCGCTTAAGCAGCCGAAATGTTGGCACGTTAAGTCGAGGACTGCCTGTACTTTTGTTAATAACGTTGCTGCAGCCTTGATCCGGGTAGCTAACGCGAAACTGTCATTTTGCAACTCTTTCTCCGCTCTGCAAAAGGGCAGGATTCCCAAATGGTTGGAGAACTCGCTTTCCAGCTCATTCTTCTTGAAAACACAAGAGGTTAGATTAGAAGATTCCTTCCGCCGAGCCCCAAGCAAATCTTCCCCCCAACCCTTTTTCCTTAATTTAAAACAGAAACGGCAGTAGCAAATCAAGTTGATTCAGCTGCTCTTGAATTGTATTACTCCGTGTCCTGGATTAAAGTCATCTAGTCCAAAGGATTTACTTTTTTCCATATAAAAATAAATCAATAAAAGATTGAAGTATCAAAATTAACTACCCTGTCTTGACTCCCAGGCTTGCAGCTGTCTTGAAATTTAAGTCATGCAAAAAAATTCTCGTTTTCGTCGCTCGGTCTTCCTAAATAAGGAAATGCTCGCAAACTTGTCTCGAGGAGTTAATTCTCAGATGTTTGGGGCACCAAAAAGGAAATAACAGATTTTCCTTGTCTTGGAGACAAAGTACATCTGCTGCCGGGGATTTTGCCGTTGTAAAAAAAAAATTTCCTGTTCCCTGATCAGAATAAATCCCAATGTCGCTCTGCAAAGTTTTGAGATTAGTTTTACGAGCGAATAATTTTGTCTCCTTGTTTTGGGTCCTTAGAGGAAAAAGCCGTGTGAGGTCGACAATCCTTTAGAAGAGATTGTTAAAAATGGCACGGTTGCAAAGTAATATTCAGCATTAGGGAGGTCAGGTCTTCCCTCCCAGACCTTTTCGACAAAGCCCCAATAAATCAAAATGTTTCTTATGAAAATTATTCCCTATTGGATGGGCAGATTAACCATCCCGTCATTCAAATTCTTACTTTGACATCATTCGTCATTCTTTTCTTATTTTGAATAAGATCTTGGCCCTCTGTGGCTTGAAAGAAAGGACAGCAAATTTTCCTTCTGCAGTCGTGGCCAAAATTGTGGAAACGTTTTGGGAAAAGTGTATTTTTGAGGTTTGATGGCTAATAACACAACTTTTATTGTTTTTTTGGAGTTTCAAGATAATCCTATTCCACTGCTGGAAGGGCCTGGGAATAGCCCTGACCTTAACCCCAATGAAAATCTATGGAGCCGACTAAAGAAACTGGTTAATCAGAAGCAACCCAGCAATAAAACCCAGTTAATAGAAGCAATCATTCAATCTTGGTTTCCCATGATAACAGCTGCAGAACTCAAAGACTTGGTTCCCTCCATGGGAAGACGTCGTAAGGCCGTCATTCACGCTAAAGGTTACCCAACTGAGTATTAACTGACATGGGGATCATTTTTGCATATCTCGTTTTTTTTCTACGTGTTTCACTTTTCTTCTTTAGACTGTAACTGCTGTTCTAATAGCAAATCCGTCATCAAAGTTATTGCATTGCATTCTTGATTAAATTATCTTTCCGTCGATATATAATTTTAGGGTACTACTCCCCAGAAAAGCAGCTAGTTTTAGAAAGTTCACTTTCCACAATTTTGGCCGCTACTGTATATTCTTCCCAAATGGGGCATCAGATAGCCAGAATCGCAAACTCGGAAGATGCTAGAAACCTCAAGACAATGGAGTTGTCCCGTTGTCTCTCTGCATGTTGCATCTTGCTGGGTTTCCCACTAACTCTCCTTTGGGGTGAGGATTATTTATACCATCAGGCCACCGATGGATCATTCGGGAACCCTGATTTGCTATTTTCCAATCCCTCTCTGCAGAGGCAGGGACTCGTACAGAGATACGTCAGACAGATTCTTTTAAGGGAAGCATGCTTTTTTAAAACAAAAACCTTAATGGGGGGAAAAGGCTCATCTTGAACCCAAGGGCCATCTGTTTAGCATTTAATGGAACTCTTTAAAAACAAATAACAGTGGCCGCTGAGCTCCCGCAAAGTCTGCAAAAGAGGAAAAACAAAAAAAGCTATCACCCAGATGGGAGAAAAATGTAAACAGCGTTTTTGTTTTTCCGATGAGAAAGGGAGCATGACAAATGCTCGATAACACTCGGCGCTTTTGGGGTCTCGGCCAGCGGCAAAAGTTAAGCAAAAACGTCAGTTTTCAGCTGGCAGGAATATTTTCACCAGCGCGCGACGTTCTTTCATTTGAAAGGCATCGGATGGCGAAATCTCGAGAGGCCGGAAAAAGCAACCCCGAGAAACGCCGCCTAATGTCGTACGGATCCATTCAGTGACTTGAGTGCAGGGTCTTCAGGATGCCAGTAATTTTGACGTTGATTTCTACTTTATTGCAAAACAAAAGTTAGATACTCGTGGACGTACAACCTCTGGTGGGTTTAGTCTGCTCTCACTAGAGGAAAGATTCACTAGGAAAGACTGCAAAACTTTCCAAGGAATAAAAGCCAGGAAAAGAAGAAGAAAAAAAGCTAATTGGAGATGTTCATAGATGTGGAATTCTCTGGCTTCCTTAAGGACTAGAAGCTTGGTTTAGCAAAACAAAGTGAGAAAGTTGAATCCTGCCCGGTGTGAGAATGTAAGATATAGAATATAGAATAATAGAGTTGGAAGGGACCTTGGAGGTCTTCTAGTCCAACCCCTTGCTTAGGCAGGAAACCCTACACCACTTCAGACAAAGGGTTACCCAACCTCTTCTTAAAATCTTCCAAATCTTCCTCCAGAAGCTAGAGATTATTGGAGCAGAATTAAGACATGGATAGAAGAAATGACTCAACAACACATTGATTTAAAACCTGAGTTGTTCCTACTGGGTATCCTACCAGAGAAAATTAGTTAAAGAAAATGTATATTTGATTATACATGTAATAACTGCAGCAAGAATAGTATTCGCACGAAGATGGAAAGCAGAGAAAATCCCTTTAGAAGGGGAAGTAATTAGAAAAATTTTGAACTGTGCAGAGATGGATAGATTAACTTTAAAGATGAAAGAGAAAGAGGAGACGGAATATTTTAAGATACGGGGGAAATTTTATGATTGGTTAGAAAAGAGACATAGATAAAGAATTTGATAAGCAAACAGGAGAAAGTTACATTAAATATATATACTTTGGGGAAAATATTGAAATAGAGAAATGAGATCTTCCAAGGAAGAAATAAGAAGAGGAGGAGTAACAAAAAGAAGAAGTCACCGAAGAAACACCGAGATAACACACGGAAGGACTGATGTATTTATTATATGTTTGTTTAAAAAAAAAAACACTTCCAGATCTTCCTTGCGTTGAGCTCAACTCTTTGACGCCTTCGTAGACGTATAGATAGTCCTTGACTTACGACAGTTTGTTTAGTGACTGTTCGAAGTTACAACGGCACTGGAAAAAGTCACTTGTGACCGTTTTTCACACGACCACTGCAGCGTCCTCACTTTCGCGTGATTTACATCCAGACTTGTATTTATGACGGTTGCGGTGTCCCGGGGTCACATGATCCCTTTTTGCGACCTTCTGAGTCACAAAGGGAAGCCAGATTCACTTAACAGCCGCGTTACTCATTTAACGACTGCAGGGATTCACTTAACAATAAAAGTCTAAACAAATGGGACAAAACTCACCGAATAATTTTTTCAATTAGCAACATAAATTCTGGATTCAAATTGTCCTAATTCGAAGACTACCTGTATTCATATTTTTCTTGGCAATAACCCAACAATAGTTTGGAGAAAGTTTTATTTTGCTTAGTCAGCCCATTTTACCGCCTGGGACTAAATATCTAAAGCCAAATTGGTCTTCATCTCTCAAACATCACAGTCTTTTTTTTTAATATATATGATTCAGGGATGTCAAATCCAATACTTTTAAAATTTGCAACGTTTGCTGAATTCCCTTTCATCCGGTTCCAGGATCTCTTAATTGCTGTTGGATTTATAGCTGATTTTTTTCCTTCTACAGACTTTCTACTTCAAGTAGCAAATGTCCGGATTTTGTTCCTTTCTCCATTCCCTTTTTTTCCTCCATTCCCCTCTTCCCCCGATCTTTATCAACCAACCTCATTTTATTCTTTTCGGCTCAGATTTTCCTTTCCCGGCTCTCAAATTCTTTTTTCTCTCTCTTACAAATAAGGCGGATAAGGGGATCCTGGGATCCCTCCCAACCCACTTACCCTTTTTCCAGCTGAACCGAGTGTCCCCGACAATCCAGTACTCATGGTCGTCAAAATGGATCTCTCCCGTCTGCGGGAAAAAGGCGTGGGCTAACTCGCCCGTGATCCCATCGAAACAGTGGTGGATCTGCGATTCCACGCAATCCGTGTGGTTGATGGGGTAGAAACCTTGGAAGGTAAGTTTGTAGGGCGGGGAGAAAGAGAGGTTAAAAAAATAATTGAGATCACTTCATATCTACAAACCAGTTTTTTTCTCTCTCTCTCTTCTGGGCATCCCCAAGTGTTGCTTTTCAACTTTACAGCTGTTCATGCAACTTCGAGTGGACTTCAACTCCCAGAATTCCCCAGCCATGCTGGCTGGGGAATTCTGGGAGTTGAAGTCCACACATCTTAAAAAGTTGGGTCACGTTCCCCAAACATCGTCGCCTTTGAATGCCAGAGTCTGAACTTGCAACGGAACCCAGGAAGGGAAATTCTGACGTGCATCCTTCCGTGGCCATATTTAATTGGAATGAAAAGCATGCAAAATCTCATTCTTATTTATTTATTTTTTAGTCCTGAATCTCCACCCATAAATCGATTTTTAGAACGTGATCCTCGCCCTACTTCTTGTGCCCAAGCAAACCATTTTAGAAATCTTGTATTAACCCACAAACTTCTTCTTTTTTTCTCTCTCTCTCTCATTCCACACAGCACCCGGCCAACTTCGAGACCTCAAAAGCGATATCTTTGCAACTCCCACTGGATTCTTTCCGCTCCCAGCCAAACGAACGTTCTGTTTTCAATTTAGTGGCATGCACAGATAGAACGGCATGATCTGGTTAGACTAAGCTATTCCCCCAACTTCCCCCCACCGACAAAAAAAAAATCTGGAAGAACATGTAAAATCTCGCTTCGGCTACCCAATGACCTCGTGCGTTCCAGATGTTGCAGTGTGGCCCTCTGATTTGAAGGAGGGAAACAAACAAGAAAAATTGGTTGTGCAAAGGCATTTCTGCCTGAGTCATCTCTGCAGTTGACCATCAAGTAGCCAGACATGCCAACAGAATGAATTGTTAAGATAAAATGTGGGTCTCATTAGGGAACTGAGTCTACGATAAGCCTTAGAAATTGCGGGTTTTTTAGGCTTTTCAATCAGTTATTCTTGATTTCCTGCTTCCCATCTCCATCCTGTCCAGAAATAGTACTTAAGACATATAGCACTTCACGGTGCTTTTACAGCCCTCTCTAAGCGGTTGACGGAGTCACCCTCTTGCTCCCAACAATCTGGGTCCTCGTTTTACCCACCTCAAAAGGATGGAAGGCTGAGTCAATCTTGAGCCTGGTGGGATTTGAACTGCCAAATTGCAGGCAGCCAGCAGAAGTAGCCTGCAGTACTGCACTCTAACCACTGCGCCACTGAGGCTCTTATTCCTTAATCATTGCATCCTTAATCTTTCTTACTCCTTGTCACCTAGTATTACAGGCAGTCCTTGACTTATGAGCACAGTTGAGCCTAACATTTCTGTTGCTAAGTGAGACAGTTGTAAAGTGAGCTTTCCCCCCATTTTACAACCTATCACACCACAGGGGTTAAATGAATCCCTGCTATTGTTAACGTTAGTCTGTCACACAGTTGTTAAGTGAATCTAGTTTCCTCGTTGACTTTGTTCGTCGGATGGTCGCAAAAGGAGATAAATACGAACCAGTTGCTTAAATTGATCTGAATTTTGATCTCATGGCCGTGGGGATGCTGCAATGGTCGTTAAGTGTGAAAAATGGTCATACGTCGCTTTTTTCACTGCCATTATAACTCCAGTCACTGAACGAACGGCTTATAAGTCAAGGACTACCTGTCCACAGAATAGTAATTTCAGGACGTTCCGTCGGAAGTGAAATTCGGCGCCGTGAAGGTACCTACCGATTGTCAGGTCGCTGGAGGTACTCCCTGACACTTCGCGGAAGGTGAACGGGGAGACATCGCTCCACATACGGAAAGCTGCGGTCAGTCCTTTCCTGGTCTGGCTTTTGCTAATCAGGTTTTTGGGGAACGACAGAATTCTGCAGCGGAATACAAAAAATAAGCTAAGAGTTCACCACAGATTCCTGCCCGGGTTTGACTTCGGCGGAGGACCAGCCACAAATTTGGGCTATGAAAAGTTAAAACCAGGATAGGAAACGGACAAGAACTCACTTTGGATCTATTTCATCAGAATCCGAATAGCTGAATTGGAAGGGACCTTGGAGGTCTTATAGTCCAACCCCCTGGTCAAGCAGGAAACACTATACCAGTGATGGCTAACCTTTTTGGTTACAATATGAGCACCCTGTCCTCCCCCCCCTGCACCCATTTTTGGCTCCCAGGTTGGCGCAGGAGGCCTTCCAGGTACAAAATGTGGTGGGGGGTATGTGTGTGCCTGCACCCCCAATATGCAATGCGCGTCCCCCACATGCACCCCATGCAGTGATGGGATTCAAGTAATTTAACAACCGGTTCTCTGCCCTAATGATTTCGTCCAGCAACCAGTTTGTCAAACTGCTCAGAAAGTTAACAACCGGTTCTCCCGATTTGGTACGAACCGGCTGAATCCTACCACTGACCCCATGCATGCGGAGCAGAGACCCGAAGGCCAGCTGACCGGGCGGGAGGCACGCACCCATGCACGGTGGAGCAGGGCTGGGGCCGACGGCTGGCACGCCCGCATAGAGGGCTCTGCGTACCACCGGTGGCACCCCATGCCGTAGGTTCGCCAACACGGCTCTATACCATTCCAGACAAATTGCCCCTCGTCCTATCACTCTGCTGAACACCGAATTCCCACAGTACCGTCTAATGATGCCTATGTATATTTACCCTTGTTTTTTGTTTTTATTTGATTTATATGCCGCCCTTCTCCGGAGACTCAGGGCGGCTTACAGTGCGTTAAGCAATCGCCTTCATACTTTTGTATATTTATACAAAGTCAGCTTATTGCCCCCACAATCTGGGTCCTCATGTTGTATGGCTGTAGTAGTAGTATTATCCTTCTCATCTTCTCTACTATTCTCCTCTAATTGGTATCATTAATATAATAATTATTATTATTCTGTTGCTTTGCGTGCGTACCGAGAGCTTCTGCACCGGAGACAAATTCCTCTGTGTGTTTTGATCACACTTGGCCAAATAAAGTATCGACGTAGAAAGGATGGACTTTCCATAGTTCTAAGGCTGAGGAATTCTGGGAGTTGAAGTCCCCACGTTGTAAAGTTGTCAAGGTTGGAGACCCCTCTATGGAGGGTCTTTGTTTTACCTAATGGGCTGATTTGTCACAAGCACGAGCAATCCCGGGGGCTCATAAACAAGGAGGTTTGTTTTGAACTGTTTTGTCTTTATTTATTTTCAAATCAAAGCTTTTATTACATTAAAAACATAAAAAAAAGCATTTCACTCAACAACAGCTATTTAGGGTGTTTTTCTTGTGCTGATAATTCGTGCCTTATTTACAACAATTAAATTGTGCCTATTTACATTCTTGTTTTATCTATTGCTTACACTTAATAACCGTCGATCTTTAACCTATCTCCGTTCTGTCCAGTTGCCGCACATTGTAAAATAGCGATGCCTCTTTATCCTTTAGACTCAGCGTTAATTTGTCCATTCCTGCGCAATTCATGACCTTTTTGTATGACGAAGTGTTTTGTCTTTAATAGGGACAATCCTTACAGCTCTGTTTTTGGTTTTTTTTTCTGTCTCCCTCCCTCTCAGCACCCAGCAGGCTGAAGCCGAGAAAGAACAAAGCCTACCAATAGCATCTTTTTCTCCGACGGAAGAGACAGGTATTCGTATATTTGCGTGTAAAGCGAAACGTATCCAACTTAAAAGGACAAAGAGCCAAATATGAGCTAAAAGCCTTTGGAAGGGAAAAAAATAAGGCATGCATGAGGCTTGCTGTGTGGCCGACTTGGTCTGATCTGCCAATCTTGACTTTGGCACGATAATAATGCTGCCTGCAACCAATTCTGCACCAGCTAAGGATTTGTTCCAAGCAAGGGCTAGGGGTGTGTGGATTTAACGTCCCTTTTCGTGCCAACCCTTCAAGAAGTTGGGTCCTGCATTTCCAATTCGAAAGTGGGCAAGCGTAAATTAAAAAAAAAAATTAAAAAAAAAAGAGGAAAAAGGATTCCAACGTCCGTCAAATCTTAGCCCATCCATGATCATTCCAAACAGGCCTTCGGGGGGTTCCCCCCCCTTTGAATCTGTGACCTCTTCATGCAAAGGAATCTTTGTCCTTCCAAAGATTGGAAGTGAGGGGGGAGAGGGATGGCGTTGGGTCCAAATTTCTATCCAGACATCTCGTTCTTGGCACCTCCCGAGGCAAAAATTCATTTTTTCAGAGTTGTGCAATGTCGGTTTGCAGTTTCATTTTTATTATTATTATTATTATTAAATTTTTAAAAAAGGACGCAAATGCAGACTTTTTAAGGGTGAAGGCAGGGAGTAAAATGCCTATTATTAAGGGAAAGGCACAAAGGCCGCTTAAGCAGGATTCAGGTGTGTTTATTTACTTTAGAAAAATGTAATTGTTGGGGCGTTTTATTTGTAACCCGATGTACAAATACAAGAAAAGAAGAGATGGAGTGAAAGATTTATGAGGCATGAATTTCATGGCGTCATACGGACAGCTCTGAAGAAACATTAAAAATATATATATATATCCAGACTTTTGGAAACTTAACGCAGCCACTCAATTTGAAGTGTCTGCGTAAGATTTCTCTCAAGGGAACAACGGTCTGATTTACAACTCTTTTGTTTAAGGAACGGATATAACGTGTATTAATTTCAGATTGGGAAATTCGACTCTAATATTGAAGTATAATTCTGAACGTTGAAGAGGGGAGAAATATGGAATCTGTGGGTAGCGATAGTCTGAGCTGTATTGATTTGAATGAAGCTGATCGAGGCACCTGGTCTACCCCAACTTGTGGGATGGAGCATCCTGCGTTCCTTTCGCCTTTCAGCTCCAATCCAGGAGCCCTCAAGCCGTCGCATTCACGACAAACCATTTTATACCAAATTTAAGAACATCCTTGGTTTAAATTTGGGTGACTGCCATGGTAGTGCTCTTGACTCAGGGGAAAAAACCAACACCACCTAAATGTTTAATTCTGGTTGCTTCCTCCTCACTATCCTTCATTGTGTTGGTTCTTGGTTGGAAAGATTCTTCCCCATCTTAGCGTGAATAGAAAGAAACCAACTCTGGTTTCTATTCGGTGATGGTGTCAAATTTAACCCTGGGGAAAAAGAAAAGATCCTTACTTGTATGTTAAGTTGAAATGATCCCATTTGAGACGTCCTGGCGTCAGCGTGTAACGTTTTTTCCGGAGATGAGACGGTGGAGGAGGTGGGAAGGGCACCTTTCGAAGACCCAAGTTAACTCCAAGGGTTGCATCAGATAGGGCCGTGTCTCCCTTAAACACAGAGGAACAAATCAGAAGCTTTGGAGCAGAACCTTAATACAGAGAGCACCTTCAAACAGCTCGCAGACCAAGTCAGTTTCTCAGCATTTTGCCCATCTGTTTTGCAGCAGCCATTTTTTTCCTCCCTGGAAAAGTCATTTTCGGTCTTGGTTCTCCAGTCGAAACTAATTTAAATCTTAGACACCTTTAGATGTAAAGGGTGTTGATCTTAGGTCAACACCTTTAGATATGATGGATTTTAAGTTTCCTTCCATCAGCCCGTTTATGCCAGAGATGTCTGGATGACACCAGATTGTCTACTCTAACCTTACTAAATCAGACAGGAGCCAGGAAACCCAGGATATTTTCCAGGAAAAAAAAAAACAAGCTTTTCCAAGTTACTAGCCCCTGGGGTGTATTTCTCAGAATTCAGTGGCCACTGAATCTGGTGTTTCCATTTAGCAATTATGGGTATTAGCTGTTTATTGTCTTTCCAAGATTCACCCAGCCTCCTTATTTAAAGACAAACGAAGCCGGTAGCCTCCCTTAGATTTTTGGAAGGAGATTTAAAAAAAATAAAATAAAAATTAGTCATATGTTGTATAATAAAGCATTTTTGCACTTTTTTTCCTAAACCAGCTCATTTGTGCAAAAAAGGAGTTTTGCGCTCTGTGCAGAAATATGTGGTTTTAGGGGAACGGGGCCAAGATCAGGAAAAGGCAAGGAAAGAGGAGACCAAACGCATAAAATAAGTTTTTTTTAAAAAAACCTCTTTTAGAAATGGAATAAAAGCCACAGCTGATTAACTCGCTCATTTCTGCTGCGAAGGCGAAGCAAAGGGGGGGTAAACGATAAAACTAATTCGAGCAGGAAAAAATAATCTTGAATTTCGCCCTATGAATTTCAGAGTCGCAAGAAACAACCCCCCCCCCACTTTCCCAAAAGACATCTCTGTATTAAAAAGCTGTTGGTTTATTTTTATTTATGTTTTTTTTTTTAGAGCTGGAGCCAAGACAAATATTGGCCTAGCTTTTATGCCGCTGTTCTCCGCTGTTTCCTGAACCAAATAATCACAGGGGACGCCTGCCGTACGACATCAGCTGTTGAAGGTCAGCCTTATAGATTTTGGGGAGGGAAAAGCTCACCCACCGGAAGAGAAGAAGATAAATATATATATATATGTTCAAGACATTAAAACTTTAGATGGATGGCTGCTGGGAACCAAGTCTCCAGCTTCACCCCAGGTTTCGTAGCTGCAAAAAGTAAGTGGCATAACCCCCAACGTTGAACTGATGGTCTAGGAGTTTTACAGCAATATATAAATTGCGGTAAAACTCTTTTTAACGGATTAACAGAGTTGGAAGGGACCTTGGAGGTCATCTAGTCCAACCCCCCGCCCAAGCAGGAGACCCTACACCATTTCTGACAGATGGCAGTCCAATCTCTTCTTGAAAGCCTCCATTGATGAAGTTCCCGCAACTTCCGAAGGCAACTTCTTGTTCCATGGGTTGATCTCACTGTCAGAAAATTTCTCCTTGTTTCTAGGTTGAATCTCTCCTTGGTCAGTTTCCATCCATTATTCTTTGTCTGGCCTTTAGGTGCCTTTGAGAATAGCTGGACCCCCTTCCTCCTCTCTGGGGCAGCCCCTCAAATACTGGAAGACGGCTATCGAGTCTCCCCTGGTCCTTCTCTTCACTAGACTAGCCAGGCCCAGTTCCTGCAACCGTCCATCGTATGTTTTAGCCTCCAAGTCCCCTAATCGGGTAAAATACTCCAAAGTCTGCTACCAGTTTATTTCACTAGTGGTTGGCTACACGCATGCATGTGCATTGCACGCCAAATGTGCGCTTTGCGCACAGGCGCTACTGCACAGCACTGAAAAGGGAGGATTAAGAAGCCTTTTCTAAGGTAAGTAGAACAGCGAGGGGGAGGGAACAGCTGTGCCGCACGATTTAGATTCTCTAGAAAGCAGGATTTCCTGGCAATGAGGTGTTAAGGCTACGTAGGAAGCTTTAAGGGACGCAGTGGCTAAGACGCTGAGGTTATTGATCGAAAGGTCGGCAGTTCAGCGGTTCGAATCCCTAGTGCCGCGTAACGGGGTGAGCTCCCGCAACTCGTCCCAGCTTCTGCCAACCTAGCAGTTCGAAAGCACGTAAAAAATGCAAGTAGAAAAAATAGGGAGCCCCTTTGGGGGGAAGGGAACAGCGTTCCGTGCGCCTTTGGCGTCGAGTCATGCCGGCCACATGACCACGGAGACGTCTTCGGACAGCGCTGGCTCTTCGGCTTTGAAAGGGAGATATATATGTTTTTCAAATTTATATTTGCTGATGAGATAAAGGGAGACTAGTATAGATCTATTTCAAGCTATTTAGCTCTCATCAGCTAGCCGTTATCAGCAAATATAAATTTGGTATAAAATGGTTTGTCGTGAATGCTTGACTGCTTGAGGGCTCCTGGATTGGAGCTGAAAGGCGAAAGGGAAGCAGGATGCTCCCTCCCGTATTGGGGTAGAGACCAGGTGTTTCGACAGAAAAACATTTAATCTCTCCCCTGGCTCAAGGTGATAAAGGGAAGTCAGGCTTGTTTTAAAAGAAAATTGAGAAATTGGTTTATTTCCAGGGCGACTGAAACTCGGTAGGATGAAAGTGAGCAAATCTCAAGGAGTCGAAATCTGCAACCCGTTAACCAGAAGGAGGTTTCGTGATATCACATATTTGACATTTCTCCTCCTCCTCCTCCTGAGAAGCTTCTTCGGAATTTATGCCTGGCCGTTCAGAGAAAACCAAGAATCCAAACAATCCTGCACTCATGTTCTTATCTAGCATGGGAGTATCATGATAATTGCATGGCTGCCGCCTCCTTTTCCTCGCCAAAACCTCGCTCCAAGAAGTATTAAATCCAGATTAAACGGTATTAAATCCAAATTTTTTTGGGGGGGCTGGAGAGCTAAAGTTGCTCCTTTTTAAGGGTTTCTCTCCCATTAGAAAAGGAACTGGGTTTTTTTTGACTCCCGAAAGGCCTCTCAAACTCCAGCTCTTCAAAGGCAATTCCTCGAAATTCTCAATTTTGCTCTTCTCAGCAAAAAGTGGGGGGGGGGGGGGGGGA
>WNWU01000107.1:1326457-1352601 GCA_012654045.1 Ptyas mucosa
GGGTCCCTCCTGGCATTAAAAAGGCATATTTTTAGATAAGAAACCTACCTAAACCTACAATGTAGGCAGGGATGGGATTCAAAAAATTTAGCAACTGGTTCTCTGCCGGGTTGCTGGGTGTGTATGGCCATGGTGGGCGTGGCCTACTCGGCCTCCTACACCACGACCAGGGCCCTCCCCAAGCTCCGGAGGCCGGAAACAGGCCTATTTCAAGATTTCCAGTAGGCCTATTTTTCGTCCTCCCCAGGCTCCAGAGGTTTTCCTTGTGGCACCGGGAGGGTGAAAACAGCCTCCCCTGGACTCCGGAGGCTCTCTGGGAGGCCTCCGGCTCTGGGAGGGCCCATTTTTTGCCCTCCCAGAGCCTCCGTGTGGGCGCTGCACTTACCCGGCATCCAAAACGGGCCACGGGGCGGGGATGGGTGGGGTCAGCCAGTCCTTGCAACTACCGGTTCGGCGAACCAGATTAAAATTAACATCTGGTTCGTCTGAACCGTCTGAATCCCACCCCTGAATGTAGGCATGAATATAGGTTTTTTTTTTAAAAAAAAAATCAGCCCAGCCATCCCCAAAAGTGATTCACTAATTCTGTAGAATCACCTCAACCATTGTGTCTTCAGGCCTCCCAAAAATCATGAAATGATGCTGCCAGAGGTGAAAAAGATTGCAGGATCCATTCTGAGTCGGTCACCGGAACCGGAGATTTAGTCTTCTAAGCGTTCAGATTCTTGTTGGAGCCCATCCTCAGGGAACCTCTCTCTCTCTCCACATTCGAGAGAGAGAGAGAGAGAGAGAGAGTCCGAAAGCTCAGAAGACTAAATCTCCGTGTCCCGGTAACAAACCCAGATTGGATCCTGCAACATTATCCTGGGACATGTATCTTCGCCTTCATTCGTTGCTAAAAGATTGCCTTGCCTTTATTATGGCACCTTTAGAAAAGTTTACCTGCCCTTTAAATGATGCATGCAGTGGTAAAATCCAAATTTTTTTTACTACCGGTTCTGTGGCTTGGTGGGCATGGCGTGGGAAGGATACTGCAAAATCTCCATTCCCACCTCACTCTGGGGCCAGCCAGAGGTGGCATTTTCTGCTTCTCCGAACTACTCGAAATTTCCGCTACCGGTTCTCCAGAACCTGTCGGATTTCACCCCTGCATGCAAGGTTCAAACTTTATTCGGATGGAGATCTCTTTGAAAGAAGCAGCGCATTCTTTTCAGGTTTCAAAGGCAACCTCTTTCAAGCCGCCTCCCCTCCCCCCCCCCCCCCCCCCCCCCCCCTTCTCTGCTCCTTGCATAATTCTCTTGGCAGGCCAAATGACCTCAAAAAAAAAATGTGATGCTTTTGCCGACATTTCTGTGGCAGGCAGTTTTGCCTGGGATCTTAAAGCCTGCCTGTCCTTCACATCCTGGAAGTCAACTCCGATTACGTCGCGCGTTACTCAACCTCTTGCTTACAGCTTGTTTCCTTTCAGGGCTGCGTGGTGCAACAGGTTGAACCCTTGTTGATTCTGGATCGTAAAATCGATGCCAGGGACCTCGGTGAGGGCTTCGATGATGCACTTGAAGTCGGCAGTGATGGCGTAATGAAGGGGGGTATCGCCCGAAGAGCCCTGAAGGGACAGAGAAGGCATCAACGTAGCCAAACTTCTGTTGAATTCTCAACGTAATTACATTTTTTTTTTAAAAAATGCAATCTTCCACTCAAGCTGAACCGAAAAGCGAAAACAAATTAAAAAAACAAAAATTCTGGATGGGAGACCACTCAGAGATACTCAAGGGCTTCTGAGCTGTGAAGACCCCAAAAAAGGAAGACTCACCGGCAAATTCACGTCACAGTTGTTTTCGCACAAGGCTTTCACGACCTCGGTGAAGCCATGGTTGACAGAAACGTACAAGGCCGTGCACCTGGCGACGTTCAAAATATTCGGGTTGGCCCCTTTGCTGACAAGGAGCCGGGCGACGTCTGCTTGATTCCTGGTTCGCACAAAAGTGTTAAGTGGCAAAGACACAAGGGAGGGGAGGAGAAACGAATTAGAAATAAAACCCTTCCCCTGCTACATTCATTTCTTTGGTTTCTTTAAAGATATAAAAAGGGAATAATCAATTTATCATCCATCCATCCATCCATCCTTCTATCTATCTATCTATCTATCTATCTATCTATCTATCTATCTATCTTCTGTCTGTCTATCTGCCCGCCCATCCACCTATCTATCTATCTACCTACCTACCTACCTACAGTATCTATCATCTATCTACCGTAATAGCACTTATATACCGCTTCACAGTGCTTTACAGCCCTCTCTAAGCGGTTTACTGAGTCCGCCTCTTGCCCCCCACAATCGGGATCCTCATTTTATCGACCTCGGAAGGATGGAAGGCTGAGTCAACCTTGAGCCAGTCGGTCAGGATCGAACTGTTGCCAATGGGCAGAGTAGAGCCTGCAATGCTGGATTCTAACCACTGCGCCACCAGAGCTCCTAAGAATGCTAAGCCCCGTCTACCCTCTACTCTTCTCCCACCCCATCTCCACTGTCACTAGCTCCCATTAAGTTAGAGCGAGAAATAGGGGACCTCAGAGGACAGGTTTTTTGGACTCTCTTCTGCTGTTGTCTAGCACGCGACCATCCCATCATGCTTCATGGAAGAAGCTAGCTATGTTAACAAGCTAAGGTCAGAAGAATAACTCTGAGGACCTTAGCTTTGTTTCTCCTCATCCCTCCCCATCCCTTCTCCCATTTCTTTTGGAAAAAGTGCCTCCCCCTGTATCCCTTCTCACAG
Source organism: Ptyas mucosa (assembly GCA_012654045.1). Taxonomy (NCBI): domain Eukaryota; kingdom Metazoa; phylum Chordata; class Lepidosauria; order Squamata; family Colubridae; genus Ptyas; species Ptyas mucosa. The sequence goes on from WNWU01000107.1 coordinate 1,329,235, forward strand.
CTATGTTCCCCGCGAGGGGAGCACTGCCCCGTAGCTCTCAGTAAGGGCCACTTACCCAAAGGCTGCGTAATGCAGGGCCGTGTCCCCTTCTTCATCCCACAGGTCGATGTTTGCATGGGCTTGCACCAAGAGCTTCACCACTTCCATCTGCCCCACGTACGAAGCCACCTGCAAGGCCGTCCTGCCCTGGTTCTGCACGTCCACCTGGGGAAGGGATTTAGCATCTGTTACAAGATTGGCCGGCTGACCTTCCCAAGGCCAATCTCTGGCTTGTTTAACAGGGTCAGCGCAGGCGAAGGGGTGTCGTTTCCCCCATTCATCGGAATTGTTCTGACCTAGGCTTCCTGAGACAGTTAAAAAGCACGCGATTAGTCCCAAAAACCCTCTTTTTATTTCAACGGCTGTGAATTCTGTTCCTTCACAGCCCCGTAACGAGTCACAAAGAATTGGAAAAGAGTCCGATAGAATCCTTCAGGATAAGGCTGATAAGCACCCACTTTTATCTCCCTTGACGCGCTGCCAAAGACCTAACTGGCAATTAGCTTAGTAATGGAGTACAAGGTCAAAACGGAGCTTCAGAATTTAAACCAACCAGAACAAACAAAGTTGCTTCCTGCAAAGGCTCACGTGCTTTTGCTCCTCCTTTATGTCTTATGGGAGAGGCCAATCATCTCCAAGCCTTACTCCCAAGTTGCCCCTTTTGTTTTAACTGTTCTCCCATGCGCGCACTGGGAACAGGCTCCCCCTCTTTCTCTGCCTCGCTGATGTCAGACTCTGGAGGCTCCACAGGCAACACATAACTCCCAGACGGCCCTGGCCCCCTCTCTGCCTCCGATGCAGAGCCCTCGTCCACGCCTTCCCCAGACTCCAGAGCTGGCCCATGTTCCTCCCCAACCTCCTCACTATCCGACTCTGCCGCCAGCTCCACAGGCCGCCAACGGAGCACAACAGGAAGCTGACCCAGGGAACGTTCCTCAAGAGTAGAACTACTTACCTTGTCAGGGTACTTCTGAATCAAGTCCCGAACTTTGCTGATGTTCCCGTGGGCTGCCTCAACCACCAGACGGCCTGGGCTGTCGGTCTCGCTTTTTTGGGAGAGTAACCGTCCCACCACGGACACCAAGGAACCTATGAAAAAGGAACAAAAATACAAACATCAGCAGCCAGTTGAGAGGGGCCGGCGCAGGGCTTCACAGTCCAAACTGTCCAATTTTGGGGGGGGGCACCTGGTACATATTTTATGACGATTGCAGTGTCCCCTTTTGCGACCTTCTAACAAGCAGTCGATGGGAATGCCGGATTCATTTAACAACCGTGCTGCTACTAACTTCACCACTCCAGTGATTCGCTTAACAGCGGTGGCGAGAAAGGCCGTAAATCGGGGCAAAACTCACTTAACAAATGCCTCACTTAGCAACAGAAATTTGGGGCTCAGTTGTGGTTGTAAGTCGAGGATTATCTGTCTGTTTAGGAGAGTTAGTAGTAAAAAGAAACCAGTCCATTGAAGAACGAAGTGGCTGACACCAGCCAAAGCATGGAAAAAAAATTTGGTCAGAATCAGACACGACTTATTATATATAATCTCATCTTCATTTCCCAGGCAATTTTAATTGAAAAGCTTTTGAAAATGTCCAGTGCTGCACCTCAGCTAATTTCTGATGTACCAAATATTACAGAAAGGTGATTTCCCCCAAATTCTCCTTGCCCTCTGCCGCCCCCCCCCCCTATTTTTTCTGTAAAGAATCGAAGTTAAAAGCTTTGCCCTCACTTTTCGACTCCCTGGTATCCTGAGTGGTCATCAGGTTGGCGTCTTCCTCTCTCTGGTAGGCAGTCAGGCAGGCTGGGTTGAAGGTCCAGGACTGGCCGGAGAAAGAGACGCGCAAATCTCCGTCCCCAAAGATTTTGATCACCTTACCGATGTGGCCCAGGATCTGTAAAACCGGAAAAAAGATACGGAGTTCGTAATGAACTCTTGCAGGCAGCCAAAACGAAAGGACAGTGTTGTGGCCCGCCAGTGGCCAGTGGAACTGGCAGCAGATTCGGACAGTGAGGAGGTTGGGGAGGAACATGGGCCAGTCCTGGAGTCTGGGGAAGGCTCTGATGAGGGCTCTGCGTCGGAAGCAGAGAGAGGGCCAGGGCCGTCTGACAGTTGTCAGCTGCCTTCGGAGTCGGACATCAGTGGGGCAGAAGAACGGCTGGAGCCTGTTCCCAGAGTTCGCAGAGTTTCCAGACGAAGGGAACGGCTAAAGAACAAGGGTCGACTCAGGAGTAAAGCCACAAGTGGACGGCGAATGGCCCCTCCCATAGGGAATAAAGTGGAGCGAAAGAGGGAGTTTGCAGGAGACAATTAGTTCGCTTAATTGGTTCGTGACTCTCCGAGGCTCCTTGCCAAGTTTTGAAGATATCGGCCTGGCAGCTCTCCAAGCCAGATAAGGTCTGTGACTGTAAATTCTCCCTTGAAAGACTTTGCTGGATGTGAATGAGAGGAATTCACAGTAACTTAATAAAAAGGGATTTTTGTCGGGACAAGGAGTCTGCTTCATGCTCTTGGGAAGCGTAGGTGAAAACATAAGAGTGAAGAAAATGCGAAGGTCATTTGTATCCTGGCCTCTCCTATCATCTCCTTGGTTTGGTTGAAAAGGTGCCGAGGACATGGTTGAAGTGGTTTTAAATTTAGATCGATGCAAGGAAAGGGGAGGGGGGGAAAGGGGGGGTTAAGGGAAGGGAGCTCACCGCTGTCATCTCGTCCGTCCATTCTCCGTGACCGGCTTGCAGCTGTTTCACTGTTTCCATGTCGTCGATTACCCTCACAACATCGTCCACCCAGAAAGTGTTAAGCTACAAGGGAGAAGAAAGGAAGGCAGATTTTTTTTTTTACGTTTTCTTGCTTGGGATGTGGGATAAAGGAAATAAGGAAATGAATTTTCTAAACCAGGGGTGTCAAACTCAAGGCCCAGGGGCTGGATCCTACATAAAGGCCAGTGAATTCTTTAATTTAAGTCATGGTTATAGTGGCAGGGATTGGAAACTCCTTTCTAAGAATATCCAATATACTGTGTTTCCCCAAAAATATGACCCAATCAGAAAATAAGCCTTAGCGTGATTTTTCAGGATGCTCGTAATATAAACCCTACCCCCAAAATAAGCCACAGTTAAGATTTGTCAGCCAGATAGGTGCATTTAGTACCATATTTCCCCCCACCCACAAAATAAGACCTAACCAGAAAATAAGCTCTAATGCGTCTTTTGGAGCAAAAATTAATATAAGACCTGGTCTTATTTTTGGGGAAATTTCACCCATCTGGGGAAAAAAAATCCCTTTTTCTCCTGCGTCAGCCCACATTCCGAATTTTAGAATAATTCGCCAAGGGAATGAACTTTACCCCACCTTGGTTAGAGCTCCAGGATGAAACGTCCAGCGAGTATCATTGTTGAACTGGACTCTCACGTCTCCTCGATCTGTGATCCTATGCACTGTTCCTGTCTGGCCAATGAACTTCAGAAGGAGGGTGGGAAGGAAGGAAGGAAAGGAAGAGAGGAAAGAAGCGTGAGGCGGGGAGAGGAAAACTGAAGAGGCAAGGAAAAACAAAAAAACCGACACCGCACCCTCCTTGCCGCTTAAGAGCAGGCCGATCGTTCGGCATCGTCCTCTTGGTTGGAATAAAAGGCAACCAACCACACGTTTGTGAGAGATCCTGCCCTCTTCCAACAAAAGGGTTGACTATTGTGGCCCGCCAGCGGCCAGCAGAGCTGGCAGCAGAGTCGGACAGTGAGAAGGTTGGGGAGGAACGTGGGCCAGTCCTGGGGGCTGGGGAAAGCTCAAATGAGGGTTCTGCGTCAGAGGCAGATAGACAGCAGCGAGGCAGAGGAACAGCTGGAGCCCGTTCCCGGTGTGCGCATGCGCAGAGCTGCCAGAAGACAAGAACAACTCAGAAAGCAGGGTCGACTCGGGAGTAAAGCCACACCTTGGAGGTGATTGGCCCCTCCCATAGGAAACAAAAGAGGAGCGAACGGGGAGGGGGCTTCTGCAGGAAATAATTCATTTATTCCGTGACTCTGTGCCAAGTTTTGCCTTGTACTGCGTTTGGAAACAAGTTACCTGGCAGCCTGCCAAGTGAGATAAGGTCTGTGTTGATAAATATTTCTCTGAAAGACTGTTTGGACAGGCCTTGCTGACTGTGAATGAAAGGGATTCACAGTCGTGTAAATAAAAGAGGTTTTGCCGGGACCAGGACTCTGCTTCCTGCTTTTTAAGGGAGCCTAGGTGAGAACATGGACATTTGCACAACCCTACCTCGGCCATCTTGGGATTCCAGCCTCCGTGGCCCTCCTGCATCTCCCGCAAGATGTCGATGTCTAGGAGGCATTTCACCTTGTCTCCATGTTGGAACGGGTGCCCTTCCGTGCTCTCCTTTTTCTGCAACTCGGCCGGCTTGCCTGGAGAAGGACCAGAGTCAGGCAGGGAAGGGGAAGATTTAAAAAAAAAGACCAAAATATCAGATCTAACTGGTTTTAAGGCAGAGGTGTCCAACCTTGGCAACGTTTAAGACCTTTGGACTTCAACTCCCATATATTACTGTTCCAGTCATTTTACCTGCAATTATACAAATATATTGCTACAGGTAAAAACTACTGTAACACTCATATCAATCTCAGTTGGGTGTAAATTACAGTCTACAAGTGACAGCCACCTCTTCACTTGGGAAGGGACTGGATAACAACCCCCAGGATTCCCAGCAAAGCCCAGCTGGTGATTATGGAAGGTGCAGTCCACTAGAGGGAACCAGCTGTTTATGAGGAGGGGGGGCGAGATTAAGGACAGCTGATGAATCCTTTAATTTTTTTTTTTTAATGGTCCACACATACCTAATTTAGGAAGATGCTCCTTGTAATAAAACCCTCCAGATGCTTCCGTGATACATTTCAGGTCGACTTTCCCTTTGTGGCCGACTCGGTAGACGTTTGTGGTACCATCAGCCCAGGTGACGCTGGCCACGCTCCGCCCCGTCTCCACATCCCAGCCACGGATGTCAACCACGCGCCCAATTTTGCCATCGCCACCTGTAGACAAGAGAATTGCTCAGTGTTCTAAAATACAGAAACATTATTTTATCTTCATTTAAGGAACCAACATTTTAGCGCAGGAGTTTTGTATTTCAGCATGAATTTAACCAAAAGCCAGAAGGAACAGAGGCTGGAAAATATGGTCCTTTCCAGAATTTCCTGGATGATATGCATAACTCCTCATCAATATTCATGCTGTCCATATGTTAAGAGGGTTTCTGGCAAATTTTGGCCCCAAAGTAGGAAGTGAATCCAAAGTCAGATTCTTAAGCTCTGAGTTTAGTTGGGACTTTTCATTTTTGCTCTGAATGAAAAAAAAGAGATAAACTTAGCATCTATTTAATCTATTTAATTTAATGGATAAAGCTATGGGATAAGAGTAAAGGTTACTAAGGAGCCTTGAACAGGGATAAGAAATCTAAAAGCTTTTTAAAAAGGCTTAGCAAATAAGCAGCAAAGTATACTGAAAAAGAAGGAAGGGAAAACCCATAAAAATATACAAAGCATCTTTGGTTTCACACCTCAAGAGCTCTGCTGGAATTTATGACGTCATAATGTCATCTGCTAAACTTCTTTCCTTAAGAGCTTTATTGCAATAAAGCAATAAATAGAACTTTATTGAAAAAAATCACACAGATATGCCCAGAAAAGTACATATCTGGGTTTTGCAAGAGAAAAAGTTACTTCAGAATCTTACTTCCACATTTATCTTGCTTCATTTAAAAAGACACAATAGAATTGTATCCACCCATCACGGTTAGCTTCTTCCCAGTTTCCCTAGCTCTTCTGCTACTTGCTGTACAGGCTACCAGACAATTTGATCCCAATTTTTTTTTCCAGATTTACTCATATCAAACACGTACTGTAAAGTCTGATATATATCTGCCAGCTTAACCTGAACCAAGTCAGAAGGGCAGTCAAATCAGATTGCTGGTCTGGGCTACCAAGTCAGCAAAAATTGCCTTTTTAGGGGACAAATAATTCATTGTTTTGGAACATTGGAACATTGTTCCCCGCATGCAGAAATGAAGCCTGCAAGGGATTCGTGCGGGACATGCTATTTTTCCTCGGGCAGAGATGTTAAAAAAACAAAATAAGAAAATTCATTCTCTGGGCATTTGAAGGTTTATAAATGTATTTATTTATTTATTTTTCAATTTATATACCGCCCTTCTCCCTGAGGACTCAGGGCGGTGAACAGCCAGAATTAAAAACATACAATACAAATATTAAGAATTAAAAATACATATAAATTTGGCTCCAATTTTAAAAATAACAAACCAATTTAAAAAACGTCTAAAATTACTTCCTAAGCCAGCCCGGCTTGTTGGAAAAAGTAGGTTTTAAGGGCACAGCGGAAGATATTGAGGTCTTGAGCTCTCCTTATCTCAGGGGGCAGCTGGTTCCAGAGGGTAGGTTTGTCGAGGACGGTTAAAAGTCCTCGAGGAAGGTTTGTCGAGGAAGTCAGCAATTTTTACTCAACGCATCCCTAAAGTTGATCTATTCCCCCGAAGAAATTCAGCTGAAAGATCCTTACCATCCTGATTTCCCCATTCCCAGTCAGGGCCCCGGGCGACTTTTGCATCTTGAAATATCCCCTTTAAAGTAATGCGTGGCAAACTCTGTCGTGGGCTTACGGAGACGCTGGAAGGAAAAGCATAAACCTCATTTTTTAAAAAATCACCTGTTGCATGGATAGGGAGAAACGTACCACTGCAGCTAAAATGATTCTGGGTCCTTTAATAAGGCTACTCATTCCACCTCTAGCAACCTCAATCAACATTAGAATTGTGGGAAACGGGCTTTTCCCTCTTGCTGGGGCTTTTAAAAAGTGAGATTGAAGCATAAAATGTAATGTAACCGTGTAAAAATGGTGTGGTCAAAGCCAAAGACAAAATGATTGCCAATAGAGTTACTTTCCTATTGCAATAATTCATTTGGGGGAAAGTTTATATATCACCTGAAAAATTAGGAGAGGGAGGAGAGAGAGAAAGTTGGGGAAGGAAGGAAGGAAGGAAGGAAGGAAGGAAGGAAGGAGAGGGAGGGAGGGAGGGAAGGGAAGGAGGGAGGGAGGGAGGGAGGAAGGAAGGAAGGAAGGAGAGGGAGGGAGGGAAGGGAAGGGAAGGAGGGAGGGAGGAAGGAAGGAAGGAAGGAGAGGGAGGGAGGGAAGGGAAGGAGGGAGGGAGGAAGGAAGGAGAGGGAGGGAGGGAAGGGAAGGGAAGGGAGGGAGGGAGGGAGGGAGGGAGGAAGGAAGGAAGGAAGGAAGGAAGGAAGGAAGGAAGGAAGGAAGGAAGATTTGTATACAGTTTTTACCTACCTACTAATATACATCAATGCAAATTTGGTGGGAAAAAACGAGCACCAGAATTTAAAAACAAAGCAAGACACGCACAATTTTAATAAATATAATCAAAATAGTATATTACACACACTCACAAATATACGTATGGATAATTGTATGATAAAATGTTACTTGGTTGCTTTTTGTCTTTTTCTGTGGTATTTAATGAAAAATGAACCCTTAAAAGAAAAAAAGTCTGGAAAATTAAAAAGAAACAGGTTTACTTCAATCTTTCCAAGTTTGAGAAAAACCTGGCGAGGGGAGGAAAATAAACTATGTAACTCCCTCAGCAAATCAAGAGTTGAAACTCAGTAACAAACTTTGTTCCTTGATACATTAATTTACTAAAGGAAAAAAAAAAGTCGGGGGGAATACACAAAGGCCAAATATTTATGGGCATACGAATTCCGGGAGATCAAACCAGGTCTGTCAACTTTTGGCTCAATTCTGCATGAAAACTAAAAGCTTTAAAATTCCCTTTTCCTCTCCCTCTGTTATTTTCCTTCCGTATCCCAGCATGGCAATTTCTGGGTCAGCCTCAATCCAAAAAAACAAAACAAAACAAAACAAAACCGAAGCTCCTTTTAATGAAAAAGGGTGATTAAAAGCCTCTTTTAATCATCCGCAGCAGCCTTGATGGATTTTGTGGCCGTGTTGGGTTTGGAAAGGGAAGGACCTGGAATCAGATTAGAAAAACTGACAGGCGTTTGAGCTGAAGCTGCCGAACTTGCTCTGGGTCTCAGGCCTTTTGAGGGTTGAAGGGATCGGATCCAGGTGGGAAAATAACGATGTTTGCTTCTAGTTTCGCCACCTCGGCAACTTTAAGACGTGTGGACTCTAGAAGCATGACTGGCTGGGGAATCCTGGGAGTTGAAGTCCACGCGCCTTCCAAGTTGCCGAGATTGAAAAACGTCGTTTTGAGTGTTAAATCGGGACTGCAACGTTATCGGAAGGCTGCATCTGGTTTTGTGGACGAAACAGACGGGTGTCCATTCATTGCAAACTAAACAGAGTTAACACAATGTCCCTCTCTTCGTCTGTGTTATTTAATGGTTTTCTCCTTTCTGCCACTTCATAATCTGCTAGTCCTTTTGGAGGGTTATGGAGGCTACTCTTAATATGGGGAAGTCAGATAAATTCAGATTTGGTTTATCTATCAGGAGAAGAGGAAAAAAAGAGATTTCGAAGGGAAAACCTTGAGGCATATCCGGCTCTAACCACTGGGAAGAAATCTAATCTCCGATGGAGCCATTGAGACATCTTGTAACTGGGGCCGCCATGAGGACTGGCAACTTGCCCATGAAAAGTTTGAAATGCTAAGGAATTCCAGGTCAATACAGGCTCTTCCCTGAGAAATTACCGCTCACGTGCTACACGTCAAGCTCAAAGCGCGGTTATGCTGTTGCAACCATTATCGCTTCTAAACTTGGCAAAAGGACTGGGGGTGGGGGGAGGGAAGGGTGAGATGGAGTGCAGGCTTCAGACTTCAAGGAAGAGAGCTGTGAGAACCAAGGACATATCTGCAGGTGTTGGCCAAGATCAGAGCCTCTTTCTCATAACAATACAATGAGACTCAATTGGATAATGTGACCTACACTAATAGAGGGGGAGGGAGAATTCTATATTATAACTATGTGGGTTTGCACGGGAATTAGGTAGAGCTGGTTTTGACCTCAACAGTACCGAAATGATGTACTCAATAAAGTGTTGCATTGAAACATTCACATTGTGCTTGCTTTAGTTGGGTTCGTCAGTCGGGACATTGACGCTACATTTATCACCGACGCTCTTAAAAAGCGGAGAGGGGAGGAAGGTCTGTCTCTCCACAGAAGCCAGTCTGGGAGAGGGTGGGCGATCGAGCTGACTTACGGTTGTGAGTGGGCGGTTTCGTAGCGCTCAAAGGCATGAGATAGGTCATGCTTATTGCTCATGTAGCAATGCAGGCACAGGTCGTAATCAAAGCAGACTTTGCACTTCCATCGCATTCCACGAATGCCGTGTTTCTTGCAACAATCGCAGATGATATTAGGGTGACGGACCCCTATGGGAAGAGTAAGAACATACTTTGGGTCATAGCGAAGTCAAAGGCAGAAAGATGCTTAAGTGGGAAAGGTTAAAAAAGGGGGAGATATTGGCAATTGTTCACACCAATAATAGGACAAGACCAAACCATATGAATGATAGGAAAAGACCAAACCATATGAATGATAGGAAATCATATGAATGATAGGACAAGACCAAACCATATGAATTGTAGGACAAGAAGATTTCTGGCTGCCCTGAGAAACTAACTACAGGTAGTCCTCAACTTACAACAGTTCATTTGATGACCATTCAAAGTTACAAGAGCACTGAAAAAAGTGACTTACGACCATTTTTTACACTTACGACCGTTGTGGCACACCCACCGTCACATTAACAAAATTCAGAAGCTTGGCAACTGACTCATACTTATGATTATTGCAGTGTCCTGGGGTCATATGATCCCCTTTTGCGACCGAAGTCAATGGTGAAGCCAGAGTCATTTTACAAACGTATTACTAACTTAACAATTGCAGTGAGTCACTTAACACGTGCGGCAAGAAAGGTCATAAAATGGGGCAAAATTCACTTAACAAATGTCTCACTTAGCAACAGAAATTTTGGGCTCAGTTGTGGTCTACCTGCACAGGTAAATGCAACATTGCCCAGGATGCACTGCCTGAAAAAAATTGGCAAAATCTGGGAGAAGAACTGGATGTAAAAATAGAATTGGAAAACAGTTTCTGCCCCTGGTTGGGTTCAGAAACTATATTAACAATTAAAAGATTAGCATGCGGTGTGAACTGCACCAATCTCCAACAAACCATGATAAAAACAATTCCCGGTTTACAAATAAACTCAAGCCCTACACTTCCGCCTCAATTTTTGGAGCTGCCAAACCAAATCTTTCATTTTCTCCCATCAAACCAACCCGCAGATTGCAACTTTGAGGATTGTAAGACAGGTTTGTGGATGGGGACATTTCAGTTGTTCTATAAGGGAGTTTTGGCCCTCCTTTGATATTTACAGACCATGTGAAAACTGTTTGTTTTAGGGGCCCTCCGGATTATCTAGGAGAGAAGCAAAACGAGAGCAAGAATGCTGCAGTCTCCCATGTGAGACGGTTGACCGAGTCTCTTTGGATCGTTTGGACTACAACCTCCATAAGCCCCTGAGAGCAAGAATTGCTGGGATTTGCAGTCTGTCCACAGGAGAATCTGTGCATCCTTGATTTATGTCACTAAATCCTGGAAGAATTAGTGGAAGGAGCCGAAACTTAAGTTTTCTTCCCGCAGGGAGTTCACAGTTTCAGTTGCAAGGATTTACAGGAAGAGCTGAAAAACCTCCCAACGTACCATATTTTTCCGACTATAAGGTGCACCTAAATTTAGAAGAGGAAAACAAACAAAAAAGTTTTTGGTCTCCCTTTTTGGGGGTCTTTTTTCGGCCCATTTTCCAGTCTTTTTTGGCCCATTTTCAAGGCTTTTTTTGGCCCATTTTGGGGGCTTTTTGCAGTCTGTTTTCAAGGCTATTCTTTGGCCCATTTTTTTCTGAAAAAAAGGGGCCAAAAAAAGCCTCAAAAATGGGCCGAAAAGAGCCCCAAAAATGGGCCCAAGAAAGCCTCAAAAACAGGCCAAAAAAGCCTCAAAAACAGGCTGAAAAAATCCCCGAAAATGGGCTGAAAAAAGCCTTGAAAATGGGCCGAAAAAAGGCCCAAAAACAGGGAGTGCAGAGGCCAAAAAATGGCTCACGGGTGGGTGAGGCTTCAGCAATATTCGGTCTATAAGACACACAGATATTTTCGCCCCTTTTTGGGAGACAAAAAAGTGCGTCTTATAGTCCCAAAAATACGGTAACTCGTAATTCAGGCTTGAAGAAGGAAGGCAGAAGGGGAAAAAGTACCTATTTGTGCATTATCATAGAGCAGAAGATCGTACGCTCCCTGGAAGCCGGTCCGGTAATTGGTGCGAGTCCCGTGATCCCACTGGACCACCACGGTTTTATCGGGAGTCGCCGGGCTGCCCTGCCGACCGATCTCCACCACCGTCCCCACGTTGCCCTCGCCGCTGTCCTGGTTTCCCCACCTCCAGTCAGCCCCGCGGACCACCCGCATGCCAATCTGCATGCTCGCGTAGGGGTCCAAGTCCATCGCTGGGCCGAGGAGCCTCAGCTTGGCCACTGGCGGGCGGATGCACTCTGTAGAGAAGAAAACATGGACGATACCTAGAGAAGTTGGGGGTGGGGGGGAAAAAATCGTTATTGTCTCTTCTTTTCTTGCAGAGATGCAAAGCAGCCTTTATTTTAGCCTCACGGCAACCCTGCAGGGTAGACCAGGCTGAGAGGGTGATTAAGCCTCAGCCTGAAGTTGAATCCAGATCTTGCCAGCCCAATTATAACCTCAATAGCGATCGCTTTTAAGATTTATATACCGCTTCACAGTGCTTTATAGCCCTCTCTAAGCGGTTTACGGAGTCAGCCTATTGCCCCCAACAATCTGGGTCCTCATTTTACCCACCTCGGAAGGACGGGAGGCTGAGTCAACCTGGAGCCTGGTGAGATTTGAATTGCCAAATTGCAGGCAGCTGGCAGTCAGCAGATGTAGTCTGCAGTACTGCACTCTAACCACTGCGCCACCGTGGCTCATTCTGGTTCTCAGAATGACATTTCACTTAAACCAAGCATTGTTCAATAAGATTAGAAAGTAAAGATTGGCAATAAATAAAACTGGAAGGGGCTATTAAACTCATCTAGTCCTACCTTCTCTGCTCAGAGCAATGAGCTAAATCAAGGCATCCCCAATGAACATACGGGCCAACTCTATTCTACTCCAACTCATCCAGCATCAAGGCCTGGCTTGATGGCAGCTTATATTCCAATTTGGGTAGAACATTTGCAAACCAAGAATGAATTCTAGTTGCACACAACCTATAACCCTTGGGCTTTGCCGGAAAAAGATTCCCATCCTAACATGAAGTCTCACAGCTGTGTTTGTCCACTGCGATGCTTCAAAAGGGGGGTAAAAAGTTACACGGAAATTATTTTAGCGTGATCTTCCCTAATTTCCCCCCCCCCCCTTTTTTTTTTTTTAAATCTTGCCTAAAATTAGACCGGGTCCTAAAATTATCTCAACCCAGAGGGCACCTTGCCTCTTCCGCATTACACCAAGGGTAAAAATAACTCGGCGTAAGTATTCACACACCCGCTCCGTCACATTTCAGAAGTCAGAGGTAGGCTAGGCAGAATGCCTTTAGCAGGTTTTTTTTTTCTTCTGAAATGCAAGAGCCGGAGTCATAAATTAAAAACAACGGGTGGCCGCCTTATAACTCCTTCGCTTCAAGGACCTGCTTCTGATAAAAATAGACAAGAGAAGGTCACACACAGTTTGATTTCAAAAGGAAACAAAACAAGACAAAACAAAAAACCAAAAACAACCAACTCAAGAATGTCTCACAATTTTCCTTAAAGCAGGATCTTCTGGCTTTGGCACTCGGTCCGAAATCGAGAGGCGAAGATGTTTTTCTACCGTAGCATGTAACCAGGGGCGCGCTAAAAAAAAAAAGAGTATTTGGAAAACAAAATATCCTGGGATTTATGCAGTGAAATAAGACCCGTTTAGCCAAGCAGAATTGATTTTCTGCAGGTCGTCGGGCTTCTCTGCCCGGTGTGTTAAGGTGAACCCCCAATCAGAAGCAATGGGATACACTATCTGCCATGTCGGGTATATGTTGTTGCCACTGTATGTCAACAATATCCCGACATAGAAGTAAAACTGCGGAGAGGAGTAGTGAGAAGATACCGAATGAGATGTCAAAAAAAAAAGGGAGGGAGTGAACCAGTAGTGGTTTTCAATTTCGGCCGCTACTGGTTTGCTTGGGGGCGCGTGGACGCTCGTGTGTGGGTGCGACGCTTCTGTGCATGCACAGAAATTTCTGCATATGCGCAGAGACATCCGGGCAGATGAGCAGAGCCTCCCGCCGCTACCAGTTCGCCCGAACCGGGGCAAACCGGTAGCAACCCACCACTGGAGTGAACATTTCAGACTACAGGCAGTCCTTCGATTTACGACCGCAATTGAGCCCAACATTTCTGTTATTGAGCGAGACGTTTGCTAAGGGAGTTTTGTCCCATTTTCCTGCCACAGTGAATCACTGCAGTTGTTAAGTTAGTCACACGGTTGTTAAGAGAATCGGGCTCCCTCCGCAGACTTTGCTTGTCAGAAGGTCGCAAAAGGTGGGGGGGGGTCATGTGACCCTGGGACCCTGCAACCGTCGTAAGTACATGCCAGTTGCCAAGCATCTGGATTTTGATCATGTGACTATAGGGATGCTGCAATGGTCATAAATGTGAAAAACAGACATAAGTCACTCTTTTTCGTTACCATTGCAACTTCGAACTAAATGAATGGTTGTAAGTTGAGGACTACCTGAACCATGTAGACATAAATATTAGAACATCAAACTCCTACTACTCCTCCTCATTTAGATAAGAAGTTATACAAAAGAAGAAAAGGAAGGAATTTTGGTCAAGTCCACTAGAGGTTTTCAAATCAAGACAGGCTATCCTGCGTCCGCCATTTTATTTATTTTGTTTTTTTCTTTATTTAAGGGATTTGTACGGCTGCCCATTTTAAATAACTCACACCACAGTGGATTCTACGCTCAGCAAGGGGGTTGGACTGGATGACCTCTAAGATCCTTTCCAATTCTGGGATTCCAGTTCGGGCATGTTAGGATTTCTAGAGAGGAAAAATAAATCGCAGCTCAGCCACTTCTCAGGCTGGTCCTTCCTTTTCACACTTGTTCCTTGCCTGTGCAATTGCAATTGGACATGATGCTCTCCAACTGGCTTTAATCAAAATTTGAGACAAACTGAGAAAGCCTCCCAGGAGGATTTCAGGCAAACTCTGAGAAACCATAAACTTCCTTTCTTCCCAGAAACGGAAGGAGGAGGAAATGGAAAATTAATTCTTAGAAAGCCACATTTTAAAACAGAAGAGGTCTCTCTCTGTGTATCATATTCATACTGGTATATTCATATACTGGGCGAGAAAAAAACTTAAGTGTGCAGATCTGCTTCCCCGATTACCGTTCGTTTCAAAATATCAAGAGGAAGCTTTTTAAACCGAGAAAACCATTAAAAACCCAAGCCTTTAAAGAGGGATTAAAACTGGCAGGAGTTAAACATTTCAAACCCGCAAGAGCTTAATCTAGTTCTCCCTTATCGTACGAAAGCAAGCAAGGAAACCGCTGGGATGGGACAAATTTTTGAAGAGGGAGAGGCAGAAAGTTATGGAAATATAATGACTGGTTTGCGGTGCAGGGAAGAAACCCCCAAACCTCCACATTTTCAGATGTGTAATTAAAAAAAGTAGCCCGGAACTGAAATAAAGCAAGTTGCTGCTGAAGGTTCCCACACATTATTTATCTGTTCCGGAAGTGAAATGTAAGTGAAAGAAGAGGAGGACAAAAAAAAAAGAGAGAGAGAGAGAACCAATTTCGGCATACCGCTGCATTACAAATTAGTCGGCATTTCCAGGAAGAAAATCCACTGGGTTTTTCCCCTTTTACTATTCTGCAGAGCTTCCAGGGTAAAGTACGTTTTCTCAAAAACACAAAGTGCTCATTTTTGTGTGTGTGTGTGTGTGTGTGTGTGTGTGTGTGTGTGTGTGAGACTTAGCCCATGATTGCACCGTTCTATTTCAAGCAGCTGATCCAGCAAACGATATTTCATTTGAGAATATCATTCCCCAGATTCTATAATAGGGGATAGAAAAATAGCAGCTGAAGCTTTTAAGGATTGGAGAACCTTTAAGGGAGGATGGGAGGGAGGATGGTGGTTCCAGACCTTAAGGACTAGAAACTTGCTCTTTTTTTTTAACCTTTCCTGGTTTTGTAAATACCCTTCGGATCTATCGCAGAATCTCTATCTTAGCAAAGACCTTTTAACTAGGAAGCATTTTCTGCAAACTACTGAATATGCTCCAACAGTATTCTAAGCCAAGCCCTACTCAAATCAAGCTCAATTCAGATATACGATGTAAAATAAATAAATAAAAGAATTATTATATTAATTATTAAAAGCATTACAGGTAGTCCTCCATTTACAATATTCGTTTAGGGACCCTTAGAAGTTACAATGGCACTAGAAAAAACCATTTTTCACACTTATGACCACTGCAGACATCCCTATGGTCATGCGATCAAAATTCAGATGTTTGTCGAGTGACTCATACTTATGACGGTTGCAATGTCCCGGGGGGGGGGTCGCGTGAGATCCCCTTTTGCGACGAACAAAGTCAAGGGAGAAGGCAGATTCACTTAACAACCGTGTTACTCGTTTAATCAGTGCCCTGGTTCACTTAACCGCCGCGGCGGCAAAAAAGGTCATAAAATGGGGCAAGGCTCACTTAACAAATGTCTCACTTAGCAACAGAAATGCTGGGCTTAATTGTGGTCGTAAGACGAGGACTACCTGCACTGTACACAGCATCATGAACATGGATAACATCCAGTTTTAATACTGGAAAATGTCAACAATAAGGACTAGAAACATGATCCTCTAGAAAGTTGAGGGAAAAAAACCATGTGCTTTTCTTCCTGGAAAATGTCTTCAGTCGTTCTTTACATTTTCAACATGCTAAATGTTACCCAGAGGTTTCTAAGCATATCCTCGCAACAATAAGGACTAGAAACATGATTCTTTAGAAAGTTGAGAGGGGGGAAACCTCTTGGTTTTCTTCCTGCAACCCACAAGTTTTAACACAATTAAGACATCATTACCCAGAAACAAACTTATCAGAACGTACAGTACCTCTTACGACAGAGCTTGCAATCTTTTGTTGTTTTAAGGCTCCCACAGATGACAGCCTGTTGCAGATTTCGGTTTAAACCTTCAGTTTACATCCCCCTAAAAGATGGGAAAAAGAGAGGTTCAACAAAGAGACGCTCTTGGGCTTAAAAAAGAAGCAATCTTTTGGAAAGGGCCTGCATTCCAAAACAGGAAGCACGGTGCTTCTTTAACAATATATCTACCCTGTTTCCCCCAAAATAAGACCTGCCCTGATAATAAACCTAATCGGGCTTTTGAGCGCATGGCAGTAAGGCCAAGCGCTTCTTTCGGGGTTCAAAAAAATAGAAGACAGGGTCTTATTTTTGGGGAAACACGGGTATATATAATTTGCAGTTTCAAAGTCGGAAATTATAAAATCTAATCAAAACCCGATGCCGTTTGGATATTTACTGGGCTGATACCCAGGAAAGGGGAAGGGGGAATGAAATGAAATGAAAAATGAAAATCCAGAGGTGCCAAAATCTCTGCGGCATTCCTTTTTTTTTTCAACCCCTGCAGAATTGTGGGATAAAGGAGGATTTGATGGCCTTCCAATGAATTTTATAAGGCAGAGAGAATCCTACTACTACTACTACTACTACTATTATATTATTATTATTATTATTATTATATACACAAAAATGACAGTATACACAGCAAACGAGATAACCATGCTGGATTTCTTATCACAAATCACTAGTCGAACAATTATTATTATTATTATTATTATTATTATTATTATTATTCCTTCCTGGGAACAAATGCAGTTCAAGATTATGAGGCCTCCCCTTCTCTTTCACCCACTTTGCTCCCAAAGCAGGTGGGAAAATAGGGCCGGCTTTCTTTGCAGACTTCCACACTCGTCAAACAGGCCTGTTTGGATGGAGCAATTTTGCCAGAAGAGGAAGGTTAACACGGGGAAGGGTGGTGGTGGGTATATCAAGGTCAGACAGCAATGGGGGTGTCGGTCCTCTCCCCCACCCCAAATGATCCGCTGCAGATCATGGGGAGGAGATGCTTCCCCTCGAAAGAGCCAGAACCAAAACAGCAGCAGGGAAATCGGCATTTCAAAACCAGATTTTCA
This sequence comes from Ptyas mucosa, assembly GCA_012654045.1. NCBI lineage: Eukaryota > Metazoa > Chordata > Lepidosauria > Squamata > Colubridae > Ptyas > Ptyas mucosa. The sequence continues at coordinate 1,346,574 of WNWU01000107.1, forward strand.
GCTCCACGGACTCATCCAGAGATGCGCCCTCTGAAAAGAGCTTCTTTCGAACCAACCTGCTTCTTTTTTAAAAAACAAACAATCAATCAATCAAGCAGGGAACTCCACCCCTCCTCCTTTAACTCCGCCCTTTTCCCTTTGTCCCCGCCCCCTCTTCATCTAGCCCACCCTCTCAACCCCACCTACATCAACCAAGCTATGGCCATTCCTTCAAAGTAAGCATTTTCTGCACCATTTAGCAATTCTGGCTTTTTTTGAACTGGGTTTTTTTTTTCCTTTTGGATTGGAAAAACTGACCCGTGGATTTGATATAACACTGACAACATAACCCTGATATAAGGCGTTTTCTTGCATGTTTTGGTGCGTCCAGTTGTTTCAGGAGTAGGGTGACCAGTGACTAGTTTTTGGACAGGAGACCACAAGGAAATCCAGAGATTTGGAGGCTAGGCCATGGCGTTAAAAGACCAAGGTTTTTTTTAAAAAAACTCTGCTGTCCCCTATCAGAGGACGAAGCATTCCTTCGGGTAGATAAGTCATCTTTAGCTCCAACAATTTGTTTCGAGCAAAAGAGATTGCTGAGGAAAAAAAAAAAACCCTAGCTCACACATCAGCTACCGAGGCTGCAATTTAAGCTGACAACGTTGCAAGCAATCAAATCAAATCTCTTGTGGTTTTTACTTTTAGGTGGAATAACAACAACAACTCGGCTCGGCTCTGTCATATATTTTTAATCTCTCTCTCTCTCTCTACCAGTGGAGTTCACGAGAGGCAATTTAGAAAGTTCGTCAAAATTTAGGAAGAAACCTGGAAAGCACCATCTTTATCCTGCTCACGTGTTGAGGCTGAGCCCTTGAAGATATGACAATATCTGTGACTTTTCCCTAATATCGATAAAGCATCAAGGCCATTGATACAATTTTTTTTTAAAAAATTGATTTATATGCCGCCCTTCTCCGGACACTCCGGGCGGCTTACAATGCGTTAAGCAATAGCCTTCATACTTTTGTATATTTCTACAAAGTCAGCTTATTGCCCCCACAAACCGGGTCCTCATTTTACCCACCTTAGAAAGGATGGAAGGCTGAGTCAACCTTGAGCCTGGTGAGAATTGAACTTGCAGTAATTGCAGGCAGCTGGATGTTAAATGCTGCCTTAGTAGGAGGCATTAGCCTCCTACGCCACACAGGCTCCTACGATGATAAACTACTGGAGAGCAAATGAGCTTTTATGCAGGAAAAAAGAACAAGAATTTTGGTCCAAAATCTATTTCTTGCAGCCTAAAAACAAGGATGGATGGATGGATGGATAAATAGATATAGATAGATAGATAGATAGATAGATAGATAGATAGATAGATAGATAATGGATGGAGATAGATAGATAATGGATGGAGATTAGATAGATAGATGGATGGATGGATGGATGGATAGATAGATAGATAATGGATGGAGATAGATAGATGGATGGATGGATGGATGGATGGATAGATAGATAAATAGATAGAATCCGAATAAGGGTATGGCTAGCTGATGAGAGCTAAATAGCTTGAAATAGATCAATACTAGTCTCCCTTTGATTTCTTTATCAGCGAAATATAAATTTGGTATACACACACACACTCAACAGAGAATCTAAAATTACCAGCAATAACAATTATTAATTCCGTGTGTATTTATGCGACTGTAAAGAGTGGCAATAAAGATGATAATAATGATATTAGAAATGACCAAAAATGTGGGGCTGATAAGGTGGTCCCTCAGTCATGGGGCATACCCACTGAGATTTTTTTCTTACCAAGCCCTTCTGGGATTGGGGAGAAATTAACTGGGAAAAAAACTGCGTAGAGTTTATGACCCATTTTTCCGCTGAGTATCACAAGAAGCAAATTCTTTTGTGTTTTGGTTCCGGACAACAGATCGCAGAATATTCTGTGAGTTTGGGCCTACAGATCTTAGGCAATTCGGAATGACAGAGTTGGAAGGGACCTTGGAGGTCTTCTAGTCCAGCCCCCTGCTCAATCAGGAGAATCTATACCATGTCAGGCAAATGGTTGTCCGGTTTCTTCTTAAAAGCCTCCAGTGATGGAGTACTCGCAACTTCTGGAGGCAAGCAGTTCCGCTGGCTAATTGTCTTCTCCCTGTCAGGAATTTTCTCCGTAGTTCTGGATTGCTTCTCTCCTTGGTTAGCTTCCATCCATTGCTTCTTGTCCTGCCCTCAGGTGCTTTGGAAAATAGGTTGGCCCCTTCTTCTTTGGGGCAGCCCCTCAAATATTGGAACATTGCTCTCATATCCTATATTCAGAAAAAGTCTTAGGAGTTGGAAGCAGGTCAAGGCATTAAGGAGCACAAAGAAGCAGAGGAAATTCACCGTTAGTTGCAAAAAACCCCAAACATTGTCCATCATCCTGTATGTATCAAGAAGGGGGATTGTGAGGTGTCTTCCTCGTCTCCAGAAGTGGTTTGCCGTTTTTTCACAAATAGTTTTGCTTTTACAGCCTTCTGAGATTCTCTGGTGTGACCCCGTTTACTTTCCTGAGGTTGGCTGAGGTCAAATTTTGCGCTGCCATCTGTGATAGGCTAACGCAACCCTGTCGATACGCCACGAGGGAATTATCCAGATCTTGTATATGGCATTAATTATTGATTTGATTTTTATCCTGCCTCGATCTCGGCGAGTTACATCCCGGTTAAAAACCTCCACAGAATTAAGACAACGTATGACCCAAATTGCAAACCGAACCAAAGTTGGAGAGGGGTGGGAAATGACAATAAAAAGGGGGGGGAGATGCGATGGAATAGTCTTCATCCCTGAATTTAGTTTTAATTAATTGAACTTGCTGTGTTGTTTTAATCAGCATGGTGGGAGTTCAGATTCCGCCCTGGCTGTGTTAGACAGCCTGTAATCCCTGCAAAAGAAAATAAATTTGGCAGGCGGAACTCCCTGCCACAAGACTGACACAATGTTCCCTAAAGCGATGAAGCAGAACTGCCCTTTTGCAAGACTTTCCAGGTTGCCACCAAAACCGCATCGGTGTGTTCATTTCCTCACAAGAAGTTGAACTGTACTCGGCGACCTTACCCTTATCGTTGATATGTATGTATTGGGTTTTAAACACCAGAATCATAAGACATTAATTACTGTACTGAAAAGTTAAAGCTGGAAAAAGGGGAGGCGTGCAGGTTTAAGGTTCCACTTCTTCAACTAATGGGGTTTATATATGTATTAAAAAAAAAGTAGCAAAGCCAAGGAATTTTGCAAGAGAATGGACAGTCTCTTCCATAAAGACTCTGATCAACTCTGAACTGACGGGACATTCTTCAGAAATCTATATATTCTTCGGCCCTTCAAATGGGAGTTTCGACAATAAGGTTTTCCAGTAATCACCCACCCCAGCCTCCCATCCATAGAAAAAAGGGTGGAAAAACAAAGATTGGCTCCAAAAAAAAAAAAAAAAGGCAAATATGATTCCTGCAGGATCAACAGGTTTCAAGGCTATTTTTTTTTTAAAGCAAGCGCTATCTCTGATACCATCTGCAAAGACAAGAGAGAGGGAGGGGGAGGGAAATTCCAGCAGGATCTCCGCAAAAGCATCTTCGACAATGACCAGTTTTCCAACCCTGAAACTTTGTGGAAAAACAGATGGGAGAAAGAGACACGTGTGTGTATGTTTATGTGTGATCTCTGTGTGTGTGTGTGTGTGTGATCTGCAGCTTTCCACCCCCAAAGAGGCCTTGGAAAAAGAGACTTGGGGGGGGGGGAGAAGAGGCGAGACAACCTTGCCCTCCCCCTCCTCTTTCTCTCTCCATTGGAGAGAACCAGCCAGCCAGGTGGTGACCAGGTGAAAGGGGGGGGGGGGGGGGGGAAGACAAGGACAGACGGTTGCGGCGAGAGGCCACTCCAACCCCGCGGAAATTGGGGGGACCCTCGGGGGGGGGGTGGGGGGAAGATCTATCCATCCAAGATAGCGCGGGACACCCCCCCTTCCTTTTCCCCCTCTTCCAAGCCATGCCAATCCGCAATCCGTAGTAGCATTGGAATCATCATCATCATCATCATCATCATCATCATAGCAAACACGCTAAAGCGAGAAGCAAAAGAGAACGCGGACCCTCTCCAACGGGGGGGGGGGGGGGGGGGGGTTTCTCCCAACCCCGGGAGGGGGGGGGTTGCCAACTTTCCTAAGCCGGCCCTGCAGACCCCTGGAAGGGTGGGGAGGAATGGGGTGAGAGGGAAGGGATGCCCCGAGCAAACCCCGGACTGCGCCGCTGGGGAATCAGCTGATCGCCTTTGCCTCCAAGCACCCCCGAGTCTGCGCTGCAAATGGGAAACTTACAGCAAAGTTTGCGGCCAAAACCAAGCTTCTAGTCCTCTCCACGCCTTGGTTTGAACTCAACGCTTTCCTCTTTTCGTCCAGCGGTTTCCCTCGGGCGGGCCTTGGGGCTTCCTCTTCCTGCTTTCCTCCCAAGCCCTCCTGAACCAGACCCCCCCCCTCTCCACACCAGCCCACTCCGCCTCTCGTTTCGGTGTATGGCGTGCGAGCTTCTTCTCCCCCTTTTCTTTCCCAGCCTTGCAAAAAAAAAAGCGACGCCTTCTGGGAACGGTAGTTCCGACCAGCTGCATGCCCGGCAAGCTTCCAAGAGGCCCAGAGCGAAGACTCCACTTCCCAGCATGCTCCGCGGCCAGGTTTCCTTTTTCTTCCCTCCCCCCCTCCCTCGGCCCGGGGAGGTTTCCCACGCCAGTGACTCTGCTTTTGTCTCCGATGATGGGAGATTTAGGGAGGGGAGGGGGGAGAATCAAACCAAGGGCGCCCTCTGGCGGGAGTCTTTGTTTTAGCAGGAGTGTTTTGAATTGTTAAAAGGAGAGAAAGTGGGGGAAAGAGGAGAGGAAAAAGGGAAAGTGACAGAGACAGGACAGAAGGGGGGGGGGAAAAAAGAGAGAAGGGGAAAAAAAAAGAATGGGAAGGGGCCTGGTGGCTCAGCAGACTAAAAGCAGTGTTATTAACTGTTATTAACACCAGCTGCCTGCAATTATTGCAGGTTCGAATCTCACCAAGGCTCAAGGTTGACTCAGCCTTCCATCCTTTCTAAGGTAGGTAAATTGAGGACCCAGTTTGTGGGGGCAATAAACTGATTTTGTATAAATATACAAAAGTCTGAAGGCTATTGCTTAGCGCGTTGTAAGCCGCTCTGAGTCTCCGGAGAAGGGCGGCATATAAATCAAATTAAAAAATATATATATTCTGAACGCCGGAACGTCTTAAGAGCTACGGTTTCCAAATGGTGAAACCGATCTCCAATGTTTAAAGGGATGGAAAGTAGGTCGTTTACTAAATCCATGTTTGCAGAGGCCTCTCGTAAACTCGGTTTGCTCAGTAAACTCAACCAAAAAAAAAAAAGCCAACACAGTTCTGGGCTGCGTAAACAGAAGGATAGAATCAAGATCACGTCAAGGGTGAATAATTGGTAAGGCCACGCTTGGAATATCCAGTTTTGGTCACCACGATGTAAAAAAAGATGTGGAGACTCTAGAAAGAGTGCAGAGAAGAGCAACCAAGAGGATTAGGGGACTGGAGGCTAAAACATACGAACTGGGTATGTCTAGTTTGATGAAGAGAAGGATCAGGGGAGACAGGATAGCAGTCTTCCAGTATCTCAGGGGCTGCCCCAAAGAAGGGGGAGTCAAGCTATTCTCCAAAGCACCTGAAGGCAAGAAAAGAAGCAACGGGTGGAAACTAATCGAGGAGAGAAGCAACTTAGAACGAAGGAGAAATTTCCTGACAGTGAGAACAATTAACCTGTGGAACAACTTGCCACCAGAAGTTGTGAATGCTCCAACACTGGAGGTTTTTAAGAAGAGATTGGACAACCATTTTGTCTGAAGTGGTGTAGGGTTTCCTGCCTGGGCAGGGGGTTGGACTAGAAGACCTCCAAGGTCCCTTCCTACTCTGTTATTCTATTCTATTCTATTCTATTCTATTCTATTCTATTCTATTCTATTCTATTCTATTCTATTCTATTCTATTCTATTC
>WNWU01000107.1:1361252-1443048 GCA_012654045.1 Ptyas mucosa
GGAAGGAAGGAAGGAAAGAAGGAAGGAAGGAAGGAAGGTGCATAGGTAAGACGGACGGAAGGAAGGAAGGAAGGATGAAAGGATGGAAAGAAGGGAGGAAGGTGCATAGGTAAGAGGGAGGGAGGGAAGGAAGGAAGGAAGGAAGGAGGGAGGGAAGGAAGGAAGGAGGGAAGGAAGGAAGGAAAAATGCATAGAGAGAAGGAAGGGGGAGGAAGGAGGAAACAGACGGAAGGAAAAATGCATAGATAAGAAGGAAGGAAGGAAGGAAGGAAGGAAGGATGGAAAGAAGGGAGGAAGGTGCATAGGTAAGAGGGAGGGAGGGAGGGAGGGAGGGAGGGAGGGAGGGAAGGAAGGAAGGAAGGAAGGAAGGAAGGAAGGAAGGAAAAATGCATAGAGAGAAGGAAGGAAGGAAGGAGCATAGGTAAGAGGGACAGACGGAAGGAAGGAAGGAAGGATGGAAAGAAGGAAGGAAGGTGCATAGGTAAGAAGGAAAGGAAGGAAAAGGAAGGAAGGAAAAATGCATAGAGAGAAGGAAGGAAGAGGAAGGAGGAAACAGACGGAAGGAAAAATGCATAGATAGGAAGGAAGGAAGGAAGGAAGGAAGAAAGGAAGGAAAGAAGGAAGGAAGGAAGGAAGGAGGTCCCTAGATAAGAGGGAAGGAAGGAAGGAAAAATGCATAGATAGAAGAAAGAAAGAGAGAGGGAGGGAGGGGAAGGAAGGAAGGAAATGGAAGGAAAAATGCATAGATAAGAGGGAGGGAGGGAGGGAGGGAGGGAGGGAAGGAAGGAAGGAAGGAAGGAAGGAAGGAAGGAGCCACTTTGGGGAATTGCCTCCCAGCCCTCTCTCCTTTCAGCTTCCAATGACTGAAAGAAAAGTGAAAGCAGGGCTGGAGGATAAAGGCGCTGTGAGAGGAAACTTTAGGGGAGGGGGTGCCCGTGGGCACCCTCTTGCCTATCCTGATATTAGAAAAATTAAAATCGGTCTGAAGGTTTATCTAGGTCAGCTTTTGTCCACAATGAGAGCACTTGACTACGTCATCGAAGGAGACAAAATGAGGGTGATTGAGAAGATGAAAGGAATGGTCCTGGGGAAAGCTTTCTAATGTGCATTTTGATCCCCGTCATGACAATACTGATACAGGTAGTCCTCGGCTTACGGCCATCATTGAGCCCCAAATTGCCATTGCTAAGCAAGACAGTCGATTGAGTTTCGACCCCTTTTACGACCTTTCTTGCCCCCGTCATTAAGTGAATCAATGCAGCTGTTAAATTAGTAACCCGGTTGTTAAAAGAAATCTGGCTTCCCCCCCCACTTGACTTTTGCTGGGTCGGAAGGTCGCAAAAAGGGGATGACGTGACCCGGGGACACTGCAACAGTCAGAAGTACATGCCAGTTGCCGAGCGTTTTGAATTTTGATCATGTGACCACGGGGAAATGCTGCAACGGTCGTTAAATGTGAAAAATGGTCATACGTTGAGGACGACATGCAATAATCCACAAGGAAGGATGCCTTCCCACCTGGTATGGCTTAATTAGGACACCGAAAGTCCCATTTGGTTATCATTCTAAGCACCTGGTGGTGCCCTTTTCAACCTTTCAGGCTTCAAACGTATCTAGCGGAGCAACCACTTCCTTCGCAGACCTTAAACCGTGGCTAATTACGATCACGACAGCTGGGCTTATGCCATGTGCAGCTCAAGGAAGGAAGAGGTACTATGTAGGCCTGGTCCACGCAACAACGTGGAGAGGCAAAATAATGGATTGTGTTTACATTTGGCAACGTCCGTCCGGGGTGTGTCATACAGCAGAGTTAAGGAGGTTAGGCAAACAACAGCTTCTCCGGGAGCAAATTCCACGGTTTTATCTGTCGGCTGATTTCCTTCCGTCTCCAAATCCTGTGGAACTCACTTCCTGTGTGTGATTTTAAGCAATCTTCACCTCTGATTCTGGATCTTGTACAATGTACATTATTATACGGAAGGCTTGTTGCTACCCGTCAGCCAAATTCTAATATTATGGGGTTGAGGGGGGGGGGGGGGGGGGAAACAGAATTTCTGCCGTCTTCTCTCGCCTTCAAAAGATGCCTGCAAGATGGTTGGCCCGCCTTTTATTCGACGCCTCGAGTTGTTCATTTAAAAATAAATAAATAAGATGGGGTATAAATAAATACACATAAATAAAAATAAATACAGACTGCAAGGCTATAGATTATGTGCCACCTTTCTTTTGACTTCTCCAACATGCCACAACTTAGAAAAAGAAAAATCTCCAAACCCTGCTTTGCGCGGCTCACAATATTTTCTCTGCTCGCACGGAGAAAAGACGCCTTTTCTGAAAATCACAGCCTTCTCTAGATGCAAAACGCACACGTGTCCCGGCTCTGAAAATCCTTGTGACCCATTGCTTACATATGTGTGTGTGTGTGTTTATTTCAGCCTGCTGGCGTGTGCGGTATTTTTTTTTTATATGTTTGCTTGCTTGGCATTGGACTTGGCTCTCAGCTCAGAAATCCTGGCCTCGTGCCCGCTCCAGTAATTCTGGTCGGAGAGCCTGGCCTGCTTTTTTTCCAGCTGGTAGTTGTTTCCTAGAATAGATCCGCAAAGAAGCAGAGACCCTCAAAAAGCTTTTTACAGATCCAGTTGGGCTTGAACGGAAAACCCCAGCAAAAGCTGCCCTGCTAATCCCTTGCAGCAAAACCAGCCACCGGTTAATAGTTTTGCCTATAAATGGGATTTTTTTCCAACGCTAGAATGCTTTTTTTGTGGTGTGTGTGTGTCATGCAAGGCAGAAAACCTGAGTTAACAGAACAGTTGCGTCCACGTCACCGGCTGGGGCCGAAAGAAAGCAATCACATTAGAGCTTCAAAGGATGGCCTTGTTCATCCATAATGTTTTTACAAGGCTGGGCTCATAATAGGGGTGAAATGCCCCCGGTTCGGATCGGATCGCCCGATCCGGTAGCGATGGAGGCGGGTGGTTCGGAGAACCGGTAGCAAAAATCCCTGCCCACCCCACCCCCACCCCCATTGCTCAGCTGAGCCGCGCAATCATCAGAGGCTTTTTTTTTTATTTTTAAAAGCATTTTTTCTACAACCTCTTTGGCCGAAAAAATGCTTTTAAAAGTAAAAAAAAAAAAAGAGGCCTCTGATGATCGCGCGGCTCAGCTGGGGTCATCAGAGGCTTTTAAAAAGCATTTTTTCTACTACCTCTTCAGCCGAAGAGGTTATAGTAAAAATGTTTTTAAAAGGAAAAAAAAAAGCCTCTGCCGATCAGGAAAGTCAGCTGGGATTGTCAGAGGCTTTAAAAGCATTTCTTTTACAACCTCTTCAGCCGAAGAGATTGTAGAAAAAATGGTTTTAAAAGTAAAAAAAAAAAAAAAGATCCGGTCAGGATCGAACTCCCGGCAGTGGGCAGAGTCAGCCTGCAATGCTGCATTCTAACCACTGCGCCACCACAGGTCACAAATGAAGCAACTCCCTTTTTTTAACCTAGTCTAGCCCTCTGCGATAACCTCACCTCGATGTAGTGCTGAAGTTGGGGGGACGTGGAGATGAAAACACAATTCTAGCAAAAAAGCAAAAAGTGTGTGGGGACGGGGGGGGTAGATTATCTCAAAGTCACCCCCCCCCCCCCCATCCACAGAGAGAGACTGTTTGGTCTAGTGATTAAGGCACCAGGCTAAAAAAGAGGGAGACGGTGAGTTCGAGTCCTGCTTTAGCCTTATCTGGGTGACTTTGGGGCCAATCACCAGGTATGTAGTTCAAAAGAGAGAACCATGCAATTCAGGTTGGATGGAGGCTGTAGAAATGGGAATGCTTTTGAGCATTTTTCAATGTTCAAATTAAAAAAAAAAAAGGATGCATTTTGGCTTCTGCGTGTTTCTAGTCCTTAGTGTTCTGCCGCCAAATGTTCTCTGAAACGTCAGATCTGAGCCAACCATTCTGTTTCCCTGCCAGACTTATCAAAATTTGATCAGTTTAAAAAACAAAAAACAAAAAAACTTTGTAGAACTCCCTTTTCAAGCTTACAAAACACCATTGTTAAAGATCCAGGATTTGAAAAGAGGCCTTGGTCTTGTTTGACTTTAGCGGATGGAAAAAGAATAACAATAAGAAGGAAGCGGTCTCCGTTTTTTTAAAACTCAAAAGGTAAAACAACAACGTCCAGCACCGCGTTCACGTTTTCAGCTGGCTGAGGACAGGGGCTTTTGTGTTAGGTCACCATCTAATTTCAGGCTGAATTGGGCAGTGCTTGCCAAAGTCAACTTCCCATTTCATGTTATGTACCATTGAATCATTGTCCACTCTTAGCAAGTACGTTGATAAGATCTGTTCGTAATCCGGTCTTCCGAAGGTGACTTATCAACATTGGGAGTCAACATCTCCTTTAAAAAAATCCCCAAAGTTTTGGCTGCAATTTGATGGCAAAGATTCAGAATGAAACCTAAAGGCCAAAAGGTTTACATTCGAAGACACTAAACTAAAAATACGGTTCAGGTTTGATCAACTATTAGAGCAATTCTGAACATGGTTTCTTAACCCAGCGGGTCAAATTTTATATTCTTTCACAATTCCTTTTTGCTTTGTATGAGCCGAATATTGGAGCAGTTCTGTGGTAGTTATTATTTTTTTTTAAATCATCCTTATCGCTGTTAGCATTTTAAAATTCGGGTCCTTCATTGCTGTGTGGCAGGCAGGAATAATAATTATTCATTATTCATTAGGTGACTCCTAACTGTGTGAATGTGCAGGTCGTATTTTTTGCTTCTTATTGTACGTACTTCTTTTTTCCCCCCCAACTTGGTTGCAGTCGTTTACGAACACCGATCCCGGCTTGAACGTTCCCTGCAGAAAGAACGCAGCGAACACAAGAAAACAAAAGAAGGTGGGTATTCCAATCCCGGATCGCGATCGGTTCTATTGAAAAGATCGTTCCAGTGTGAGTTTAATCCTTGACGCTTAAACATCAGACAGAGGGCAGGTTCCATGGGCCACGAGGCAGAAATGAGTAGTAAAATCGCGCAGGATCAGAACCAGGGGGTTCGCAGGGGTTCGGGAGAACCTCTAGATAAGATTCTGCGCACTTCGGAGAACCCCCAAATCCCACTCCTGTCTGGCCCCGCCCACCCTGCCCCACCCCCTCCCAGGAGTCCCCATGCGGCCCATTTTGGATGCAGGTAACTGCAGGGCACATGCATGCTCAGGGAGGGAAAAACGGGCCTACTGGAAGTTCGGAAAGGCCTCCAGAGCCTGGGGAGGCCATTTTTGCCCTCCCGGAGGCTCGAGAAAAGCCTCTGGAGCCTGGGGAGGGCAAAACCGTCCTCCCCCACCGTGGTGCAGGAGGCCGACTAGGCCACACCCACCCAGCAACTGGGCAGAGAACCCCTTGCTAAAATTTTTGAAGCCCACCCCTGACCAGAATGTCCAGAATGTCCAAAATACCTTCTGTGTCTCTTTAGCACCATGACGGCTAAATTTGTCTGGCACTGAAGAATTCATAAGAGCATCTAAGGCTTAGCGTCCAACCTTGGCCACTTTGAGACTTGGGGACTTCAACTCCCAGAATTCCCCAGCCAGTTGAAGTCCAGAAGTTGACAAAGTCGAGACACCAAAGAGCCGAGGGCAGAAACTTGATAGGTTCAAATCCTAAAATTCCAGATGAGTCGCCAATTATGGGGTCCAGCAAAGTGGGTGAATGGGGTTGCTCATGGGGTTGCAATGGGGACGCAGAAAAGTAGATCAGTCATGGAAAATTGTTGCAGCATCAAATTGTTTTTTCATGCTACAAAATCCAGGGCCCCCTCACCTGAGCGCCTCTGGTATTTTGGTCAGCCCTATTTGCCGGTGTTGAATCATAAAAGAGCAAAAGCAAAGGATGCTGGAGTCTACAGCGTGAAAGTGTTAAAACAACCGGAGGAAAGCATTTCTCTTGGGCGGCCAGAATAATTACACAGATAATATCCAGGTGGTTACCAGGAACTGTGTAGGTCTTGAGGGAGCCTTACCTTAAAAAAAAAAAAATAGAAGAAAATAATAAAAAAAAAAACAAAGCAGACATATGCAACCCAGATTCTTAGCCCTTTCATTGGAACTGATGGTTAAATATTTGTACATTTGAAGGAAGAGAGACGGATCCTTTAGACCAGGGGTCAGCAATCTGCAGCCGCCTGTGGCTCTTTGACCCCTCTGCTGCGGCTCCGTTACTCAAAATATGCGTCACAACTGCCAATGTACGACACCCACCGCACGCGATTTACTGAGCTTTTCAACCCACGGTAGGCCGACCATGGATAAATCCAAGAAAAGAAAAGTTTCAGAAGAAAACAGAACTTTTAATTCGACTACATGTGCTAGTTTTGTGGCCGCTCAAGAAACAGGCACGGGAAGAGTTTTGTGGCTCCCGGTGTTTTCTTTTCTGTGGGAAATGGGTCCAAATGGCTCTTTTGAGTGCTTAAGGTTGCAGATCCCTGCTTTAGACCATGGAAGGACTGATGGAGAATTGGCATCTTTCCAGCCTTTAGTAATCATCATGATTTAGGAATCATAAAATCCTTTCCTGTCAGTTGCAAGATCCTGAAGAAACCTTGTCATCTATTAAAATGATGAGTCCTCCCGGAAATTCACAGGCCAAATTACTTGTGTCTCCAAGAAAGTTGCTTCGGAGAACGCACAACGGCTGTTGCGTTTTCGGTAGCTTTTGGCTGCAGTGGTAGTGAACCCAACAATTCCACCTTCAAAAGACATATATGGGTGTCTAGTGGATGTGAATATTTGTCTTTAATTCATCATCGTATGAAATCTACAGAAATGTATCCACGCTAATCTTCCATTAGGATTTGCTCACCTCCAGTTCCTTACTTGATGCTCCCAAGAAAGCAGTGTATTACCAGTAACCGCTCATAAGTAGATATTATTAACCTGGACTAAAATTGTACTTGCTTGCCCAGGAATTATTATTTTTTTAAATAGTGGGGGCATTCCATCCTATTAACTTCATAAACCTCGCTGCAAGGTAAACCAGGTTTCAGTAAACCTGCATCACGCCGTTTTCCCCGTTCCTTCCTTCCTTTTAATTTCTTTTTTGTTCTGCTTTGCCTTGTAGATTTTTTAGTATACAAACTGGAGGCGCAGGAAACGCTCAATAAAGAAAAGGTAGGTAAAATTGGATCCCTTTGGAAGGCATATGTGTGTTTTTTAAAAAAAGGGAGGGAGAAGAGTTTTAGAGGATCAGTCCAGATCCAAGGTGTGCTAGATTTCAATGAAAATGTTCTCTTCCTTTGCTAACCCATCCTTACTCGCATTCTTGGGAAAGGAAATTAGGAAATTCAGGGCACAAAGCAAAGTTATCCAGCAGCCACTGTGATCTTTTCACCTTTGTGGCAGGACTTAGAAGTTGCCCTTAATAAAGAGAGAGAGTTCACACAGCACATAAAGACCAAGTAGTTGCAGTTTTACTACATGCTAAGTTTGTTTTTTTTTTTCTGAATCTGCAAGTATGTTATAGGATTCTAAGTCTATTTGCTCAGAGGGTGATTTGATGCATTGTGTGAACCTGGGAGGGGTTAATTCGAGAAAACAAGCAAAATCCAAACAGAATAACGAGAGTTGGAAAGGACCTTGGAAATTTTCTAGTCCAACCTCCTGCTTAGGCAGGAAACCCTACACCACTTCAAAGAAATGGTTACCCAACATCTTCTGAAAAACTTCCAGTAGGCCATTATGTAGGTTATTAAAGTTATGCAAACCCCGCTGGAGAGTTGAGGACGGTCTTTATGTAGGTTTAAGGGAAAGGGACAATTGTGAATTATTTGCGCAGTTAGTCGCAAACATTATTATTGCGATTTTTCTCACCGCAGCAAGATTCCATGAACAGATACGGCTCCTTAAGTTCACAACACAAGATACTGAAGGTAAGGAGACCCTCCTTCGCCTTGTATTTATAAGTCTGGTTAGTCTGGGGGTAGCCTGTGGCTCTCTAGACATGCTCTGGAGAGCACTTGTCACTGTTCTGACCCAGCTCGCCAAACAAGACAAACCCTCTGTATTCAAATCAATGATTCCTTTATTAGGAGTGCCAGCAGCCCCGGCAAAAAGTTTCTCTCTCACCGCAGGGTAACAAGTCTGTCCGGCAGGGAGATGAATAGTTTTCTGCCACATCTATTCATCTCTGCCCCCTGGCTTTTATCCCCAGAGCTAGGGTGGAGCTTCTCTAGCAGCGGTGGCTCTTCCGTCCCAAGGACCGGCCCATAGATTTCCACTGCTCTCCTCTCCTCTGCCTTCTGCGCATCAGGCACTGAACCCAGCTGTTCCTCCTCTTCCTCATCAGCCACCTCCAGACCTGGGGGCTGTTGACTCTCCATCTGAGGGCTGAAGGACGGCCCAGGCTCTGCCTCTGTCCCTCTCTCTCTCTTGACAGCTCCTTTCCCTCTTCCCCCTCGGAGCTCTCAGGTTGCCTTGAGGCTGACCTTGACTCCCACATCTCCTCCTCCTCCGAGTCGGCTGTTGGAGGGGCCGGCAGCCGACAGGCCACAACAGTCACTACTCAGGGCAATGTAATCCAGCGTCTTGTTTTTCAACAGCTCCCGGCATTCAAGTTACCCACAATTCAAACCTGCGATAAGCCAGGTTTCTTCTAACTCTGCATGAATCAGAGGTTGGCTGCCCTGTCTTGGATAAGAACAGGACACTGTTTCCAGCACTGGACAGCTCAACCACTTTGGGGACAAGGGAGTTTTAAAACCACACGGTCTGGCTAATGTCGGCAACCCTAATTATCCCTTGCTAATTGCCGCAGATCACAGGGTATGTGTGTGTGTGTGTTGCGGAAACAATGAGGAACGCTGGAGGCAGGGAAACCTAGAATGGCAAATATTCCTACCTCATTCAATTTAGCACACACACACACACACACACACACACACAAACCCTGCACACCAACACACTGAAAAGATCCATGAATGGAAACAAGCCAGGCCGGTAAGACCCCCATAAATCTCTCCCTCCTGCTGCTCAAGTAAAAGCAGCAATTATTTGGCTTGTAAACTTGGCCATGTTAAGTAGCACTGCGCCATTGCGTCATGCCATAGGGAGGGGGGGGGGGGTTGTTATCGATTATGTGTCAGCCTGGCTTGATGGAAGAGTGGCTGCAGCCCTGCGTACATTTTCCCCAAGACTCACTCAGGGAAGAGAGACTTCCAGCGCTGCTGGATCAGCTTGTTCGGCTTAAATTAGAAAGCAGCCCGTGAGCCAGATGCAAAACGGGCTCAATTGGGGAAAATACACATTAAGACCTAAGAAAGACAAGACGTGTTCGGTTCCGTGATAATCCAAACTCACGAAGTCTGTGGCAGGGAGAATTTCAATCCTGGGGAGTTCCCCCACCCACCCAAACTGGATTTTATTCCTTCCAGATACCAAATTTAGGGAGGAAATCCTCTCTGGTTGCTTAAAATACAGATCATCCTCCGCTTGCGACCACAATTGAGCCCAACATTTCTGTGGCCAAGCGAGACATTTGTTAAGTGGGTTTTGCCCCATTTTACGACTTTTCTTGGCCACCGTTGTTAAGTTAGTCACACACACAGTTACTAAGTGAATCTGGCTTTGCTGGTCAGAACAGGCCAAGCAAAAGGGGAATCCCATGAACCCGGGACAGTGCAACCGTCGTAAGTATGAGTCAGTTGTGATCACATTGACCATAGGTTGAGGATTTGACCTGGAGCTTGGACTCTGCCTTCCATCTAAACCTGCCCAGCTGGGTTTAGGGATCAACAGATAAAAATACGCACCGTAAATTGTGAAATTTGGGAAGGCAGAAATGAGACGCGTTCGCTCCATTGTTAGGATTTGCTCCAGTGGTGGGTTTCAAATTTTTTTACTACCGGGTCTGTGGGTCTGCCTTGGTGGGCGTGGCTTGGCTTGGTGGGCGTGGCTTGGTGGGCCTGGCGGGGGAAGGATATTGTAAAATCCCCATTCCCTCCCCACTCCAGGGGAAGGTTACTGCAGAATCCCCATTTCCTCCCGATCAGCTGGGACTCAGGAGGCAGAGAATAGATGGGGGCGGGGCCAGTCAGAATTTTTACTACCAGTTCTCCGAACTACTCAAAATTTCCGCTACCGGTTCTCCAGAACTGGTCAGAACCTGCTGAAACCCCACCTCTCTGGTTTGCTCCCATGTTTTCGGTTTGGATTTGACTCTTTCCCCAGAACCAGCACGAAGAAGTCAAGAAGCAGTTTTTGGACCTGCAGCTGCAACACAACGGGCTGAAACTAGAGCATCGCAAGGCGG
Source organism: Ptyas mucosa (assembly GCA_012654045.1). NCBI lineage: Eukaryota > Metazoa > Chordata > Lepidosauria > Squamata > Colubridae > Ptyas > Ptyas mucosa. The sequence goes on from WNWU01000107.1 coordinate 1,371,539, forward strand.
TGGAGACCCACAACCAGAGATACTCCCAGCTGCAACGGGAGAAGGACAACGAGGTGGTGGGATTACAAGGTGGGGAGGACACAGAGGGGGCGCACCCTGGGCTCTAAACTGAGCCCAGGGTTGCGAGGGAGGGGAACGCCTCTCCTAAAGACGGCATCCGAACCCCTCTAGGAGGAGGAGGGGGGTAAAAGAAAGGGGAGAACGGGCCCTCTAACCGAACTGAATTGAATTTCCAGATACTGTTTTTAAACTAAGGGAGGAAAGCAAGCTACTTCGGAAAGCCCACCAGGACGTTCACTCGCAGCTCCTCAACGCTCAGGTAACTCCGTGCTCGGTTCTCCGTCAAAGCCCTTGGCCCTGTCTGGAGGGGCCGAACCTCAGCTCCCATGGTTCACAGCCAGCATAGCCAAAAGCTAGTAAAATGGGTCTCCCTCAGTGGTGGGATTCAACCGGTGTTAACAACCGGTCCGCTGAGTTGGCTTCGCTCGCCAAACGCGCAGTACATTTGGAAAAAAGCTCTAAAACTTACCTTCTACTGCAACCCCTGTGAGGTGTGGCAATCTGCTCTGCCGCGCCTATCAGCTGGGCTTAACACAAAGGAAATATAGGTCGGTATGGTGCAGGGGCGGGCGGATGGGCCCAGCTGATCGCTCTCAGCTGATCGTCGGAGCTAACGATTCACCCGAACCGGTCCAAACCGGCAGAATCGCACCCCTGGTCTCCCTTAACACAAAAACTCCCCCCCCCACCCCGCCACAAAGTGGCAGATGAGCTAACATGGGACGCTTCAAAGGAAAGGCCGCTTTAAGGGGGTTTAACCTGGGGAACTCACTGCCACTGGATACGGAGACCGTTTCAGTAGATGGCTTCTGAAAGCGATTTAGAGGAATTTGGGGAGGAAAGACAGATCAAGGACAAGTCGGGGGGCCCTGGATAACAGCTGTGGGGGAACAGTAAGAAGAAAAACTGATTGGTCTCAGTACCTTTTCCTTCCTGACCTGATCTAATAGGTCTCTTCTTATCGAAGATCTAAAGCTTTGGGGATTTTTGTGGGTCTTTGCTCTCCCTCCAGGTTCAGATGGAAGAGTTCCGGAAACTCAAGGAAACCCTTCAGAAGATGCCGAGTTTTAAGGATGCAGGGGCAGCCAAAGAGCAGCATTACGGTCAGCCACTGGGGTCGAGCGTGTTGCAGCTTGCTAGGCCAAAGGTACAATATTTCCAGTTCTTAGTTCCCCTTCCAAAGGTTCGGCCCCTTGCTTTGAAATGCCAGGCTGGTTCCAGGTTCTTCCTTGTAAAACCATCCTGGGCGTGTTCTCTAAGCCTGTTTTTTGTTTGTTTGTTTGTTTTAATAAGCAAAGAATTAGGCTAAAACAGCGCACACTTCTGTTTCTCCACTGGCCCACCCACCAAATTGCTTGGGAGGCTGTGTTGTAGGAAATTGCAGCTGACCTGGTGATCAAGCCATCTTGGAGAACAAATCCATGTTGTAAGAAAACGGTTCAGACTCAAAGAGGTTAAAACCCCATGCTGGCCGCTAGCTAATTCTGAGAACAGCAGTCTCAATCAATCTGGGAGCCAGTATCCTCCAGATGTTTGCCAGAGTTGAAATCAGCTGGGAAACCAACTAAGGCTGGGAGGGGCCCCCAGAAATGCCTTATCTCCAGTTTTTGCCTGCTTCGTTTCAGGAGGTGAAGGTTCAAGGCTGGCCTTAGAGAAACGAGGGACTAAGTCCATGTCTTCCAGATGTATTTTCTCTCCCCTAATAGCATAGCCTTTCCTGGAACTCTGTAGGATAACATCCTGGTGGCCTGTAATCTTCTGGTTTCATTGCAATTTTTTTCCCCCCACTATGTATATTTGGGGGAGAATTTGTAAATTGCGTTGGAAGGGCAGGAAACATGTCACGGTAAAGGGAGATGATGGGGAGGTTATTTAGCAAACCTGAGCTCATCATGAATTTGGCAGAGGTGAGTCAAGGTGAGTTATGAGGCTCAGAGTTGTGCTAGAAAAGGGACCAGAATCCAGAGCAGTTCCTTATAAAAGGGCTAATATAGAGTGGTTCCAATGTTTCTGTTGTGGGCCACCGGCGGCCAGCAGAGCTGGCAGCAGAGTCAGACAGTGAGGAGGTTGGGGAGGAACATGGGCCAGTCCTGGGGGCTGGGGAAAGCTCGGACGAGGGCTCTGCGTCAGAGGCAGAGAGAGAGCTAAACAGCAGTGAGGCAGAGGTATAGCTGGAGCCTGTTCCCAGTGTGTGCATGCGCAGAGCTGCCAGAAGACAAGAACAGCTAAGAAAGCAGTGTCAACTTGGGAGTAAAGCCACACCTTGGAGGTGATTGGCCCCCTCCCATAGGAAACAAAAGAGGAGCGAACAGGGAGTGGGCTTTTGCAGGAAACAATTCATTCGTTCCGTGACTCTGAGAGACTCTGTGCCAAGTTTGGCCTTGTACTGCGTTTGGAAACTAGTTACCTGGCAGCCTGCCAAGTGAGATAAGGTCTGTGTTGATAAATATTCCTTTGAAAAACTGTTTGGACAGGCCTTGCTGACTGTGAATGAAAGGGATTCTCAGTTGTGTAAATAAAAGAGGTTTTACCGGGACCAAGACTCTGCTTCCTGCTTTATAAGGGAGCCTAGGTTAGAACAGTCTCGTCCCGGTTAGTAGCCCAGTCTGTCAATGTCAACGGCATTTTATGGAGAAGGAGTTTGCTGGAGCCTTCAGCAGGGACACCCTATCATGTCAACACTTGGTTGTTGTTTTTTTTGTTTCTGGACAGTCTTTCTCAAAACTACTTTATGCTCCTCTTTCTAGGCTTCCAAAGACGATGGCATTAAAGCACCTCCGAGACCCCAGGACCAAGCTGTCGTTCCGGCTGGGAACTCTTTTGCCATTCCACCCCCTGGGATCAAACGTCAAGGAGAAAAGAACGTGATGCATGAAAACCGTATTTCTCCCAACAACAACAGAGCCCAGGGGGACAGGCCGTTTGGTCAACTGGCCCCACCAAAGGAGGTTAATTTGGCTTTTGCGGCTCAGCCGCCAGCTCGGCACAAAGATGCACCCATGATTCGTTACACCCGGATGATGAATAGCGTGCAGAACCAGGTGAGAATATTCATATGCTTTTTTGGTCCAAGCATAAATCAATCGAATGAGTTTGGATAGATAAAAGTTGCAGAAGTCTAGTTGAGTTGACTAACACAGTCAAGTAAGATGTCATCAGCACCATGGACAGCTTCCGGTAGGCGCTGCTAAGATAGCACCCTTCCACACCATGCTTCCCTAGAAGACAAGTGGAGACTTGAGAAATTGAGGACACGTTGAGTTAAGATTTATGCCTCCGTAAAGTTTTTCATATGAATATTGGCTCCCTTGCTACCATTCCAAGATGTAAAGGTCAAACCTCCTTTGGGTTGTGCTCTCAATGAGTTGAGTCTTTGAGGCCACCGTATAGAAGTGTTGTGACCCAGGCCCAAGTAGGTATTATCAGACGCAATCAGTTCAAAACAAACAGACTTTATTAGAACAGCTGAGAATTAACTCATTCTCAGCGTAGTCCAAACTAATTCAAAATGAATTCTTCATAACACAAATTCTTCAGTCTAATCACCAACCTTGGTCTAATTAGGCAACCTGCCAAAGGCTTTTCTTGGCAGAAGTTCAGGAGCAGAAGATGCCGACAAGAAATAAATGCAGCAAGACAAGAAATAAATCTTATCAACATTGTTTTCTGACAAAGAGCCCAAGAGACGTTGCTAGTCTTTTAAGCCTTATGGGAGGGGCCAATCATCTCTTGACCTTACTCCTGAGTCGTCCTTTTTGCTTTAGCTGCTCTTGCCTTCTGGCAGCTCTTCTCATGCGTGCACTAAGAACAGGTTCCTCCTGTTCCCCTGCTTCTCTGCTGTCTGCCTTTGGAGGCTCCAGAGTCCACACATCACTCCCAGATGGCCCTGGCCCCATCTCTACATCCGACGCAGAGCCCTCATCCAGGCCTTCCCCAGCCTCCAGGACTGGTCCATGTTCTTCCTCAGCCTCCTCACTGTCCGATTCCGCTGCCAGCTCCGCAGGCTGCTGGTGGACCACAACAAGAAGTGATTAGGTCTTCCTTGATGGATCCTTCAACTCTAAGAGTTTTGCTCAAGGTTTCCTATCCAGATCTGACTCTCTGCAGCTTTGAAATTAATTTAAATGATTAAATCAAAGTAATGTTGGTAGATTCCATACAAATAATGGAGAAAAATCTTTGATCCCTATTGAGTTCAATTTTACTTCCTACCTTCAAGGGAGGCTGGGAGGTAATTATTGATCTAGAATCTTTCTGATGAGTAAGAATTAGGTCTAAAGACCACACAGCCATGGTTTCTTCTTCTTCTCTCTTTTTCACTGCAGGATCCAGAAGCAGGACAGAACATGGAAGGGCAACAGGACCATCCAGAAGCATTTGAACCCAGGCTCAAGCTCCCAGCTGCTTTGAAAGAAGGACGGGTTTTGGAAGAAAAGCTTTCCAACAAGCAGGTGCAGAGGTATTTTGCGTTTTCTGAATTGAAGGGCCCAGCCTGGCTATGAAACGGCATGTCCCACCCAGCAGGTTAATCTATCTTTTGATTTGCAAACCATTACCAACCTGTGCAAAAGAGTGTTGCACGCTGAAGATCCATAGTGAGTCCTTGGATTTTTCCTGGCATACCCTGCCCAGTCATGCTAAGCATTGTTTCGTGAACAAACCACGATCAGGTAGACTTTGGGATATCGACAGCCGCAGCTTACATACCACGACATGTGGGTTCACGCAATACAGGTAGTCCTTGACTTACAATAGTTCGTTTAATGACCATTCCAAGTTACGACGACGCTGGAAAAAATAGCGACTTATGACCATTTTTCGCACAACCATTGCACCATCCCTATAGTCATGGGATCAAAATTCAGGTGCTTGGCACCTGACTCATATTTATGACGGTTGCAGTGTCCCGGGGGTGTGTGTGTATCATGTGATCCCCTTTTGCAATCTTCTGACAAGCAAAGTCGAAGGGGAAGTGACTTAACAACCATGTTAACTAAGTTAACAATGGCAGGGGTTCGCTTAACAACTGTGATAAGGAAGGTCGTAAATTGGGGCAAAACTTGTCTTCCTTAGCAACAGAAATGTTGGGCTCAATTGTGGTCATAAACAGAGGACCACTTGTACACTAAGTTACAAACAAGCAATCCACATTAGGGGCTTAGTATGCTATGCGACCTCAATGTTAACTCCGGGCAAGGAAGACAGTTTGACTCAAACATCAAATGTAAAAACTATGGGAATAATTATTTTCCCAGATTACTCTCCTTCTTCAGAATCAACTCTGAGTTGGTATCTCTGCAGCTCTGCCTTCTTTTCATTTAAAAGAGTTCTCCCCTCGAGCCGCTGCCAAGATGCAATGCAACGTTTGCGAACACTTGAACTATACATAATATTAAAAATAGATCAGCTTAAAAAACAAGAGGAACCGAGAGTGAGCTGAGTGTTTGGCTGTTGTTGTGTTGTTGTTGTTTTCAAATATTAAATTGACATCTGCATTCCGACCTGGGATTTGGGTTCGCTGAGGGATTGGACCCATCTTCTTTTAACAAAATTTGTTTCCTCCTTTCCCAACAAATCTTTCATTTCCCCCCAGAATGTTTTAGGGCAGTGATGGTGAACCTTTTTGGGACTGAGTGCCCATACCGAAATGTGATCGCATGTGCATGCATGTACGCCAGAGGTGAAATTCAGCAGGTTCTAACAGGTTCTGGAGAACCAGTAGTGGAAATTATGAGTAGTTCAGAGGACCGGCAGATACCACCTCTGGCTGGCCCCAGAGTGAGGTGCGAATGGAGATTTTGAAATATCCTTCCCCCAGGAATGGGGATTTTGTAGTATCTTTCCCCTGGAGTGGGGTGGGAATGGAGATTTTGCAATATCCTTCCCCTGCCACACCTACCAAGCCACGCCCACAGAACCAGTAGGGAAAAAAATTTGGATTTCACCCCCGATGTACGCACGCTGGAGAACCATAAACCCAAAGACCAGCTGGCTGGTGCGCGCATGCCTGTTTTTTTAGCCGTTTTCTAGGCTGTTTTCAGGCTGATTTCCAGGCTGTTTTTCGGGCCGAAAAATATTGTAGGGTTGGCCGACAACTTAACTAGGCTGTGCAGGGATGCTGGTGTGTGACTCCAGCAGAGCAAAGCAGCAACGCATCACACACTCCTGGCTTTATGTCACTTGACCCTAGGATTGGTTCAAATGTCCCTCATTAAGCAGCATTAAGCAGCACTTCCAAACCGCCACGTCCTTCTGCTGGCCTCTAATTAAACAGCCACCCATCAGGCGTTGCGGAAGAAACACAAGGAGCGATGGGATCCCCACCTCCATCTGTTATTTTTCCCAGATTGCGATCATCAGGAAGCAATGCAGGAACAAAACTAACGAGGCTATAATACATGCCTTTCAAACATTCCTGGCCTAAATGCAAGTGACGGAAATAAAAATTCGGGCCTCGAGGTCTTCGGCACAATGTTGTGATGACCTCCTAGCCGAGGACACCTTTCTACCTTCCATCCATGCGACTTATTTTTGCTAGAGACATTTCTAGCTCTTGAGGAGAAGGAAAAGTCCAAGAAGGAAACACAAAATTGATTGATTTTGATGCAACAACTACAACAACAAAAACCTAAAAATTGGAAATTCTCTCCTGCAAGTACTGTCTGTTCTTAGTTCTCCCTGGCTGCATTCACACAATTCCTTTAACCAAGTCATAGAAAAAAAACCCCTAGTGATTGGACTATGCGCAGTTATTCTAAATTTGGTTTCTTTGGGAAGGATTTGAATCGGCCCTTTTGGCCGGTTGATGTTGACAAGGAAATCAGAAAGTACAGAGGAGCCCAGAAATTCAAAACCCGACCCTTGTGTGAAAAGAGTGCATGTTTCTGTGCTCAGGGTTGACAAAAGCTTTTGTCTGAATGCCAAGAGAGTCAGGGGTGGTATTCACTTACCTTCCCTACCGGTTCGCAAATATGAGTACATGCACTTTGCTCGCACATGTGGCTTGCATGCGTGCATGCGGATAAAAAACGTGCCTAAGTAGGATGGCGTAGAGCCGGGATGGGGTGGAGGGTCCACCTGCGATTTCCGCTACCGGTTCGGGAAAACCAGTCCGAACCAACTGAATACCACTTTTGAAGAGAGTGCTGAGGGACCGATTTTGATATAAAGTAAAGGTAAAGGTTCCCCTCGCACATATGTGTTAGTTGTTCCCGACTCTAGGGGGCAGTGCTCATCTCCGTTTCAAAGCCAAAGAGCCAGCACTGTCCGAAGACATCTCCGTGGTCATGTGGCTGGCATGACTCAATGCCAAAGGCACACGGAACGCTGTTCCCTTCCCACCAAAGTTGGTCTCTATTTTTCTACTTGCATTTTTTTAAACATGCTTTTGAACTGCTAGGTTGGTAGAAGCTGGGACAAGTCACGGGAGCTCACCCCGTTACGCGGCGCTAGGGATTCGAATCGCTGAACTGCCGACCTTTCAATCGACAAGCTCAGCGTCTTAGCCACTGAGCCACTGCATCCCTTCTAATTTTGATATAATTCCATAGAATTATATGAAAAGAATGGGAAAACAGTGCTTGTAATAGCCCCTTTCCTTCGCAGCTGGCAAGAGATGGTCAACAAAGGCAGCTCGCAGATGAACGATGGGAGGGCTCTTCCTTACCTGCAAAGGTATCACCTGGATACGGTATCTAAGCCAGGCAGGACAGATGGCAGTCGAGCACAGACGGAAACAGGGCAGCCGCAACACACCCTCTGGGGAGCTGAAAAAGGAGGAACAGATGAGAGAGACCTGCACGCAGGTAAGGCTGAAGAGGAGGGATTGAACAACGTGACGAGGTTGGTCCCATCGTCTGAGACAGAACAGGGGGGGAAGAGTGTCTTCAAGACGGAACAGAGTCTGAGTTTTGCGAGTAAGGTTGGGGTCCTGTTTTATATTGCCTTGGGTGGACAGATAGTGAGTGTAGAACTTATCCACCTTCACAAGGGACTTTATCCACCTACTCAAGGTGAGCCAAGATGGAACCTTATCAAGTTTCCAGAGATACCGGAAGTTGAGCTGATTTTAATGCTTCGTCATTTTCATATGTTATTTTTCCTCAGAGTGGGTACTTGCCCCTGTCTTCAGCTTGGTCTTCACTTTATGGTGAGGGTCAACCCGCAGGGACCAGGATGTGAGGACTTGAACCTTACTCGCATCTCCTCACTCTTATTCCAACAGTCTCTAGTTAGACATCCCCAACCTTGAGGATCTCCAGAAGCAATGGTCTTCTTCAACTCCCAGAATTCTCAGCCCATGGCCATGTTGGTTGGAGAATCCTGGGAGCGGAAGCCCTGGCAACTTCTCAGCTTGGGGAAAAACTGCTGCGAGGACGTTGCACACTGTCTTTTCGAATACACTCTCCACATTACAATCTAAAAATAATTTGGGGGTTTCAAGTTGTTGTCTTTCTCTGGTCCTAAACCAACTCTTTTAGCTGCTGCTCCGTTCTTCTGTATGGTAGCCATAGCAGCCTTCAAGGCGGGGGCATAGGGGGAAGATGCACTGGTGGGCCAGAAGAGGGAAAAGAGCCAACAGAGAGTTATAAAAGCAGCTCAATGCCTATAGTAGAACAACTGACCTGGCAGAAAATGGAACAATGAGAAAGCAAATCTCCTCAGGAATGTGACCGGCACCAGGCAGGTGACCCTAGTTTTCGCAATGTAAGCTGTCCCACGTTCCACAACTGCCCTTGGAGAACAGGGGTTAATTGGTTCACATCAAAGCCGAAACCCTTCGGGAACAGGGTCACAGGGGAAGCCTGTGGGAAATCTGAATGTTGGGTTTCAACTTGGACTCCATGCTGGAAGAGAGGGGATGTTTTTAACGAAAGGATCTGATTAGAAACTTATTGGGAAAGGAGAATGCAAATTATGATTGATCTGGAGGAAGAAAAATGATGATCGACCTGGATGCTGAGTTGGGGGTTAGCAAAAAAGAACCGACGGAGGGAGAAAGGGAAGTAGTTATATATGCCAGGGGCTTGCTGGATCTCAGGGCCTTCCTCCCAATAAGAGGGATCTTGGGAGTCTTAGTGGACAATCAGCTAAATATGAGCCAGCAGTGTGCAGCAGCAGCTAAAAAAGCCAACGCAATCCTAAATTGCATGAACAGAGGGATACAATCAAGATCAAGTGAGGTACTAATACCGCTCTATAAAGCCCTAGTAAGACCACACCTGGAGTACTGCATCCAGTTTTGGTCACCACACTATAAAAAGATGTTGAGAGTCTAGAAAAAATGCAGATACACTGAGTTGTATTTACTTTTAGGAAATAGTAATAAGGCACAGTCCAATAAACAGTCCAGGTCATACACAGATAAAGCAGTAGATAGTAAAACAATAGTCCAGGGATAATCCAATAACAAAGTCTTCTTACCAGTCGTCGTAGTCATACACAATAAACAGTTGCAAACAGCAGCAAACACAGCAAAGAGCAGTAAAGAGCAGTAACGATCAGCACAGAGCAATAATGATCAGCAAAGAGAAAGAAACCATGTTTCAAGCTCCCTCTTAAGGACATTGGCTACAGAGCTAACCAATCAGGACACAGTATGTTGCAGTACAGCAATACAGTCTTAAAGCTATAATGCTGGTTTATATATTGCCAACCCAACAAGTTAGGTAATTATCATTTCCTAACACACACACACACACACACACACAGATACATTAATTGGAGGGTAGGAACATCCATCCTTGGCCAGGAAATTTGAAAGTAGGCAAAGTCTTATGAAGGTTTTTTTCAATGTTTTTTTTATTTTTTACCCCCCAATGCTTCTTGATTTTGCTTTGTTCAGATGGTGGCATGACGAAGGAAGAAAACCACACATACCTACAGACGGAAGCAATTATCCAGAAACAGATGGTAAGCAAGGGTGCTTTTCCCCCTCCCCATATGTAAAGAAGTAACTTTAAAGCAAAGTCTGAAAGATTATTTTTCTGAAGCGCTCAAGAGTTGTTTAAATGGGAGCAAGCCCAGGCTTCAAATGAATAAGAACTGCCAAGTCCAGCTGGCAGTTGCATTGGGCTACAGTTGAGGGGGGGGGGGGGGGGGAGAAACCCCAGGATTTAAGGCCCTCTGGAGCAGCTAATAACCTTCTCCCTCAATTGCTTTAGCCTCTTTTCAAAATCATCCACGCTAGTAACAAGCATCACATTTTCCAGCAAGGAGTTCCAAAATTGTAATTAGATGAAGGAGGATTTGGTGTTTGCCCAATTCAGTTTGCTAAAGGAAGCACCGTGTACCGAACATTATGCAAACCCCGTTGCGTTTTGCTAAGAAGGGGGAGGGGGGGTTAAGGTGTTGTGGGAACGAATCGTGGTTTGACTGGTAAGAGGGTAGTAAGAGTCGCTTTTAATTCTGATTTGTTTTCTTTTGAGTAAATATGGTAGATACAGCTGGAGCAACAGAGGAGAAAGGTGGTGTGGAAATAGAGAATGTGGGATCATTTGAGATGGTTTAGGACAGGGGTCAGCAACCTGCGGCTCTGGAGCCGCATGTGGCTCTTTCACCCCTCTGCTGCGGCTCCCTGTCACTCAAAATATGCATCACAACCACCAATGTGCGATACCTGCCGGCATGTGATTTATTGAGCTTTTCAACCCCGGGTAGGCTGACCGTGGATAAATCCAAGAAAAGAAAAGTTTCAGAAAAAACAGAACATTTAATTCAACTACATATGCTGGTTTTGTGGCTGCTCAAGAAATGGGAAGGGTTTTGTGGCTCATTGTGTTTTCTTTTCTGTGGGAAACGGGTCCAAATGGCTCTTTGAGTGTTTAAGGTTGCAGACTCCTGGTTTAGGACGAGAAGAAAAATAGAATAGAATTCTTTATTGGCCAAGTGTGATTGGACACACAAGGATTTGTCTTTGGTGCATGTGCTCTCAGTGGAGATAAAAGAAAAAATAAAATATATCCATTAAGAATCATAAGATACAACACTTAGTGATAGTCATAGGCTACTAATCAGCGATCAAATCATACTAGGAAACAATAAAAGCAATATAAATTGTAAAGATACAAGCAACATTGATTTAGCCATAAGTGGGAAGAGATAGATACTAGGAAGGATGAGAAGAATAATAGTAATACAGTCTTAGTGGTTAATTTGACAGTGTTGTGGGAATTAGTTGTTAAGCAGAGTGATGGCATTCGGGGAAAAACTGTCCTTGTGTCTAGTTGTTCTGGTGTGCAGTGCTCTATAGCGTCGTTTTGAGGGTGGGAGGGTAGGAGTTGAGACAGTTTATGTCCAGGATGCGAGGGGTCTGTAGATATTTTCCCAGCCCACTTTTTGACTCGTGCAGTAGACAGGTCCTCCATGGAAGGCAGGTTGGTAGCCATTGTTTTTTCTGCAGTTCTAATTATCCTTTGAAGTCTGTGTCTGTCTTGTTGGGTAGCAGAACCAAACCAGACAGTTATAGAGGTGCAGATGACAGACTCAATCATTCCTCCGTAGAACTGGATCAGCAGCTCTGAGCTTCCTGAGTTGGCGCAGAAGGAACATTCTTTCTTGTGGGTTTTTTGATGATGTTTTTGATGTTAGGTGTCCATTTTAAGAAGATGGCTTGGCCGACATTTGGCATCATGTGTGAAGCCTATAAAGACATGCAGAGATAACTTTGAGAAAGATATTCAAGTGCTGCTGAGAAAAGGAAATGACACCTCAGTCCTTGAATAGGAAAGGTGTGACAAGGACACCCAAAATAACTCCACTTTGGTTTTATTTAGTATAAGAGGAGGCAAAACCTCCGGCAGGCTTTCGAGATTCGGATATAATTTCGACAATAAAGTGGCGTTTCTGGAATCATGGCAAAGGTCCCTTTCCTGAGTTGGTTTACCACGAAGGGCTGAGACCAGGTCTAAGTGATCCTTCTCTCCTCTCAGGGACCTAAAGATGTTGCTGACCCAGCTCAGGATCCCAACAATCAAGGGGAAGATGAGTTTGAGGAGGCAGAACTGGAACGACCCAGCTTTGAAGAAAAAACAGATCCATCCAAACAACCCCACCACACAAATCGGCCGGCAATTGCCGTGAGCAAGGAAAAAATACCGAAGGTTCGTTTGATCTCTGTTTAGAAGTTGGGCGGAGGGACGCAGAAACCAACGTCGTCAAAGGGAAGGTGTTTGTAGTGAAACCGACACCAGAATTCCGCACAGGATGGGCACTAGGATCTAGAACAGGGGTGTCAAACTCCGTTTCATTGAGGGCTGTATCAGGCCTGTGGTTGACCTTGGGGAGCCAGGTGGGTGTGGCCAACTGGGTGGGTGTGGCCAGCTTGACGCCACTCCCCAAACTGCTGGCATGTTTCCTCTTCGCACCAGGGGTAAAATGCACTTATCTTCGCTACTAGATTGGAAATGTGAGCACACACATGTGCAAAAACGAGACATGATGACATCCGGGTGGGTGGGTGGAGCCTCCTGCCGCCGGCCCTACCGGATCGTGCAAGCCGGATAGATTCAGCTGGATTTCACTGTTGCTTCACACTGGGTAGACCAGGCCGAAGCCATGCTGGCCCAATGTTTCCTCTTTGCACTGGGTAGACCGGGCCAAAGCTGCATTGTGTAGAGTGGCCTGAAGCAATGGGGGCTGGCCCCTTACATTTTCCAGGACGGCCCCGTGGCCCGGATCTGACATCGCAGCCCGGATATGGCCCTTGAGTTTGACACCCCTGGTCTAGAGGATCCTGGGTAATTTCTCCTGAATTAAGTGCACCAAACTAGTTTGGGGGTTGGAGTTTGCCTCTGAAAGGGGCTTCGAGCGTTTTCTGATTTAAAACAGATTTGTTACAGTTGGAAAGCAGTCTGTTTGGCTTCCTTCAGTTAAATAGTTTTGAAGGAGATTTGTTGGTCCGTTAGGGTTTTTTTCTCTCCCCCCCAAAAAATGTTTGGCCCAGCTATGCTGAATTTTCAGCTGCTCTATAGCATAGGGTGCTCCTGAGGCTGTTTGCCTTTGGTCATCACAATCCCACCATTTTAAAGATCTCTTTATTTCTTAGCTTTTCGCTTGGCAAATTATTCTTTGGTATGTGCTTTGTTCCCCAGGGAGCCGATCAGTCCAATAAAGTCGCTGACAATTTAATGGACGATTATCAGGAGGACCAAGAACAGGATCCTGTATGAAGCTTGGTGGTTTTTTTCCTGCTTTTTTTCTCATGGGCCATCTTTCTGTGAGCATGCTGGTTTATGGGTAGAGGTTTCCTAAGCGCTGATCTGTCTTCAAGCGAGGCTGGATGCTTAGGGCGAGTGAGAGCCCCTTCCAGGTGACCAGGCTTGCAAATCTGGAATAGAACGTGGTTCTTTCCTTCCCTTGCTCGGCGCAGATCTCTCGCCGAAAATATTCCCTTTAGGCAGCTGAATATTACAAATCTTCTCAACCATCACCACAAAAATATGAGGGTCAGGCAACAGTCCAGTTTCCATCTCTTCCCAACTCATCATGGTTCAGACCGTCCTTTCTTCTTGTGCTGGGTGGGTTGTGGGAATCATCGTTCCCAAAGCCTCTGGAAAGCATCGAGCAAGGAAAGGCTAGGAAAGCTAAGCAGCTGGGATCATCAGCCCATCCTTGAGAACGGCAGGGTGGCAAGGAGTTGTGAAGTTGGTTGACTCTGGCATTTAGGGAAATAAGCCAGGGTCTGTCTAACTCACCTTGACACCCAGATAGGATATTTGGGAAGAAAGCAAAGGAATTTTCTGCCAGGGGTGTTCATTTGATCCTCTCTGGGGTTGATTGGAAGAGTAACTTAATAGAATAAAATAAAATAACAGAGCTGGAAGGGACCTTGGAGGTTTTCTGGTCCAACTCCCTGCTCAGGCAGGAGACCCTATATCCGTGATGGCAAACCTATGGCACGCGTGCCCCAGGTGGCACGCAGAGCCATATCAGTGGACTGATTTTCGGGCCTTCTGGGCCCACTGGAAGTAGGGAAACAGGCTGTTTCCTGCCTCCGGAGGGCCTGGGGGGGGGGTGGAGAAGGTCCGTTTTTCTCTAGAAAGCCTCTGGAGCCTGGGAAGGGCGAAAAACGGGCCTACCGGCCATCACAAGCCAAAAGCAGGGAGAGCGTGGGGGAGGGATCACATGCGCATGCGCAGGGCACGTAGAATTATGGGTGTGGGCATCACGTGCGTGACCCCACTCCCATGCTCCCCTGCTTTTGGCACGCGATGGCAAAAAGTTTAGCCATCACTGCCCTATATCGTTCCAGACAAATGGCTGTCCAGTCTCTTTTTAAAAACCTGCAGTGGTGGAGCACCCACAACTTCTGGAGGCAAGCTGTTCCACTGGTTAATTGTCCTCCCTGTTAGGAAGCTTCTCCTTCGTTCCAGGTTGCTTCTCTCCGTGGTTAGTTTCCATCCGTTGCTTCTTGTCCTGCCTTCTGGGCAGAAGCGCTAGGATCCTTCACTGCTTTGGAGAATAGGTTGATCCCCTTCTTCTTTGTGGCAGCCCTTTAGATATTGGAACACTGTCATCATGCCACTCCAGTCCTTTTCATTAAACTAGACCAAGGGTCAGCAACCTGGGGCTCTGGAGCCACATGTGGCTCTTTCACCCCTCTGCTGCAGCTCCTTGTCCCTCAAAATATGCGTCACAACCGCCAATGTGCGGCATCCGCCGGCTTGCGATTTATTGAGCTTTTCAACCCCAGGTAGGCCGACCATGGATAAATCCAAGAAAAGAAAAGTTTCGGAAGAAAACAGAAGGTTTAATCCGACTACATATGCTTGTTTTGTGGCCGCTCAAGAAATAGTCAGGCACGGGAAGGGTTTTGTGGCTCCCGGTGTTTTCTTTTCTGTGGGAAACTGGTCCAAATGGCTCTCTTGAGTGTTTAAGGTTGGAGACCCCTGGAATAGACATACCCAATCCCAGAAGCTGTTCTTTGTGTGTTTAGCCTCCAGTCCCCTGATCGCCTTTGTTGCTCTTCTCTGTCCTCTTTCTACTTCCTGTTTCCTTGGCAGGAGGACCACGGAGGTGAGGTGGGTGACCCTGAAGATTTGGAACAGTTCCACCAAGCCAAAGGCCACGTTGGAGATGCTGACAGGAAAGAGGATTACTTTTGACGATGGGCTGCGAGGCAGCACCAAGCCGCCCAAGGCTGATCCAAACCAAAGATTGCTGCAATAAACTTGGCGACTTTTAAGTTGACGCTGCCAAGAGAGGCGGAGACGTTAGCTCCATCCAGTCTTCAGAAAATCATGGGCTGCCTTGACCAACGGAGACACTCCATTTCCCCACTTCCTGTGAGCGAGGGCAAGGATTGACACGCGGTGCCCAACCTGTCAGAATGCGACCGTGAATACGAACATCAGAATGTCTCTTCGTGGGGGTAAGGAGCTCAAAATATCAAAAAAAATTCAAAGGTTTCCCCCCACCCCTTTGGAAGACTCCTACCCTCTTACTCTCATTTCGACCAAGCCTGATGTAACACAGAAATACTGTTCGTTCGGGCTACTTGAGTTTCCTTTGGCCCCGTTTCAGATTTACCTGACTGCCGTCGTCACCTTTATATGTATGTATATATATATATAAAAAGAGAATCCATTTGGTAACAAGTCGTCCATTATTTGTCCCGGGTTTTGTTAAGGATAAGTAGCGAGCAAGGGGGGCGGGGGGGGGGGGCGGAATTGTCATTGTTGCGATAATGGGAAGAGAAAGAGAGCGCAACTGGAGGCCGCTGCTGATTGACAAATGCTTAACGTGCAAAGGCAGGCATGTTTATTCAAAAGGGATCCGTCCTTCTGCAGTTGACAGTGTGGGAACTTGTGCCAGAAAGCCATTTCAGATTCTCTCTCTCTCTCTCTCTCTCTTTTTTTTTTAAAGGGTTGAAAAATATTTGCATTGCTTTAAAAAAAAAAAAAGAAAATCACGTTGGGAAAACATTTGCATCTCTTAGCACCTTTGCAGGACAGTAGTTTTCAAAGGCCTAAGTTTGTATCGTTCTTGGGTTGGGCGGCTGGCGATACGTGAGCTGTTCAGAAAGGTAGCTCCCACGAAGTAGCAAAATTAGAGAAGGTTGACCGGCTTATCAAAGAAGGGGGAAAGGGAGAATGAACAACAAATGCCTTTTCTTTCATTTCCCATCCTTCAATCAGAGGGGAGGGGGAAAACTGGTTAAAGTATTGGTACCATTAAATGTTGTAAACACTGCTGGGATGGAACCTGGAAAAATAGGACTCTCTTTTGAACTCTATGGCAATCCCTGTGCTGGATGGCTGGGGGATTCTGGGAGTTGAAGTCCACGTATTTCATACTTGCCAAGGTTGAGAAGCTTTGCTCTATGGGTTGGGGGAGTACATTGCGCTCTGCTGAAGGATCCAAACGGTGGCAACATTGGAGGGGAAAAAAAATTCTAGATTGGAACCCAGAACAAGGTACGACTGTAATGGGCCATGTAGAACTAGAAGACTTAACCAATTGGATAACCCTTTGTCTGAAGTGGCATAGTAGAGTTTCCTGCCTAAAGCAGGGGGCTGGACTAGAAGACCTCCAAGGTCCCTTCCAATTCTGTTACTCTTTTCTATTCAACAATATAGTATGGCAAATATCATTGCATGATTACCTACATGGTCGAATTGCTACGGAAGGCAAGCACAGAACATATAATTGTAGGGACAGAAGGGACCTCAGAGGTCTTCTAGTCAAACCCCCTGCTCAAGGCAGGAGACCTTATACCAGGGGTGAAATCCAGCAGGTTCTGGAGAACCGGTAGCAAACATTTGAGAACAGTTCGGAGAACTGGCAAATACAACATCTGGCTGGTCCCAGAGCGGAGTGGGAATGGAGATTTTAAAATATCCTTCCCCCAGGAGTGGGGAAGGAATGGAGATTTTGCAGTATCCTTCCCCCAGGAGTGGGATGGGAATGGGGATTTTGCAGTATCCTTCCCCCAGGAGTGGGGAGGGAATGGGGATTTTGCAGTATCCTTCCCCCAGGAGTGGGGAGGGAATGGGGATTTTGCAGTATCCTTCCCCCAGGAGTGGGGAGGGAATGGGGATTTTTACAGTATCCTTCCCTGGAGTGGGAATGGAGATTTTGCAGTATCCTTCCCCTGGAGTGGGATGGGAATGGGGATTTTGCAGTATCCTTCCCCTGGAGTGGGGTGGGAATGGAGATTTTGCAGTATCCTTCCCCTGCCACACCCACCAAGCCACTCCACGCCATGCCCGCCAAGCCACACCCACAGAACCGGTAGTAAAAAAAAATGGATTTCACCACTGCCTTATACTAT
This sequence comes from Ptyas mucosa, assembly GCA_012654045.1. Taxonomy (NCBI): domain Eukaryota; kingdom Metazoa; phylum Chordata; class Lepidosauria; order Squamata; family Colubridae; genus Ptyas; species Ptyas mucosa. The sequence continues at coordinate 1,388,871 of WNWU01000107.1, forward strand.
CTGTATCAAACGGTTGGCCAAGAGAAAGCCGAAGTGAAATCAATATTTTTATTTTTCCTCAAGCGAATGTATATTCTCCTCTTTGAGAGTCTGCCAGGAGACTTTATGGAAATGGCCTTTTTTGTTGTTGTTGATTTTGAGGGGAAAGCAGTGATGCTGTACATAAGAGGCAGGGCTAGACTGGGCTGCCTGGAGGGCTCAGAGTTCGGACATCAAAGGAGAAGTGTTTCAAACAGAACAACTTGGGACAGGCTGTCAAAGTTCGACTCTGCAGAGAAGCCAGGCCCTCGGAGACCACCAAAGGATAACGGGAGCTGATGCCTCTTTAACAAGAGAACTCGGATTATGGAAACGCAGCTGGGTTTCCATAAAAGCGTTAATCAAGAGAGAGACCAGACCTCTTCCAAATTTTGATTTAATGCATCCCAGGCCCTGGCTGCCTGCTATAAATAGCGCTTTCCAAACAGATTAATCCAAAGCTAATTCATCTGCCTGGCCACGTAGCAGGCGAGCCACGTTTCCAATTCACTCAGGGGTTGTAGAGATGCGAGGCCTTTCACCAGCTGTCTGATCAAAGCTGACACAGTCTGGATTTGGGCTGGTTGGCGTCGGCTCAAAACCTCTGCTGAGAAATGAAGAGCAAAGGCAGATATTTTTTTTTTCCCACTTGGATATTCCTTCGTCCCCCCCCGTCCCCTCCCCCCCCGCTATGTCGTCTCTTTTATAGGGCATTTGTGGTGGAACCAACAGGCTGAGTCACTGTTCGGAGGGAATGTTCCGAATCGCTGTCAGCCACAGAAATAAATACCACAGGTAGAGTTGGGAACCTCCTTCTCTACTCCTATGTCCTCTGGAAGGACTGGGTGACATTTAACGTCCTTCCCAGCTGGGAGATGTAGTCCAAACAGCCCTGTCCAAAGTCCCTGGGAGCAGCCATCAAAAGGATCGCTGCCGAGCTTAAAAAGTAATGCACGGTTGAAGAAATTTCCTGGCACCGTGTTGGAAGGCAACCCTAAAGGCAAATGGCTGAATTCCTGAACGAAGTTTACAGTTGGAATATTGTGCAAGGGAAGCAATCTGCGTGCCCGGCTGATGTTTTATATAATATAACTAGATCCCTGTCTGGGACCAGGGCTAATGGGAGTTGATAATCCATCGTTGCCAACCCTGTTTAGGCAAAGCTGCCTTTGCAAGTGACAAACTTCAAAGGGCACAAAACGCTGTTGCCAGAAACCTGGGTGCCAACTGGCAGAATGAACGAGCAAGTGGTTTCTGGATGAAATCCCAAGGTTGGTTGCATTGTTTCAAATGCTTGGGATTCAGTTGGGCGGAATGTCCTCCCTGAGCCGTCGTGGCGCGGTGGTTAAGAGTGCAGTACTGCAGGTTACTTCTGCTGACTGCTGATTGCCAGCAGTTCGGCAGTTCAAGTCCCACCGGCTCAAGGTTGACTCGGCCTTCCATCCTTCCGAGGTGGGTCAAATGAAGACCCAGATTGTTGGGGGCAGGAGGCTGACTCTGTAAACCGCTTAGAGAGGGCTGTAAAAGCACCGTGAAGCGGTATATAAATCTAAGTGCTTATTGCTTAAAGATCAACCCAGAAAGAACTTTTAGGCACACTCTGGAGGTACAATTTCATGCTCTCTTCCGTATTGGTGTTTTGCCAATGCTTTAAAATGTCCCCCCCCCATCCCCAGCAAACACTGAATTCTGTTGGGTATGAATTGTCTTCTTTAGTGACTTTTTAAAAAGTCTGCATCTTAGAATCATATCTATTACCTTAGTGGAATTGATCTACTAGGGAAAAAAGGCAAAACTTTGGGGAGGGGGGGTGTTTAAAGTGAGCATAGGTGTGGAATTTTGAAAGTATGTGTTGGGTGCCCCCTGGTGGACAAGTCACTAAGTGTTTATCAAAAAAGGAAGCTGGGGTTTTGCTTCCCACCACCTAAGAAACTTTCTACCTTTCCCACAAAACTTTTTTCGCCCTGCCGTGGTTTTTTTTTTCTTGCCAAAGGAGGCTCAGTGAATTTTGGAAGCTTATTCAAGCCACTAGTAGTTAAGATAAACCAAGGATGTTGGAATGTGAATCCAGCCTTCGTCACTTGCTTTCCGGATCTTCGGGGAAAGCTCAGAATTGAATCCGGAATAATGGCTTCTTCCTTTTTTTTTTTTTACAGCTGAAAAAAAAAAAAAAAGAAATGTTATCTGGCTCTGCAAACTGAGCCATCGCTGAGTCGCTTTAGACTGAGCGGGTTCTAAATTTGGCTTCCTCTGCAGCCAAAGACAGTTCGGTGTCCCTGACAAGGTTTTTTTTTTTATTATTAATGTCTTGTTTGCAGAGAGCTGGCTGTTCCTAGGGCAGGCAGTTCCTGCAGGGGAGCCAAATTCTGCAATGGGCTGCAAGGGCAGGCGTTTTTTTTTGTTTTTTTTTTTCCAAAGGACTCTTGGCCCCCAAAAGTAAACGTGTCTTTGGATGGCAGCAAAAGAGAGGATCTCCTGCAAGAGTATCCAAGTGAGTTCACTAGGCAGTTTTCTTCCCATTTTGTCTTCTTCTGCAGTGTTTTTGCGCTTCCCAGCCTAACCAATTAAAACACCCTTTGGATTTCTCACCCAAGCCTTAACCAGCTGCAACCTTGCTTGGATCTAGGCTTTTTTAAAGGCTGGATTTGAGCAAGGCTGAGTTTTCACACGCACCAAGGTTTGGAGAGAGCATCCCTCGCGGGGTTTTTGAGTGTCTTAACGATCCGAGCGAGCAGTCAACCCCCTGCACCGGGCAAGAAGTACCGCAAAAGAAACCCAGCCGCTTCCCCCCCCCCCAACAACCCGGTGGAGAGAGACTCAAGGGCGGCGCCGGGAGGCAGGGAAGCGGCTGGCCAGGGGCGGAGTTGGCCCGCCCTCCCCGGGCGGAGAGTGCCAGGAAGGTACCGCGCCGTCTTGCAAGCGGCCACTTTTGAAAAAAACAAAAAAATGCCTCCGCCGTTTTGACCGGGCAAGGCGAGGGCGGTCGGCGATCGCCCCAGCCTGCCGCCGCGACGCGCTGAGATAAAAAACCTCGATCCAGCTTTGCCAAGCCATCCATCCATCCATGCCCCGATCCGGTTAGAAATGTTGGCTTCTTGCCTCTTGGTGGCCCTGCTTTGCCCGGGCTTTGGGGGAACCGACCCCAAGGCGCGCAAACTAGCCGGGGAAGAGTCCGGAAAAGGAGGCGTCGTTGGGGAGCCGTGGTGCCCTTACAAGGTGCTGAGCGAAAGCGGACCGGGCCGGCTTTGCTTCCGCAGCCCCGCGCGAGGTTTCCAGTGCGCTCCGGAGCGCTGCACGGCTCATCGCTCGCCCGGACGCGCCTTGCTAGCCAACGTCCTCCGCAACGGCAGCGTCTTGCTGCAGTGGGCCTGGCCGGCCGATCGCCTGCCTCCCTTGCGCGGCTTCGCCCTCTCCTGCTCGTGGGAAGGCGCCTACACGCGTTTCCAGTGCGACAGCGTGCGGCTGGGCACCGCCTGCCGGGATTACTTGCTGGCCGACGCGCACGGCAGCGTCCGCTACCGCCTCTGCCTCCAGCCCGTCTTCGCCGACGCCAACCGCAGCCGAGCCGAGCCGGCCGACTGCGTGGAGTTTACCGTGGAGCCGGCCGGCATGCGGGACATCGTCATCGCCATGACGGCCGTCGGGGGCTCCATCTGCGTCATGCTGGTCCTCATCTGCCTCCTCGTGGCCTATCTGACCGAGAACCTCACGCCCGCCTCGGCTAAGCGGGGCAACTGAGCCCGTCGGATCTGGAGGGAAGCCCTTGCAAGGCAGGCGCGTGGGGGGGGAAGATCCCACTCCCACTCCGATCCCCCGTCGGACCGTCCTTCTGCCGCTTTGGGGCAGCGGGATCTCAGCCCCAGAAGCCAGCAGCCTCCTTCCCAGCTGGAGCCGGGACTACAAGTCCCGCAAGTCCCGGCCGGTGCTGAAAGCGCGTATTGGGGGGGGGGGAAGGGGCTGAGGCATTCTGGGAGCCGTAGTTTGGAGAGAATCTGGAGGGTTTACAGATTGAGTTGGAAGGGTCATCTAGTCCAACCCCCTGAAATGCCCAAGCAGGAGATCTGCCTGCATTGTTTCTGACAAATGGCAGTCCAGCCTCTTCTTTGAAAGCCTCCGGCCACGAAGCTCCCACGACTTCAGGAGTTCCGAGATGACTTTTTTTTTCCTTCTTCTTCCCCGAATGAAGGGTTTCTTCCGTTGAGGATTAAATCCCGAGCCTGGGAAGCTTGGATCGGATGGGAGACCATCAGGAGATCTCAGGAAAGTAGGCTCCCGGAAGACGGCAACAGCAAACCGCTTTGGTAGCGTTTTTGGCTCAAAAAAAAACCTTTTGCCTGGGCGCATCCATCACGTTGCCGGGGAGTTGAGCTGAACTACATTTCATATTTGCCTTTTTTTTTCCTTCTTCTTTTGAGCGATGAGAAAATTCTAGACTGAAGGGGACGACGAGGGCTGCTTTCTGACTTACAGCCGGCTCTTCACCTGGTCCTCCGCAGTTACCTGGCGTTCATCTGGGGTGGGGGCTCTTGGGGAGGGGGGGGAATGACTTCTCTTGAAAAGTGTGCTGGAGTTGATCCAGAGAAGTGCCCTGATGGCGGGGCAAACTTTTCAGCTGAGGGTTGGATTGTAAGCAAGTTGGGGAGAATCCGTTGGGAATAAGGGCAGCGTGCCAACTTTCCTGTAGTGCGGTGCAAATTCTCCGTGTGCCGCGATTGCTGGACTCGAACCCAGAAGCTGCTGTGTGCACAGGAAAAAAAAAGCCTCTTCCTGAAACCTGTCTTCAAACTGTCCCCGGCCACGTGCATTTGGAAAGCCTTCGTCGGAATTTGAATCGATCCGGAACCTCCATTTTGGGATCTGGATGTGGATTTATCCCGTGCCAGGGAAAGCTGATCATTCCTTGGGCTGCAGCTATATGTAGCAATTTCCTCCGTTTCCTTGTGTTTCTCCAATTATCTTGCCTTCAGCCCTTCAGTAAACGCTCCATTTTCTCTCTATCCCCCTTTTTTTTAAAATTAAGTTTCAGGCTAACTAGACAAAGATGCTGAATTTCCTAGCTTCAACTCTGTGTCAGAGAACTTATATATATATATATATAGCATTCCGAGAGACGAATTTGAGAAATTGAAATGATTTGAGGGCTGGTTTAGAGAGGATGATGGGTGCTTAGAAACACGTGCTTAGATGTTATTGTTGCTGCTGAGAATAACATCCGTTTCCCCCTGGATCAGTGCTCGGGAGAAAAATGGTCGACTTTGCGTTGAAATAGTTTAAAATCCATTCTCTTGAGGTGCCCACTGTGCAATCCTATGCATACCTACTCAGAAGTAAAACTTCATTCTTCAATGAGTTTACTCCCAGGGAAGTATATATCGATTGCAGTTGTGACCGTTTAGTTAAGTATGCTTGGATACCTATTCATGTGCTTGAGTGGGTGTGGGATTGAATATACTGTGAAATATTAATCAACGCGGAACATAAATACTGAGCAAAGTAGGCTTATGGCATAAAAGTGGCAATTACAAGTCTGGTCAATTTCAGCTGTAATAAACAAAAGCATTTATTAACTTATATCCCAGTTTTTCTACCATCAGGGACCCCAGATGACGAACAGAAAAAAAGAGAAGAAAATATATGCAATTAAAAACCTGTGAAAATAAAATTAGTAACATTCCTCTTTGGCTTTAATCTGAGCAGTTTTAATATTATTCCCTTATCGACAATCCTGACTAATACCCTAGTGTGTTATGCAGATCCAACGTACTGTGGTTTATTTAATAATTTATGGTTAAAGCAGTTTTGTGAATCCAGAATTCTAGCTGTAACTTCGATTTTCAATCACAGACCAGCTACTTGATCTTCCAAATAAATATAAATATATATAAAATGAGAAACTGTTACCGTGAAAGAAGAAAATTAACTTTGTAACGAATGACAAAGTGGGTTTCCGGCTGAAGATGTCAACATTTCACCACTGTAGGCAGTTTCTTGCTTTGATTTCCATTACGGCCCCTCTGTGTTGACATCCGAGTGCAAAACTGAAAAGAAATAAAATTAAAATCAGGACCAACCCAAGACATCCTACTTCCAGAAGCAAAGGGACGAATAGTAGGAGTGATGCTTGGTTAGTGTGTGTATATGTGTTTTTTAAAAGCACTGATTCATTCTATAGCCTTTTTATTCTATCTCCAGATAAAAGACTGACAGAATGATTAATATTTTTAAAAATGCAGTTTCTATCAGCTAGTTTTACAATCTAAAACAACCCGGAAGAAAAACAAGATGAGCAGGGGAGTGGGGGGAAAATGAAAAACCCAAATGCCAAGTTAAATGTTAGAAGCACTGGACAGAACTAATTTTTCAGTTGGCTGCTAGGGAGGATGTTTAAGGGCTCTGAAAAACTGAGATTATGCGACAGCTTTGAATTCTAAGAAGTAAATTCTACAACACTTGTGTCAGATTGTCCTTCTCTGCTCAACCCCACTGCTTCTGTGATAGCTCCAATGTAGCCAGGCTATATTAATCATAATTCTGTGCCTTCAGGCTGAATCTTGTCCCCTGCTGTTCCCAGTTATTGTTCTACAGGATTAACCAAACACCTCCATTACTGTAATCGCTTTCACTAAGCGAGTTTGTGCACTTTTAGATTTGATGTCCACTGATTCTTTCCCCTTGCATTCCCAGCGGAAACTAAGGCACCCCAACAAATGTGTTGAGTTATTTGTTTTTATTATGGTTGCTGCTAATTGTTTTTTTTTTAAAATAAATGCTTTTGAGGAGCAAGGCTTTTCTTTGTCACAGTGCAACACAAAAGAATGGGTTGAGAGCTTTGTAAAGGCAAGAACTTCACTGGCTCCCAGGCCTCTCCATCAAGAAACAAATAAAAGTGGATTAAAAACAGATTATGGGTCAACTTTTTTTGTTTTCGCATGTGCTTTGGTACAATTATTAAACCACAATCCCGAGTTTACAAAAGATGGGGCTCAGATACATCAGTATGAATGTGGCTGCTCAAGTAACATTTGTAAATTAGGATAGGATAGGATAGATAGGATAGGATAGGATAGGATAGGATAGGATAGGATAGGATAGGATAGGACAGGACAGAACTCAACTCAACTCAACTCAACTCAACTCTTTATTGGCCAAGTGTGATTGGACACACAAGGAATTTGTCTTGGTACATATGCTCTCAGTGTACATAAAAAGACAAAATACATTCATCAAGAATCATAAAGTATAACACTTAATGATAGTCATAGGGTACAAATAAGCAATCAGGAAACAATCAATATAAATTGTAAAGATACAAGCAACAAAGTTACAATCATACAGTCGTAAGTGGAAGGAGATGGGTGATGGGAACGACGAGAAGATTAATAGTAGTGCAGGTTTAGTGAATAGTTTGACAGTGTTGAGGGAATTATTTGTTTAGCAGAGTGATGGTGTTCGGGAAAAAACTGTCCTTGTGTCTAGTTGTTCTGGTGTGCAGGGCTCTAAAGTGTCATGTTGAGGGTAGGAGTTGAAACAGTTTATGTCCAGGATGTGAAGGGTCTGTAAATATTTTCACAGCTCTCTTTTTGACTCATGCAGTATACAGATCCTCAATGGAAAGCAGGTTAGTAGCAATTGTTTTTTCTGCAGTTCTAATTATCCTCTGAAGTCTGTGTCTGTTTTGTTGACTTGCAGAACCAAACCAGATGTGATAATAATAGGACAAGTTGTGGCTGTGTCCTATGTCAGCTTGTGCTGGAGGCCATCATCTCAGATTGTAGTCTTAACTTCGGGAAGTATATAGATCTACTTCCTACTCCCGTCTGCAGACTGGTATTTGAGCTTCCATCTTCTCATTTTTCTGTTGTGGCCCGCCAATGACCAGCAAAGCTGGTGGCAGACTCAAGACAGTGAAGAGATTGGGGAAGAACATGGGCCAGGCCTGGAGTCTGGGGAAGGCTCTGATGAGGGCTCTGCATCAGAGGCAGAGAGGGGGCCAGGGCCGTCTGACAGTTGTCAGCTGCCTTCGGAGTCGGACATCAGAGAGGCAGAAGAACAGCTGGAGCCTGTTCCCAGTGTGAGCTGCCAGGAGAAGGGAACAGCTAAAGAACAAGGGTCGACTCAGGAGTAAAGCCACAGGTGGACAGTGAATGGCCCCTCCCAGAAGGAATAAAAAGAAGCGAAAGGGGAGTGGAGTTTGCAGGAGACAATTAGTTCACTTAATTGGTTCGTGACTCTCTGAGACTCCTTGCCAAGTTTTGAAGATATCAGCCTGGCCGCTGTCCAAGCCAGATAAGATCTGTGACTGTCAATTCTCCCTTGAAAAACTTTGCTGGATGTGAATGAGAAGAATTCACAGTCACTTAATAAAAAGGGGTTTTTGTCGGGACAAGGAATCTGCTTCATGCTCTTGGGAAGCCTAGGTGAGGACATTTTCTTGAATTCAGTTCCTCTAGTTCAGGGGTCTGCAACATTAAACACTCAAAAGAGCCATTTGGACCCGTTTCCCACAGAAAAGAAAACATCAAGAGCCACAAAATCCTTCCCGTGCCTGACTATTTCTTGAGCGGCCACAAAACGAGCATATGTAGTTGAATTAAACCTTCTGTTTTCTTCTGAAACTTTTCTTGGATTTATCCATGGTCAGCCTACCCGGGGTTGAAAAGCTCAATAAATCACATGCCGGCGGGTGTCGCACATTGGCAGTTGTGATGCATATTTTGAGTGACCAGGAGCCGCAGCAGAGGGGTGAAAGAGCCACATACGGCTCCAGAGCTGCAGGTTGCTGACCCCTGCTCTAGTTTAACTTGGCCTCGTCTCTAGCTCAACTTTGGAATTCTGTTCCTCCCACCTTCAAAAGAGCAAGGAATGCTCCAAAGAATTATGATTCCCGGACTATACAGCACGTTGTTTTGAATGTAGCAGAGATAGGAACACCTGATGAGGTTTCCAGATATACCTCACTGCACATTGAAAGCTAGCCCCTCAAGGAAAAAAGGCTGATATTCCAAACTTGACCTTCAACTTGATAGAGATGAATTTCCCTTTGTGTTTGAAACCAATGTTTTATGCTGCCAAATAAGAAAAGGACGGAGCCTGGAGGCAACAAGGAGAAATCAGAATTTGGTAGATGCATAGTCCTGGGGAGGGGTATGTGTCTGTTTATGTCTTTCTGTTCATAGGCAGAAGGTTCTGGGAAGGGGAATATAGGCAACAATTTACCAGGGAAGCGAATCAGAAATTGGCAGCTATTGGACAGAGAGATAGCTCCCTGCTCAACAGACCAGCTTCCAAATCTATAAGGTAAAGGTAAAGGTTCCCCTCGCACATAGGTACTAGTCGTTCCTGACTCTAGGGGGTGGTGCTCATCTCCGTTTCAAAGCCAAAGAGCCAGTGCTGCCCGAAGACGTCTCCGTGGTCATGTGGCCGGCATGACTCAACGCCAAAGGTGCACGGAACGCTGTTACCTTCCCACCAAAGGGGCTCCCTGTTTTTCTACTTGCATTTTTTACCTGCTTTTGAACTGCTAGGTTGGCAGAAGCTGGGACTAGTAATGGGAGTTCACCCCGTTACGCGGCACTAGGGATTCAAACCCCTAAACTGCCATCCTTTCGATCGACAAGCTCAGCGTCTTAGCCACTGAGCCACCGTGTCCCTCCAAATCTATACTGCCCCTCAAAATATATAGCACCCCCTACATGATTGATACAGATTTCCTCCAGCAAGGAGCTTAATATATTTAAAAACAACTATCACTGGCAAGGAATTTTAAGCAAAAAAAAAAATCCTTATTCACTCTTTTTTTTCCTCTCTCTTCTGGTCTACCTAAGTGACTGTAAATAACTTCCTCTCTCTCTCTCTCTCTCTCTGTCTTTCCTTCTTCCCTCCCCTTCCCCCAAAGAGGTTTTTTTTCCTTTAAAATGGGGGGGGGGGAGAAGAGCCAGGGGGAAGAGGAAGAAAGCACCTTCCTCGCTATATTGACAAACAGAAAACAGGATGGGAACAACGGAAGTCTATTTTTAAATCGGATGATGAGCACGTGCGAGGCAGGAATAGAAATGAAACTGCACCAGACAGCTTTCTCAAAGAGCTGTAAATAAAGGCGCACAACTGCCCCCCCCCCTCTTTTCCTCAGTCCTAATTGCCAATTCAGGCAGAGGAAAGGGATGGATAAAAACACAAAAGAGAGATTGTGGGGTGGAGGGGATTTAGGGGAAGGCAATGCATCTGAGAACAGGGAGAGATCGAATGGAATCGTTGGCAGAGTGCGGTGGTGTACAATTGCAGACTCTGGTCGGAATGATTTAAACTCCAGCTCTTTTTAAGATGATATATATCTTATTATTACCTTGATTTCAAAGTAGGCTAAGCCAGCTCTGCTCTCTTTGGGAGGCCTGTTAATAGCGCTGAACAGGAGTCCTGCTTAATCCACACACACACACACACCATCATGAGTGTGTATGGGCAGAGGAATTCGGTTTCTGAAGTATTCCTTAGTTTAGATTTGGGACTTCATTGTTAGCTGCATAGTTGTGTAAAAAATATATCAAATATTATGCAAAATGCAGTGGATGCTCATTTTGTTGCACTGCTCCGCCCTTTTTGGTGAATTCCTTCATTGCTACATACTGACGAAGGCAGTCTTGTTCGGTTGCCTTTCCCTTCCTCCACCAGATAATCTTGATTTTACGCTAATAACTGTCATCGTTTTTGTTTAAGGCGTGGCAGCTTATTCAAATGAAAGTGGGCATTTGTGCATTACTGAAATATATCCCCACCCTCCAAAAAGAAAAAAGAAAAAAGCCCATTGAAAATCTCAACACGAAGATGGATAACAGCCTGAGACTTTTAACTTCCTTCTTTTCTGGGTAAACTTTACTCAGCTGAGTAAAGTTGCCATCCGAGAGAGAAACTTAAGTTCCAAGCAAGGCGAAGTCAAGGAAGAACAAAGCTAGGAAGGCTTAAATGAAGGAAGGCAGACAGATTGTGTTGCGAAGGCTTCGGTCCGAGAGAGAGAAATAAGCACCATGGATAGCTCTGGTGCCCAAGCTGTGCAGCTGCTACTGGTAGGAAGCCCAAATGTTGCAGCCACCCTCATAAACCCAAAGGACCACCCGGGGTGGGGGGTGTTGGAGGAAAGGGGAGGTTGATTGGGATGTGGACTAACCTCCCTTTGATTTTCTCTTGGAGGGGGGTTTTCTCAACTGGGGGGGGGGGGGCAGCCTGTCAGCCCTGAAGTCATTTTTGGAGCATCTTTAGGGCTGCCACAGCGAAACCGGGTGGAGCTGTGGGAACATAAGGGGAGAGATAGAGATAGGGGATACAGTGGCTCTGTTCAAAAACACATGCTTAGAGGGAGCATTTTTTTAATCCTCAGCTACCTATATTTCCCAAAGGTAATAATTAAAAATTTTAAGTAGATATATGTCCGGTAAATGCTGTAAGATTTAGCTTCTGCCTTACAAAGCACAGAATAGACCAGAATTATTTTCATTCCAAAGGGAGGCTGTTCAACTTTGTCCACATTTGGTTATGGTTATCCATAATTCCTGAAGGAATCAAGAAAAAAAAATGGTGTTTTCTAACTAGTGAGCTTTTTTTTTTTTTTTTTTAAGAAAGCTACTGGGATAAGACCTGGGAAGCTGTGTGCTATGCAGGGATCTGCCAGAGAGCCTCAGTGTTATTAAAAGTTTTACAGGGACTGATTTGTGCATTTTTGCATTTCTTTGACATCCATAAGAACTGACCAGTCCTATTTTTTTCGCTGGCCAATTGACAACCTTAGCTGGAAGGAATTCGTCCATTGTATTTCTTTAACCCTTTCTTCCCCCCCTTCCCCCCCCCTGCTCCGAGGATTCAAACATTTTCAACATTTGACTGCCATCTAGTGGAGTCAAGATCTGCTATTCTCAGGATCTGCTAACAGGGAAATTAAAGACGAGAGGTCTCAAAAGAGTACCATAAAAGTTGGGATAGGGGATCAGGACTGGAGAAACCTAGATTTGAACCTGATTTTGGCCATGGAATCTTACTAGGTGACTCTTTACTTCAGAAGTGGGATCCACATCATTTACCTATCGGTTCGCTCAGCACTGAAAATGTGAGCTTCACTCGCACCCGCCACCTCTCCGCATGTGCCCGGCCTTCCGTGCACGCGCTTTGCTCGCATGCACACCTTCCGCGCATACGTGCCTAAATAGGACAGCATAGAGCTGGAGCCAGTGGGTGGCCCACCCACGATTTCTGCTACCGGTTTTCCCGAACCGGCTGAATACCACCTCTGGTTTACTTCTTCTTTTCTCATGCTAAGATTCTGCATGGAGAGAAATTCTCCTTTCATAATTGGTTCATGAGAGCTTGTCAGTATTTGATGGAAACCTTTCATTAGGCTAACACTGATCTCCTTGCCTAGAAGGTGAAGTATTTGCATTCCACTTCAGCCTTATTAAATCTACCGCTCAGTCAACCACAAGCTGACCGAATTTATTAAAGGAGAGAGAAAAATCCTTCCTCTTGTTGGATCCGTTCATAAATGTGTTGGGACATCTTTGGGATTTTCCATGGTATGTTCCTGACTACATCCAATAGCCCCCAAACTCAGAGCTATACCGTATTAACGATCTTCAGCATTTTGATATTCAGCAAATAAATCCATTTATTTTCGGTTGTTGCAAAGCAGGGGGATGGAATGTGCTGTTTATGGACATCAATGTATCTTTCAGCTCCACCTCTGAAGCATGGCTAAGCAATTTTTTGTCTGTTTAGCAAGTAAATGAGTCAGAATCTGTTTAGGAGAAAATGTCTGAATGAAGCAAAGGGTGTTTAGAAAAGATTTTAATTCTCTGCCTTTTTGGGACTAAGATGAAAGAAGACATTAAAATTTAAGAAGACGGGGAAGCACTGTCAAGATTGTTAAGTTCCACCTCACCACTACTATTTTCAGGATTCTTTGAGAGAATGATAATTTAAGTCAGAGGTAAGCAACCTGCTGCCCTCCAGAGGTTCTGGATCAGCTCCTATTAGCTTCAGCTGATGCCAAAAATAGCCGTGGTCCAAAGCTTCAGAGGAGCTTGCAAACCTGTTTGTTTAAAGGAGGAAACTGGGGCAGAAGCTGTCCATTTGTGATGTCAAATCCCTGAGAATGTTTCGTTATCTGTCATTCTGAAAGAAAAAAACCCAGATCTAAAAATCCTAGCATTTGGGCTTTTTCAACGGCAGAGCCATGTTGAATGTCGAAATCTTGCAAACCCCAGCTGTAATCATTGACAATGGATCCGGGTCTTGCAAAGCTGGGATTTCTGGTGAGACGGAACCGAAATCCATTGTGCCATCCGTTGTTGGTCGTTTCAGAGAGAAACCGGAGGAAATTTATATCGGGGGCGGAGCCCTGGCCAAGAAAGGGGCTTTGCTGAATTATCCTGTGCAACGGGGGATTATTTCCTGTTGGGATGATATGGAGAAGCTGCTGAGGTATATCTACAGGTACGAACTTAAAGTGAAGCCCAGCACAAGGCCTGCGTTTCTTTCAGAGCCCCCCAGGAATCCGCTGAAGAATCGGGAAAAAATGACAGAGCTCATGTTTGAAAGCTTTAAAGTTCCGGCGTTGTACCTTGCGATCCAAGCTACTCTAGCTTTGTATACCTCGGCTCGTACCACTGGCTTGGTGCTGGACAGCGGAGACGGAGTGACCCACGCTGTCCCGATTTATGACGGATACTGCTTACCTCATGGGGTATCCAGACTCCCTCTGGCAGGAAGGGACGTGACGGACTACTTTGCCAATCTCCTGTTGGAGAACAACCCCGGTTTAGTGACCCGTGGCAAGAAAACCATGTTGAGGCTCATCAAAGAGAATTTTTGCTATGTGGCTTTGGATCCCAAACGAGAAACTCAGAAGAAAGTGGAAGAGATCGTGAAGATGCCCGATGGGAATACCATCAAGATCCATCTGGATCTCTGCCAAGCGCCAGAAATCCTTTTTACACCCAAGACCATCGGTGTTGAGGCACCTGGCATCCATACCATGATCACCAGGAGCATCCGGAAGTGCGACAAGGACATTTGGGCTCCCTTGTATGGGAACGTGGTCCTCTCAGGAGGGTCGTCTCTTTTCTGGGGTTTGGATGAAAGAATCTTTAAAGAGATTGAGCATCACGTCCCAAGCGGGGTTCCCATACGGATCATAACGCCCCCCGAAAGGTCCTGCGCAGCTTGGGTGGGCGCATCAATTATTAGTAATTTGGTATCTTTTCAACCAATGTGGTTTACCCAGGAGGACTACAAAGAATTCGGGGTGGCTGGGATTCACCGGAAGTGTTTTTAGGAAAGCCGGGATGTCAAATTCTGCTGATGAAAACGTAGGGGAAAGTGTTTAATGGAACCAAAAGCAAATTTTTAAAAGCTGATTTGGGAGACTGTTACAATGATTAAAAGGGCACGAAGGCAGTCCGTTGAGCAACAGGCTTCTTGGTTTTGGATAAGGTCTTCATATTTGGATTATTTACATCTGTTTAGTCTTATTTGAGAAGAGGGGTAGCTTTCATTTATTATTTGAGAAAGGGGTCCGGAGTATGACATTATTTTTTTTTTCCAGGGTTCTCCCAGCTTTTCTATTTTTTTCCTACCAAGAGGAAAGTAAAAAAAATTCGTAAGATAGGAAAGAAGAAGGGCAATTTAATGTATTCTTAACCCTGACATTTTTTTAAAAAAAATTGATTTATATGCCGCCCTTCTCTGGAGACTCAGGGCGGCTTTTAAAACCCTTTTTTTCTTTTGCAATTTTCGAAGTGGAGGATTTTATAGTTGAAGAGCTGGTAAAGTTATATTACAGGAGCTGCAGTTAAATCTCTCTGGTTTGTTTTTTTAAGGACGTGCTTGGGCCTATATTTTAACAAATCTTGGAATGATGTTGCTGGAAAAGTTTGGGAAAGAAGCCCATTTTTTCCAGGTGCACACCAGCTTATATTGTCCAGGGTTGCACACAAACAAGCTAGCCACGTTACAACCTACCTTGTTTCCCCGAAAATAAGATCCAACTTGGAAAATAAGGCCTAGCATGATTTTTCAGGATGCTCGTAATATAAACCCTACCCCAAAAATAAGCCCTACCCCAAAAATAAGCCCTGGTTAAGATTGTCAACAGATGGAGGCCTTTAGTACTGTATTCCCCCCCCCCCAAATAAGACGTAACCACAAAATAAGCCCTAATGCTTATCTTTTGGAGCAAAAATTAATATAAGACCCGGTCTTATTTTGGGGAAAACACTGCAGCAGTTGTGTTGTCCACATGGAATAAACCATGTTGTCCAAGCCAGTCCCCTAAACTAACCATGAAGGTCGACGCCACACACTAAGTTCAAGTAGGCTTGGTCAGTTAGTTAATGGCAGTGTGTAGAAACAAGATATTTAATATTAACTCTTAACAACGGCATTCACACAACATGCTAGTTTTGGTTAAGATTGAATTTGAGTCTTTTTTTTTTTATGGTTTAACGTGATCATCTTCCTTTTAAAGACCCCGTAATCCATTGCAGAGTAACTGAATGGTGTTTACTGGCCGGATGCCCTTCCCATTGCCAGAGCGGAGTTTTGTTCGGCAGATATATTTCTCATTGCGCTCAGGGAAGAGAAATATCTGCCCCTATCTAGGATCGAACTCACTTATCGTGAGGCGAGAGGTCCACCTCTAGGCCACCGAACCACTCCTATAGTTTAACATGACGTACCAATATAAACCTGGGTTAGCTGACAGGCCAAGTTAATTGTCCAAAAGGAGAAAGTGGGTTGGTTTTCATGACTGGGATAAGCGTCTTGTGTGAATGCAGCCTCACTGTATTTGAAGCGGAGTCAGCTTCAGAGCTGACCCGTGAGACCATAACTCTGGGAATACCTAGCCAAGCATGGGAGGTGTAGTCCCCGCTCCTCTGGAAGGCCCCGGTTTGAAACGAAAGCCTGTCAGGAATCTCCTCCCCGCTTTTCAGGACTCCATGTCTGGCCTTTCCCCTTGAGGTAACAGCAAAGGGTCATGGGAAATGTATTTCCTCCGGGCGGCGCAAAGGCCGCTACGGGCCGAACGCTCGACGCTGGCCTACAAATCCCAGGATGCCTTGAGCGAAACGGACCGGCGGTTAAAAAACGGATAATCCACACGGCGTGGTGTTTATAACAGCCGTTAGGGCGGCGCTGTTTCCCCGCCTTCGGGTCTTTTCCTTTTTTTTTTTTTTTTAGGGAGCGCCGGAAACGGCTTCTAGAGAGGCCTGGCGTTGTCGTTCCCGTTTCTCCTCACAGACCAAGGCTGGAGGGGGGTGGGGGGAGTGGGGGGGAGATAAAAAATTAAAAAAAACCAAACATATCGTTACCTCACGGAACTATAACCAACGAGAGGGGCCGTTCCGTCCCCTTCCCCTCTATGGTTTTGAGGTGGGGGGGGGGGCGCGGCGGAAGTGAAAGGGACGGCGACACGTCGCCGGGCCCCGCCTTTTCCGCTCTGCGCGGCCGCCATTTTGTTCGTGAGGGAAAGAGAGAGACAGAGAAGGAGGAAGCCGTCGTCGTCGTCGTGAGGAGAAGGAGGAGCCGCCGCATCTTTTCCCCGCCGCCGTCGGGAGCGTCGCCGCGGGCCCTCGGTCGGCCCCTACCCCACCCCTCCCCAGCCCCTACTCTCTCTGCCTCTCTTGCCGTGGGGGGTGGGGGAAGAGAGAGGAGCGCCCCGCCAAGCCAGCCATGCCCTCCTCGCCGCTCCGGGTGGCTGTGGTTTGCTCCAGTAACCAAAACCGCAGCATGGAGGCCCACAATATCCTCAGGTAACGCCAGGCCTGCCTTTCGACAACCACACACACCGGCGGGGGTTTGAATCGGGCAGGGAAGAGGCCCCCGTGATCGTCGTCGTCACCGGCTTCCTCCATAAAAACACGGCGCCATTTAAAACATGGGGGGGTGGGGGGATTCCTTTCTCCCTCGGGTCGGGAGGAGGAGGAGGGATTTTCTCTCATCGGGTTTTTATTTTTATTTTATATAATATAAATATAAAGCCCAAGTTCGAATCCGAGTAAGGGCATGGCTAGCTGATGAAAGCTAAAAAGCTTGAAATAGATCTATACTAGTCTCCCTTTATTTCTTTATCAGCAAAATATAAATTATATATAAATAGAGTTATAAATAAATATATAAAAAGAGCAGCCAGCAATGGGGAGTGTTGAGTCATAACCCCAAATATTTGCAGCCTCCTTCCCTCGGCCTGCTACCCTAAGAACGGTGTTTTTGGATTGTTTTATTAGAATTGTGTATTTATTTTGAATTCTAATAAATTAGAATTCTAATCAATAAAATAGGTTCTAACAGAAGAGGGTTCTAATAATTTGTCCTAATAATTGATTAGAATTCTAAGGGCTATATTAGAATGTATTCTAATAGAGTAGAGTTCTAATAATTGATTAGAATTCTAATGAATATATTCTAATGTATTCTAATAGAGTTCTAATAGTTTATTCTAATAATTGATTAGAATTCTAACTAATATATTTGAATGCATTCTAATAGAATAGAGTTCTAATAATTTATTCTAATAATCGATAAAAAATGGAAGTAGAAAAACAGGGACCACTTTTGGTGGGAAGGGAACAGCGTTCCGTGAGCCTTTGGTGTTTAGTCATGCCGGCCATATGACCACGGAGACGTCTTTGGACAGCGTCTTTGGACAGCGTTGGCTCTTCGGCTTTGAAACGGAGATGAGCACCGCCCCCTAGAGTCAGGAACGACTAGCACTTATGTGCGAGGGGAACCTTTACCTTTATTGCTTTAGGAGCTAAGGGTTGGTGTACATAGATGCCCCCCTCCTCCTATTTGCCCCACAACAACAACCCTATCAGGTAGCCAAGCTGGAAGAGTTCCCTGGCTTGAAGTCATCCATTAGGTATGTATTGAAGCTGCATTTCTTATCATGCTTAGTTTAGCTGCCTTTGGATAAATTAAGGTTTTTTTTTTAAATGCACTCACTCAACAAACATTTTTGCGCCTTGGTACATCTCTTTAGATTCAAATCTCTATTCTTCTCATTTCCTCTTGGGCGTTTGGATTAGGGAAATACCCTAATTCAAAAGACCAAACAAGGGAGTGAGGATAACAACAAGGCAAACTCAACTCAACTCAACTGTTCAGTCCTTGCCTATATTGCTTTATTTATGGCAACAATACGGCGACGGCTTGCTGTTGTTATTTTCTTTCTGCGGTGTGTTTAAACTCCCTAGTCAATCCATTCGGGGGGGGGGCTGACCCCCAGTGGCCTCTTAGCTTAAATGCTGCTACCTGGATTGGACGAAGGTAAGACTTCCCTGGACTTGAATTTAGATTGTGGTGGTCACAGAGGCTCATCCATGTGTAGAAATTACCTCCCTCCCCCCAAGGTGTTTCTGATTTCCCGCCTTACATTTCCTGGTGGCCTCTCCTCTCCAAATAATAACCTGATCTGACTCTGCTTTGGTTTCTGGAAATCAGCCACAAATGTCTGCCACAAACTTCTCTTATCCCTATGTTTCCTGAAATTCCGCTGCCTAGAATAGTAGTCCACAGTGAAAACCTTCTAGAGACTGAGAGATGATGGGAGAAGAAAACTATACCTTGTGGTCAGTTTGTATTTGCTTTCAGGAAGAACTTTGCTAGAAAGATATATTCTCCCTTATTCTATTAGAGGCTTATTCAGTGCCTTTTTTAAAAAGAAACCACTTCCTGACATGTAATGGCTGTTCAGTTTTGGGGTGGAGCTTCCTCTACCATGACGTAATGATTATGGTAATTTAATCTTTTCCTCCTTTAAGTTCATTAAGAGAGACAGATTTTTTTTTAAAAAAAAGCTTTTTAGCTGGTATATCTAGGGAGTAGAGAGGTACATTTATTTTTAAAATCTTGCCAGGTTTCTTTCCATCTTCACTCCCCACCCCCAGCTCCACTACCGATTTAAAGGAAAAGGCACTCTGTTGTAATTTAAATACCACTTCCGTCATAGAATTTGCAGTTCTTTCTTTTTCAGATTCGTATCTAGAGCCAGCGTATGCTCTGTTCTCAGCCCCTCCCCCCTGACACAGTTGCTCAATCATGTTTCACATTTTGTTTGCTTTAGTGTTGCTCGGAAGGCTCCCTGTGCATCATTCCTTTTACAAGAAACCTTGAAATACAGGCTAACCACAATTTAAACCGAGTCACCGAGAAGAAGTGGGGGTGGCAAGCACTTTAGACTCTGAAATTCCAAACTGTTCGATTTTATTTTTTGGTGGAAAAAAAATCCCTAACTCAGTAAAGTCACTTTTTTGATGCTGTCTGAGCTTGATTGTTTGCTTGGATATTTGGATGTCGCCACTACCCCCAACTAGGTAACATCATGAAATATTTGCCAGCAAACAGCCAAGCTCAGCACCAGGAGCTCCCATAGTTCAACCCTGAGCTACAAATAATTCTCTTCTATTGACATCAGTAAGGATTGGGCATGTTTAGTTGGAAGAAGAAAAATGAAGGGTGGGAGGAATGGAATGGAGTATAAATAGTCCTCAACTTATGACAAGTTCTTTTAGTGACCGTTTGAAGTTACAGTGGCACTGAAAAAAGGGACTCATGACCGTTTTTCGTGCTTATGACCGTTGCGGGCTCCCCATGGTCATGGGATCAAAATTCAGACGCTTGGCAGCTGACTCATTTATGACGGTTGCCATGTCCCTGGATCGAGTGATCCCCTTTTTCGACCTTCTGACAAAGTCAACGGGGAAGCCACATTCACTTAACAACCCTGTGACTGACTTAACGGCAGTGGTTCACTTAACAACTGTGGCAAGAAAGGTGGTAAAATGGGGGCAAGGCTCACTTGACAAATACTTCGCTTAGCAACAGAGATGTTGAGCTCGATTATGGTCGTAGGCTGAGAACGACCTGCAGTTTGGAGAAGGGCATGACTAGAAAGCTAAACACGCTTGCTTTAAAGCAACGACCATTGCTTGTTTTCCAAGCTTCTCACCGTCTGCCCAGAGCCAGCTTGTAAATTAAGACAGTGGGAGGAAGAACCATAGGTGGTAATTTACAGACCATTTCGCTTTTAGGAGAGGTAGCGTTGTGCCTGAGCTTCTCCAAGCCGGATTTTATACCGAACAGATTGTTTTGCCAGTTTCAGGAGCTCTGGGTGTAAATTCTTGGCATCTCTCCGATGTGAACCACTTAAAACAACCACGTGAATCAGTCAACGTTACATAATTTTTGCAACTGGTTCGTTGAGTATTTGGGTGCCGGCCTAGGAGAGCCTTTGAGCCCAGGATCCAATTATTCCTTGCTCTCTTTTTGTTTTGTTCCATCAAGAGACACTTCCTTTTTCCTCCTCTGAAAAACACAGCGTTACAGTCAGCAAAAATCAGAATCGAAACAGAACTTTCTATTAGAACTTCTGGGTAGACGCATAAGTAAAGGCGCCTGGAGGCCGATTCGTCACCACAGATTTACAGTCAGGCTGCCAGTAAAATAGCTGTAGATGATAACAATGTGCAATTATATTTTTTGAAGAAATGCCAGTAGAAACAAATCACGTGGAATGTATGCGTGTATGTCGGACTTCCCAGCCAACACTAGTAAGGGAGTAGCTCTCAGCAAGGAATGGCCGAGGTTGGTTTTTGTTTTTTTCCTGCTATTATTCTCATATTTGCTTCATTAAATTGCTTTGATATGTGATCATAACCGAGTGACGTGCAGTGGATTGAGGGAAATAAGAAGGAGAGGTTAGGAAACTTACAATTCAGAGGCCAACTCGACCTGCTCTGGACTGTTGTACGGGAAAACCTGGTGTTTATTTTTGAATGTACATTCCGGGCTGATCCAAAAGTAATGATTCACTGCTTAACATGGAAACACATAACGAAGGAACAGGGATCAGTGTTGGCCCCTTTCAAATATTTCCCTTTTCAGGTGTGTTGGGCTACAGTCTTCATCGCTCCCTGCCGGGAGAATTAAAATCCCAGCATATCCGGAGGGGAAGCTGCCATGTTGGAGAAAGCTGATCTAACACCCTGGCTTAATGTTAGGTTAGGTTTGGTGGTTCTGCTTCTGAATAGCGACACTATATTTTGGTGGCGGATGGGCAGAAACTTAGGAGTGGTGCGTTGGCCTAGAGGTGGAGCTCTCGCCTCACAATCGGGAGGCTGTGAGTTCGATCCTAGGTAGAGGCAGATATTTCTCTCTTTGGGCACAATGAGAATATATCTGCTGAACAAAGCTCCGCATCCGGCCAGGAAAACACTCTATTCAGTTGCACAAACTCCACCCCACAAGGGATTATGGGGTAGCTAAGTGAAGATGATGATGATAGGCAGAAACAGTTAAGTTTACTTTTCCTAAAGCTCTTCTACAGAATCCCTGCCTCTGACTTACCCTCCTATCTTCTAATGCCCCGTGCCGAAACTCGGCAGAACCCTGTGCTTCAGAGACAAGTTGCCAATTCCACCAGAAATCCCCTCTCTCTCTGCTTAGATTTGATTCTGGGCCCGCCGTGGGTAGATCATTACATGTCCTGGCCAGGATCTGAAGTGTTTGAGGGGTTTTGATACCCAACCTTTTAGTCTCCTGCAAGTCCTTTTGGAATGATAAACTTCCCTCAGATGCTTGTATCAAAGTCCATGGGGTAGAATGAGATTCCTGGTGGTTATTCTCTGTAACAAGCCACTATCCCATCCTACCTTGAGAAAAGTGGCTTGGTTGATTCATCGAAGGATATTTCAGGATTGGCCCTTCCTTAGCTGCAGGGCGGATGATTCCACCATTAAAGGCCGTCATTAACTCTGTTTCTGGGTGAGGTCTTTAAATTGAAACCGACGCCAGTGACTACTTGGCTCAAGAAAAACAGATTGTCACTGCCTGCTTGTTAATTATTATTAGCTGACAACTGCTTGCCCAGTGATGTTTGCCCAGTGAATTCCCTTGTTGGGAAGTTGGGTTCTTGGCATTATTTAAAAAGAGTAGTTAAATCCAGTTTTGTATCTAGAGCTTCGTCCATCCGTCCTCGTAGACGTTTAACAATATTGCTAACAATTCCAACAGCTCATGCCAAGACCCATCTGCTTCATTTCTGACCTAATGAGCAAAACAGAAAAGAGATTACGACCGCAGGTGAGGCTAAAATCTCTGTTGCTAAGTGAGACTTTCGTTAAGTGCGTTTTGCCTCCCATTCGACAACCTTCCTGGCCCCGGTTGTTAAGCGAATCGCTGCAGTTGTTAAGCTAGTCGCGCGGTTGCGAAGTGAAGCTGGCTTCCTCGTTGATTTCGCTTGTCAGAAGGACGCAAAAGGGGACAGTGCAACCGTCATAAAAATGAGTCACTTGCCAAGCGTCTGGATTTCGATCACGTGACCATCGAGATGCTGCAAACAGTCGTAAGTGTGAAAAGTAGTCATGTCACTCTTTGGTGCTGTTGTAACTTCAGATGGTCACTAAATGAACTGTTGTAAGTCGAGGACTACCTGTATATCTCTTACCTCACAGAAGCGGTTTTTTAACTTGCCAAAGGCAGACTTATATTCCATATCTGTCTTAAGAGAAAGCTCCCTTTCATAACAAAAAAAAATGTTGTTTTTCAAGTTTGAGAACATTCGGCCCCCTTGTTCAGGAAATACCTATTTTTCTTTCTTTTTTTCCTCCCAGTATTCTTCAAATGCTGCCTCTAGGCTGAGCTTTCTGATCGTGCTGGCACAATTAGTTTGGGAGCAGTAATACTTTCAATTTATTAGCAGAGAATTGAAAAAAGGTTCCTTAACAAATTCTGAAATTATACCCTTTTCTTCAAATTCTACTACCCCTGTGTGTGTGTGTGTGTGTGTGTGTGTAAACTTGCATTTCTTTGGTGAAGTCGTGGATGCTGAACTGATAAGAACCCCAAACTATTTCAGTCACCCCAAATGGAGACTCCTTCTTTATTACATATTGGGGGGGAATTCTCTTCATCGAAGCAAGCTTTGAAACTCAAATATAAGCAAATGTATACATATTTATATTGGAAAAAGACCAGTGCATGTAGTCCTTGACTTACAACAGTTCATTTAGTGACTGAAGTTTCAACGGCTCTGGGGAAAAGTCACTTACAACCATTTTTTTCACACTTAACGAACGTCGAAGTGTCCCCATGGTTACGTGATCAAAATTCAGCGGCTTGGCAACTGACTCATATTTACGACTCTTGCAGTGCTCCAGGGTTCGTGTGATCCCCTTTTTGCGACCTTCTGATTAGCAAAAGGTCATTGGGGGAAGCCAGATTCACTTAACAACCGTGTGACTCGCTTAACAACTGCAGTGATTCGCTTAACAATCGTGGCAAGAAAGGTCGTAAAATGGGACAACTCGGTTGACAAATGGTCTCACTTAGCAGCAGAAATTGTGGGCTCAATGGGGGTCGCACGTCAAGGACAACCTGTAATACAGGTGTTTATGACCAGATTACACTCGTGTAACTCAACAGGCTTTGCAGACGTGTCGAGCTTTAAATTGTTAATCGAGTTTCTGGCACGAGCCTGCTAAAACATATTAAACACTTGAAATACATTACAAAAGAGATTATGGAAGCTGCAGAGGCTGGGTTTCAAATGCTCAGACCCTTTGAATTTTGAAACTAAAACATGCCTAACTCACCAGACTGTATTTTCGCAGAGAAATAAGAGTATAGGTTATTCTGGTTATTCCCACATCACAGGTTTTAGGGAAGCTGCACTTATTTCCTAGCTGCAAACCTGCAGGAAGGGACACCACGTTCCTACAACGTTTTCAATAAAAGGAGGTTTGAAATGTGCATGTGTGGCTTTTCTTTTTCCTAGCTAAATTTGCTACAGATTCTTGCTTCACTGTTGTATGGCATGGCAGATGTCCTCAAAACTATTTACTAGGGAGCGTAGCTAATGGCGAAGAATTTGTAGTCCGGTAGCATCTGAAACTCTGCAGGTTCCTTCCTTTGGCTCTACCGACTGAGCAAGCAGCATTCCAGGCAACAATACCCACTACATATTAATGAGTAATATGGTAATTTGGAGACTAATAATAATAATAATGAATGCTGAGTTTTCAGTAACTCAAGCCAAGCTACTTCATCTATCCTGTGTATTGATTGTACTTTCCTGTTTTCCATCTGGTGCCTGGGTTGAAATATAGGAAGGTGGGAATTCTGCGTTTTGCTCCAACGCAGAATTCTTTGGGGGGAGGGGGGGGGTGGACCTATAAATTAGCATGATGCCAATATCGTGGTCTAGCTAGAGCCTGCTTACCATCACTTGTGTTTATTATCCTTGAATTCTGCTTTTTTTCCTCTCTCCAGTGTCCCCAGCCAGGGAATATAACTGCTCCCCTTTTTTTTCCCCCCTTCAAAATATCATCCATGAAGGTGGCTGGGTTGAGAGAGTGACTTCGCATGTCACAGAGAAGCCGAAATACAGCTTTAGAGGGTACATGGTCGATTTGAAGGGAGTTAACAGTGTCGTGGTTAATACGTTTGACCTATCCAGCCAATGTGGCTTTGTCAAAAGTTTTTGTGACTCATTAAGTCAAACTGCATGACTTATTTGTCAAAAATTATGTCTTATTAAGCAATTTGCTTTTAAACAGGCCGGTGATATAGTATCCACACCTTTTGTGTGGACACGTATGCAAGGGGGGATATGAGCCTGGATTGTCTCTGCTTATACCATCCCACTTCGACTTCCAGCTGTTAAATTCAAGTGATGGTCTACAGGTAGTCCTTGACTTACAACCACAATTGAGCAAGACGTTAGTTAAGTGAGTTTTGCCCCCTTTTGGAGCCTTCCTTGCTGCAGTTGTTAAATTATTTTTCGGAGTATAAGACGCACCTACCTTAATCTCCCTCTACCTCTAAGCACTTTTGCCTCGTTGCAGCAAACAGCCTGCTTTACTTTCATTTTTGCTTTCAGCATAGCTTGATTAGCACAAGGGAAAAAAAATCTGCTCCAGCAATTTACCTCTTTGCGGCAAGCAGCAGAACCCTGCGCAAATCAGCTGAGAGTCCAGACGCCGATCCAATCAATTTGTGCTAATTAGGCTGTGCTGAAGCGGAAAGGAGCTGGTTTTTCTTGCTGTTTGCTTGCAAGGAGGTAAATTGCTGGGAGGCACAGGCCAAAGGATGGAGGCCAGTGGGTGGGCGGGGCTACATTCGGTGTATAAGACGCACCTAAATTTTCACCCCGTTTTAGGGGGGGGGGGGAAATACGGTAGTAACATGGGTGGTTAAGTGAATCTGGCTTCCCCACTGACTTTGCTTTATCAGAAGGTCGCAAAAGGGGTCACGTGACACCCCAATAGCACTGCAACCGTCGTAAATGCATGCCAGCTGCCAAAGCGCCTGAATTTTTGATCACGTGATTATGGGGATGCTTCAAATAGTGTGGAAAAAAGGGCCTAAATTGCTTTTTTTTAGTGCCACTGAAACTTTGAACGATCGCTAAATGAAAGGTGGTAAGTCGAGGACTACCTGTATTGTAGATTAAAATGATTATTTTATTCATTGTGAATTGCCGTTCTCTGCTTTAGATGTCCCAGCAGTTTATTCTCCAAACTATCCCCCAAATGGAAGAGATTTGGGAATTTCATAGGCCTGTACCAAGTTCTCCCATCATTGGCAATGGTCTCTCTATTTCTTGCCTGTTGAGTTAGGAGAGAGTTTTGAATTTCTTGTTCCCGTCAGTGTGATTTTTATTTGGCTGTGTTCCACCACCCCCATCTTTTCAACATGCCAGAAAACAGCAGCTGTCTTCCCCTGCTGTAGACACGGAACTCGAAAACACAAAGAACTAACCTCTCATTAGGAGGCTTAAATTTAAGAGGTTTGCTCGACCAAAAAGCTTAATGCTGTTTCTCAAAGACGCCGTGCTAATATGTCTCCGTGCTAGCTTTTGCATGCCAAGCCCAGAAAGTTTTGTTGCTCATGGTATGGTGGAAGACAATGCCTTCTGTTTATCCATGTTTTCCCTGTACAGGTTTCCTTATTTTTCACACAATAGAGATAGAGGGTATTAACTAAGTGTAGAAAGTAACCCTACCAGAGGCTAGGAGTAGGGAGTGTCCTCAACGGGTCACAGAAGTTAGAACGATATGATTTCATGGTGGCACACACCACTTTTCCCACCTGTTCCTGAAATCTAGTGGTTTCTACAGAAGCTGGAATTATTACTTGGAAAATTTTTCTCCAGCAGCCCAAAAAATTGAACCAAACACCTGTAATTTGAGCCTCTTCAGGTGTTTCATTGGCTCACAACTCAATCCTGCACTGACGGGTGTGTGTTTGTGTTCATAACAGCATCCTAACAGTCTGGCCCAGTTCATTGGGGATTTGGGATGCTAGGACAGACGTCATTCATTCTCCGTTCACTTCACCTGGGCTCTCGCAAGCCAGGTTGACACTTGAAACCTAGCGTCCACCTGGCTCTGGCTTAAGCTGATCTAAAGTGCACCACGTGTGTGTTTTTTTTTTTAAGTCCCCGAAGTTGTTGATTTTGTTCCCCCCCCCAAAAAATCATTGTTTAATATTCTTTAGAGGAAATAGGGAAGATGTTTTTCAGTCACGTCCTTCTTTGTTCCTCAGAACAACTGATAGAGAATGTGATGACGAACCCAAGAACACCCAATGGCCGGCATTGCGCAACACTGATCCACAAACATAACCCTGAAAACAGGGAACTGGCGTTTTTAATTCTGCAATTTTTCTTCTAGTTTCTCAATTTTACCTTCCGAACTGGCGTTTTCTTAATCCCAACGTCTTCGTTGCAAATCGGAGCGATTTGGCCAAAACGATTGAAAAGAAGGGGTGCGATTATATTATTCCCTTTGCCACCGGCACGGCGGAGTCCTATGTTACAGTTCGCTTTCCCTTTCTAAGTAGCAGATACGGCGTAATGGAGGGAAAAGTTTAGATGGCCAGGAAAACCACTTCTGGGACGGTGATCCTATTTCTTCGGGCTTTTATGTTGTTTGCGCTTTCACAAAATGATCCGTCTGCCCAGAAGGCAAAGTGGAAGGATTCCGCGACCCATGCAGAGCAGAGAATCTAGTGGGAAATGGTTCCAAGCTCACAATCTTGGAAATCGCTAACCTTCTCCTTGGCTTGATTTTGGTATCACCTGTCTCCAGTCTTCCATGCCCACCAGCTCTTCCAGCTGTAGTCCCCCAAAGGTGCTTTTTTTCTGGACTTTCTTGTTTTTCTTTGAAGACGTTTCGCTTCTCATCTGAGAAGCTTCTTCAGCTCTTAACTGGATGGTGGGGGACGGAAGGATTTATACTCCTTGCAGACAACTGGTCATTTGCATCCTTTTAGAGAGTCGTTGAGGCCACTTGGAGGTATATCTGTGTCCTCAGGGTCACCTGAGTGGTGCAAATGTATGCGGGGCCTTCTTGCAGTGCTGAAGACTATGTTGTAGGCTGGAGATAGATGACGTCATATCTCCCCCCATTTATTGAGAGAGGGCTGTTCAGTTTTGATATAATTATTCATTCGGTTATGTCAAAGTTGAACAGCCCTCAACAGAGGGGCAGGGATATGAGATTCTCTCTCTAATCTACAACACAATCCTTTCAGCAGTTCCAAGAAGGCTCCACGCCCATTTACACTACTCAGATGACACACACACAGACCAAACCTCCAGGTGGCCTCAATGACTCTATAAAAAGAATAAAAACCCAAAGGAACATCTGCCAGATTCCTCCTACATGATGTCAGGGCTTGGCTTCATAAACTGATTGTATCCACCTTGGCAATAAGCGTCATAACCCACTCTGAAATAGATGCCTATTGTTTTCCACCAGCAGCAAATGTTTTGATTGGTGTTTTTCTTGTTAGTTGCAAAGTTGTGTCCAACCCATCGCGACCCCATAGACAATGTTCCTCCAGGCCTTCCTGTCCTCTGCCATCCTCTGGAGTCCATTTAAGCTCATGCCGACTACTTCGGTGACTCCATCCAGCCACCTCGTTCTCTGCCGTCCCCTTCTTCTTTTGCCCTCCATCGTTCCCAGCATCGTGCTCTTCTCCAGGGAGTCCTTCCTTCTCATTAGGTGGCCAAAGGATTTGAGTTTCCTCTTCAGGATCCGGCCTTCTAAAGAGCAGTCAGGGTTGATCTCTTGGGCTGACCGATTGGATCGCCTTGATTGTGGTAAAGAATTAACCAGGGTTGGTGCGGTAGCTAAGATGCGGCAACTAGATTCCTGCCTGAAGCCAGTTTTCTCCAACATGGAGCCTTCGAGATATGTTAGGATTACAGTGCTCAAAAATTCAGTGTTGAGTTGACATTGTCAGATGGTAGGGTGCATGTGTGGCGTGGCGGCCTTGAAATGACTTGGTTGAGTAGACGGTCTACAGATCACCTTGTCTGAGATCTCCAAAAGCAGTTCCCCGTTTGCCCCATTTCACAGGGGAACCTTCTACTTGTGTCCCGCAAGCGTTCTTTGCTGGATCAGAGCTGTGAACCATGGGTCTCTTGGTATCCGCTGCAGGAAGAAGCCCTCTTCTCGCTCGTGACCGCGTCTCACTTCACGTGCCCTGAGACGAAGCACAATTGGACAAGCTTTAAAAAAAAAAAGTACAGGGTATTTCAGTTGTCGAACCAGATGTCCATCTGGAAGCCTGACTCACTTCCTAAAATTAGCCCTGTCATTTGCATTTGGAATGAGACAAAATGTTCTCGCTGGAATTCTCAGTTGATGGAGCAAAAAGCGCATTGTGTTAGTTTGGTGTGTGTGTGTGTGTGTGTGTGTGTGTGTGTGTGTGTGGAAGACAAACGGTGGAGTTTCTGAGAGTTGGTTTCTGTTGCTGATCCTTGCCTTGAGTTAAAAAAAAAACATGTCGCTCATGAAAAACCATTTTAATGTCCCACATGCTTCAAACAAGAGGGAAAAACAAATGGTTAAAACTGCTAAAAACGCTATTTGGCACTCAGGCATAGAGGAAAGTGTTTCCTTCTCAGCGGTTTAAGATTTCAATTTATCCTTGTGACAGGGGATAGCCAAAAGAAATAATTTCTGCTCTGAATGTTGTTGTTTTTCTAAAATAACAAGCTGCCATGTATAATGTCAAAAGTTTCAGGGTGGCAAGTAAATTATTTATAAATTTTATATGGCCACCCACTCACTCTCAGTGACTTTGGGCGGCTTACAAATTTAATAAATACATACAAATAAAAATAAAAGCTTCAGTCTTGGGTCTATAGGAAGAATCCCAACAGCCCAAAGGACCAATGAACCAAATGCATACTGTCCCCTAATCCTGGCTTGGCTTCAGATGTTGGGTGAACCCAGCTAAGATTCTGAAACTCTAGTTTATGCTTGTGTGGCCCCAAGCAATTTGTTTTTTCTTCTGTTGAACAGTTGTGATCAAAACTGTGCCTTTGTGTAATGCACAAACCAGGCACAGGGTGTTAATATCATTTAACCCCCCACGCATGCCATGTTGTCCTCCAGGATTTGAAAATGCCATTTTAGGAAGAAGTCCCCGGGCAGTGCGGTTGCGGATGCGGCCTTGAATTAAATTCTTCTTGTGAATGGAGTATTAAATTAGACGCTCCCTTGCATTGGCTTGCAGTGCCGTGTAACTTTCATTCGGAGCTGCCTTTGGGGCTTCACCTCTAAATGATACGGGCATCAGATGGTCCCCACTTTGCAGTAAATGAAAATGGGGTCCTTTTTCTACCCAGGCAACTTCTAGCCAAAAAAAAAAAACAGGTAAAAATTATTTGAGGAAATAGGGCAATTGATCTGATGCTGCTTCTCAGATCTTTCGGTAGACATGAAAGAGACAAAACAGCAGTATAGCTTTATACTCCCAAGTCAACCCTTTACTCCCAAGTCAGCCCTGCTTTCTGAGTTGCTCTTGTCTTCTGGCAGCTCTGCGCATGCGCACACTGGGAACGGGCTCCAGCTGTTCCTCTGCCTCGCTGCTGTCTATCTCCCTCTCTGCCTCCGACGCAGAGCCCTCGTCCGAGCTTTCCCCTGGTCCATGTTCCTCCCCAATCTCCTCACTGTCCGACTCTGTGGTCCACAACAGAAATTTATATATGATCCTTTCATTGAATGAGTATTTTTTTTTTGCGAGCTTCTCTTCAAGCAGCCTTCTCTGTCGTTGGGATCTTGCTTGGATGCTCACGGCAGCATCAGTGTGGCCCAGCACAAAGTATGTTGGTGTCCCATATGGCTCTCTTCCTCTTCCTTCCCTGTTTCTTTCCCTTACAACCTCAGATAATGAAAGAAGAATAGTGAGGCCACAATTTGTTCTTAGAGGATTGCCTAGAAAGCCGATGCGGATACGTCTGAAATTGGCACGATGCTTTCTCTAGCCTCTGTTTTTAAGTTCGGAAGCTCAGCCTTCTTCCTTCTTCTTTGGTGAGACTGAGAGCTATATAATTTTTTTAAAATAAATTCTAAAAAGTGTTCTTAACAAGACTAGTTGCACTTCTGATCTTGAAAACATTTGCATCCAGTTTAGAAGATGCTGAGATAACAACATTATCCCTGATGTAATGTACAGGTTGGCAAGAGAGGTTACTGCTTGGCAGTGGATCGGGGCACGTTCTGCCTTTGTAGCATCCTACAACTTGGCATCCGGGCATCTCCTGCAAAAAGAGGCCACAGGTGTGTCCACAGTCTTCCGCGCACATGATTTTCTCGAATGTTTGTCGTCCTATATTGCAGGCATATGGGTTGTGTGGGTGGGTGGAACGGCACCAAAACCAATAATGCACCTCTCTTTTATAATATTTCTGTCCTACACAATGCAAGCAGCGAAACAAAGGTGAATAAAGTAATGCCCAATAGAGATTAATTCCATTAATCTCAGTGGGTCTACTGGGACTATGTCAGGATCTAAGTTGTTGCTGTGGGCAATCAGAGTTGGTTAGTTTGAGGTGGTAGACTGATTAACTCGATTGTCCATAGCAGCAGCTTAGATCCTGACATAGTCCAGGTAGACCCACAGAGATTAATGGAATTAATCTCTATTATATGCTATTTTATTCACCTTTGTGTTGTGTAGCATGGAAGGCTGCATACGGTTCGGTGACTTTCAAAGCGAACTTCAAAGAAGAGACTAAGTCCACTTGTTTATTTTTTTTTAAATAAAAATAAGCTATGGGATTTGTATTTATTTATAGTTCAGATTTCTACAGATGTACTTATTTTGTTGTGGAATGTAAAAATCTTAGCAAGCAGGACGCAGAGCTCTATTTATAGCATGTGCTTGCAATCTGCGTGCTAAATTTATCCAGAAACGATCACAAATGTAGGAATGGAACCATGATGATTTGGGGTTTTAAACCACAAACTAGCTAGTTTGTTTTCCCTTTGTTGTATTGTATGAACACACATCGTTGGGTCAATTGAATAATTGAACTATGGGTGTGTGGGTCTTGTGAATGGGAAAGCAATTCTGGAGCCGAGTTGGCTTTGAATGGTTGATACCTTGGCACTTCTAAGGTGAGTATGTTACTCAGTTCAGACAGCCTTCTGTTAAGCGGGTAGTTAAAGGATTTTTATACTTGGGCTGCAAAACTCAAATTGTCACTAGGTGGCAGCAAAGAGCTACACACACTTAACTCTTTTCCGCCATCTAGAGCTTGTTTCAAGCAATGCAGCCCAAATAGGCTAGAAGTTAGTGGGGGGGGGGGGAGTTTATTCCTGCCTTGAGCAGAGAGTTAGACTCGCTTGACTAAAATGTGCCATTCTGTTGCTGGAAGCTCAGCTGCTGATGGTTAATTAGGCTTAAAAATTGTCCAACTTTTTAAGTGAAGGGAGGTAAATCCCACTAAATGAATACATTTGACTAGAGGCAGCTATTAATCAGCATATGAACATGGACACAGATTTGCTGCTTGGGCGAACAGGAACATGCAGACTTTATTTAAATTAGAGGTTGTTTTACAGAGTGAAGAGAAAAATACTTCTCTTGGACAATCTGCTTTTTTTTTTTTTTTTTTTGGTCTTTTCTCAGGCGTCATAACAACCGAGGAGCTCCTGAGTGAACCAAGACTGGGGGTGGCTTTATAAATTTAATTAGGGAACGCAAGGACAAAGCAAAACACCGTCAAATCTTAACTGTGAGCCAAGAGGCAGTCTAGTAAGCTAGCTCTCCCGTAGTACACCCCCAACCATGATTTTTTTTTTTAAACTCTCACTTGTTAAAAGAAGCCATGATGTCAGGCTTCAATGCCCTTAAACCCTCATGGCTGCACACATTGCATCCAGCCCAAAGCAAGCCACTTCATGGCTTCAGCTAATCAGCATCTGTACAGTAAAAGCAGGATTATCCTTACATTGGGAGCTCAGGTGTCTTATTTGAAGCTGGTAGCTGACATTGAGAGCGGAGGAGAAGGGGACTTGGGAGGGAGGGATGGAAGGACATTTGAAAGCCTTTGTATTTATTTTATTTTATTTTTTTGGCAGTCTCTTTGATGCCAGGAACAGTAGGCCAAGCCCTCGTAAGAAATGTGCACTTCATTGATAGGCAAGAAGAGTTAGAAAATTGCTTTCCTGTGTACAACCAGCCCTAAGGTCTGGCTCTGCTTTATCCTTGCCATTGGAGATAGCTTCCTAATTTGTGTTGAAAGCTCGCCAGCGAGCGACACTGTTTGGTTAGTATTTACGCAACCCAATTGCTTTTTTGGGTCCCGCTGAGATTCATTAATGCTGTTCCAAAGAGCCCGGCTTCCGGCTTGCGGGGAGCAGTTAGTGCCTTAGGAAATGACAAAGCCGGCGATAAACAAACAAAAGAACGCTCTCTTTCTTACACGCTCGCCTGCCCAATGACTTCACCGATTTGCCGGCTGATGCTCCCGTTCCTTTTTTGATTCCGTCCTTTCCCCCCCGTAATTCTGAATCGAGGCAAGCGAGGGAATGAAATGAACAAAAAAGCTGTTCGGATGCCGAATCTTTTGGGGCTACGGGTTTGTGGTGTTCTTCGAACAAACCTAGAAGGAAACCCTTCGACCGAACCCGGCAAATGGAGGAATTTTTTTTTTTTTAAACCTCTGGCCAGGTTGCTTCATCTCATCAAGCCGGACTTTCCTCCGTAAAAATTAATTTTTAAAAGAAATACTTTTGTTAGATATAATACCAGAAAGTGATGGTAAAGGGACTGACTAAATACCCTGTTTTCCCCAAAATAAGACATCCCCTGATAATAAGACCAATCGGGCTTTTGAGCACATGGCAATAAAGCCAAGCGCTTATTTCAGGGTTCAAAAAAATATAAGACAGGGTCTTATTTTCGGGGACACACGGTACTTAATGCTACACGTATTGACAGCAGCGAGAATAGTATTTGCACAATGTTGGAAAAAATGAGAACACCCCACCAGATGAAAACAGAAACCGGAAAATATTGGACTGTGCAGAGATGGATAGATTGACATTGAAAATAAAAGATAAAGGAGATACAGAGTACATTGCAACGTGGAATAAGTTTTATCAATGGTTAGAGATAAGAGGTAGAAGTTAGATGAAGAAAGATCGTTATATGTAAGTAAAATACGAATGTTGTTTATAAGCATGCTAGTATAATTAATATTAATAAGCTAACAATTATACCTATGGTTATAATTATTACACATATTATTGCAGTTGATGTCTCTTTGGAAAGAGTCACATTTCTCCCCACCCCCAAAATCACTCTGGTTAAAAAGATTAGCCGAAGTCCTAGGAGGAACTAACCAAGATCTTGACTTTCAGTCCTTTTTATTTTATCTTGTTGCAACCTGAAGTAGTATCTGACTGCCGTTCTCAAAGTTCCCCTGAATATCAGTTAAAAGCATGAGTCAACGCCGTTGGGGTGATAAAACAGCAACCCAGAAGTTGTGGAATTTGGGCAGTGAATCGTCAAAATTTTGCTCTCTGCGTCTGTCCCAACTAACGGAGCTTTTTTCCCTCCCCTTCCCCTTCCTCTTTTTCAGCAAACGTGGTTTCAGCGTCCGATCATTTGGTACCGGGACTCACGTCAAGCTGCCAGGACCTGCCCCAGACAAGCCCAACGTTTACGATTTCAAAACGACATACGATCAGATGTACAGTGACCTGCTTAGGAAAGACAAAGAACTGTATCCCTGCGGAAGGCCTTTTCAAAATCCCGCTCTCTGCTCTTTTCCGAGGCGTCTTTGTGCTCCTTTGCATAAGGAACAACTGGCTACTTGACTCTGGCCCAGTCTGGTGTTTCCAGGTCTCAGCAGCAGGTGCTTCACACTGTAGAAAGGGCTCCTAGCGCCACCCCTTAACTGCCCCCCCGAGTAGTTGCAGTTGTGCGACAGGTTGGTTAGGGCAAGGGGACACTCTCTTGGGGTGCAATCGCCTTTTTTTGTGCCGACGACCACTGGGAGCCCCTCGGTTTCTGGAAACGAAGGGCGTAACAGTTGTAGTAATAAATTGGGAGACACCGCCTTGAACTCTGGCCCTTTGGCTTAGAACATCCCTCTTTCCACCGTCCAGATTTCAGCTCAAGGTGTAATGCAGCTCCCCATTTGCCTACCTCAGGCCAATTATCGTCCTCTTCTGCCTCGGGAATATTTCCATCGAGTCCCCCAAGGGTGAGGCTGTAGCTTCCTGGTTTCCCCCCCACATAAAAATCCACATTTCAGTTTCTCCACGTAGGGCTGGGATGGAGTTTGTCCAATCCCCAGGTGAGCTCTTCAATGCAGACAGACTTTTGAGTTGAGCTGCGCGGTTCGTGTGAGATGAAACTTTCTGATCATCCGAACTGCCCGCCCCCCTCCCCCCCCCGGTCTCTGAGCCTACTTGGGACTCACATTTTCTTCATCCTCTCTTCCCAGATCCTCTTCGCTTTCCCAGGACCAACTACTGTGTTCCCCCGAAAATAAGACCGGGTCTTATATTAATTTTTGCTCCAAAAGACACATTAGGGCTTATTTTCTGGTTAGGTCTTATTTTTGGGGGGGGGAACACGGTACTAAATGCACCTATCTGGCTGACAATCTTAACTAGGTCTTATTTTGGGGGTAAGGCTAATATGAGCATCCTGAAAAATGCTAGGGCTTATTTTCAGGGAAACAGAGTAGTGCTGTAGAGTATAGACAGGATAACTGCCCTCCTGTTTCTTTCTCTCCCTCCCTCCTCTTCCTCCCACTCTCCTGTCCTTCAAAAGAACCCGGAGAGAGGTGGAGTTCCCATTTGATGTGTGGGCCATTGGGGAAGGCCCTTTCCCTCAGCCAAGCGATTGAATTGAGGCAGTAGTTCTCATAAGAAGGACAAGTCTTAACCGGACTTCAGGGCTGGGATTTACCATGGAGCTTTACCTGGGGCAAAGCTGGTGCTTTGCTGCAGGCTGTCCTAGGATGTCAGTCAAGGTAGCAGGTAAGGGTTAAGATGCTCTGGAAGGAAGATCTGGGGTCCGTCCTTCTGGAACAGCTGGACTGGGGTTGCCCCCCTTCAGCTCTTGTCCTTCAGTGCAGACATCTTGCATTCTAGCATCCAGCTCGGCCTTCGGTTAACAGCCCAGTTGTAGGGGGGGACGCTAATGACAGGAATTTGCTACTTCCAGCCAGCCTTTCCTGAACTTTCTCCAGAATCTGAACAGATAAAAACTTCTTTCCCTCCCCCGAAAAAGCATTTGGAACCATTTAAATGGGATGCTTGGTTGAAGAAGGGATTCTCAGTCCCTTGGGTCATTTCAAAACCGAGAAGAACTTTCATATTCTTTGGAAATAGGCCCCGGGTTGAAAGCTTCCTCCGTGTCTCTTTTGTAGATCAGATCTTTTTAAAAAAATACCATCGGCCGAGGGCGGAAGAAAGTTTACGTAGGAAAAAGGCTGCCTTCTCCCTAGGGAAGTGGTCCCCAACCTTTGTGGCTTGAGGGGCTGGCGGGATGTGGGGGGGAGAGGGGAACTGGGTCAGACGAGTGGTGGGCCGCCGCTCGCGCAGCTCCACTCACAAAAAGAGAAGCCTTTTGGGGGTGTGGTCTTGGTACCTTCAGGCTTCTCCGGGCCAAAAGCTTTTCTAACAAAGAGCGGAAGGCCTGAAGCAGCTCGAGATTGCTCCCCCGCATTGGGGGAGGCGGAACTGGGCCACATGAGCAGCCGGCTGGTGCATACCTATAGCTCCACTCAGCCTTTGGGGTGCTGCTCGCGCGAGTGGGGCTGCACCACTCCCGCAACCCGGTTGCAAATAGGCCGTGGCCCAATAGTGGGCTGTAGCCCACAGATTGGGGGGGGGGGTCCCTGTTCTAGGGGCCGGCCTGCAGCTCCTCTGGAATTTGAAGCCTACCGCTTCGTTGGGCGTTAGTGGTGGGGAATGTTCCCAACACAAAGCTTTCATCTCCCATCGCTCATGTCGTTTTTCAGGGCCCCCCAGCTGATCCTAGAGGTTGAGCTTGTAGGGCAAACCCAGAGCAGTTGCATTTGGGATGGGATGGGATGGCTTCAGTTGAGCTTGGCCGTGTGACTGGCTTCGTGAGACCGTTGGAGGGGAGGCCCAGGAGGCATCTGATCCCTATGACACCGGACCACACTTGTCTGCTACTTCTCACTGAATTTGATAAGCCTGCCGTTTCAGATCATTTTATGGGGGTTGGAAGATCCTGTGATGGATTCCCAGGGGGATCTTTTTGACCAAAGCCCACAAGGCCGTCAGAAACAGAAATTGCTACCCTGGCTGTTCTGATGCCTACAGGGGACACACAAATGGAGACGGCCCCATGGACATACGACTCCGATCTTTTTGAAGCCATCAGAGCCAATGGCCTTCACTATGGCTGGATTCCACCATACTATGATAACTATAGTTTTGGGTTAGTGGGGAATCTCTAATGCTTAGGTACATGAGTGTATTGGGGGATTCCTTTATGGGGCTACCATACCAGATCCAGCCAGTCTCAAAATATCCACTTACAGGAATTGCAAATAAGTGGAGAGACGGATCTTTCTAGCTTTTCCAGAAACCTCCTACTATTTTATTTTTAAGGCTGGGTGGGCAACCAAAGCAGATTTTTCTAAGCACGCTTCCAAAGTTATTTGCAGGTCCCAGAAGCATTCTTGGAGCGGCAGGCTGTGCGTGAGGGTGAAGCTTTCTTTTGCAACCTGCTTGGCTTATTAATTAAAAGAAAATTAAAATTTAAAAGAATTTCCTTTTTAAAAAATCAGATGGAAAGCACCACACGAGGCACTGAGAATTTGGCATGTTGTATGAATGCAGCCATGGTGGCGCAGTGGTGAGAGTGCAGTACTGCAAGGTTCCTTCTGCTGACTGCCAGCTGCCTGCAATTTGGCAGTTCAAATCTCACCAGGCGCAAGGTTGACTCAGCCTTCCGTCCTTCCAAGGTGGGTAAAATGAGGACCCAGATTGTTGGGGGACAATAGGCTGACTCTATAAACCGCTTAGAGAGTGCTTAAAGCACTGTGAAGTGGTATATAAGTCTTACTGCTATTGCTATCCTGGTATAACTGGATATAAATTCACCTAAGGAGGATTGAAGTAAGCCATAGTTTAGCATGCGTGACCCCAGCCTTAACTAAAAGTGGCCAATTCCAAATAGTCGCACACGCATTTTGGAGGAAGTGCTAAAACCTTGTCTCCTCCCTTTGTTTATAAGCTCCAAATTTCTCTGGTCAGCCAGCTGTTTCAAGCAAACTTCGGATGACCAGGCCTTTGAGGGGATCCTGTAAACCGTGTGTTTCCTTACTGGCATCAAACTTCCTACAATGGGGCGGACATGGACACCTCGTGCCTCTCTTAATGTGTCCGTCTCTCCCGCCGAGTGAGCCACAAGGTAAATCTAGCAAGGCCGGGACTCCCTTTTCCTTAATGCCTGTGTTTTCCACATTAAGTGTGCTTTGGGCAAGTAGCCTGGTGTGAGAGACACCCCCCCCCCCCCTTTGTTGCCTCCAAACTGCAGACTTAACCTCTCAGTGAGAACTAGCACGCGAATGCATTAGAGGAGAAAGATGGGCCCCCATATTGTCCTGGATATAATGGGGGCTGTGCTTTCTCTCCTCTCTCTCCCCCCCCCCCAACCCCCAGGGGAAGGTTGCAGCCTTAATAGGATGAGATCCATCATTTCCTCCCTCGCCCCTTTAAAATACCACCTTAGACATTTTTGAGGATCGATCTACCGACAGCTGGCACTCTTGTGAAATGATTTTGTTTGTACTGAGCACTCAAACACCATTAAAAAAAATGCCTTTGGCCCTCCCCTTCCCGTCCATTCTCTTGGGGTTGCTTTTTATTTTGGTTTTGGGGTAGTTTTGCTCTAGAGGAGGCTGTCCGAGCTCCAAGCGAAGGGGGCCAATACAGACAAGTCCTAAGGTGTTGCAGAAGACACCTGCAAAGTCCTGCACTGATGGTCAAATGCTGCGGGAGAGACCCCCCTTTTTAAGCTCGGGCGGGGTTTGGGGGAGGGGAGGTGTGGGGAGCTTGGCTGAATCCAAACAGCCACCCAAAAAAATCTAAAGGGATGGAGACTGCATCTTGGGCCAACCTGCTTTTACGATGGAGGGCTTTGCTGGAGTTAGGAGGCCCCCAACGGAAGACGTTGGGCGGCTTTTGGGCCTGCTTCCTTTCTCTGCTTGCTTTCAGACCGACAGTGGCTCGTCCTTCAGACCCTGGAGGCTGAAGCAGCAGACTCTTAATGCGTGGAGAGGAAGTGGTACCCCCCCCTTCCCCCGTGTGTAAAAGGAGTGTTGGCCCCTGTTTTGACTCTCATGGGGAACCTTTCAGGCCATGGTGGATAATTTATGGTGAAGGTTTGGCTTCTTTCCCTGCTTCCCCCTTCCAGTCCGCATGGTCAACCAAGAAATCGCCCAGGCTACCCAGACAGGAAACACCACAGCCAGGACCACCTGAGACAGTAAGGTAAAAAAAAAAAAGCTGCTTAGAATGGCAAAACGTGTATTCTCCCACCAACCCCTGGAAACCACCAGCACTAAGCAACCCTTCCATTCCCCTTCTCTAAGAAGGTCCTCTGGGTTGGCAGAAGTCCTGGATTTTAGAGAAGACTGCCCTGACCGTTGGTAGTCCTCAGGAATTAACTTCTCTTAAAAGGACCTTGGAAGGCAAGGTTACAAGGGAGCCCTTCTTTTAAGTTTGCTGGAGAAGTTGACCCCTTAGGTGACTCATCCGTAAAGTGAGTTGATTGGGGGAGTCTTTTTAATTCCCAAACAGCTCCAAAACATGTCACTTCCTTTAAAAGAAGCGAGTAGTGCGGTAAAATTCAAGCATGAAGTATTGAGAGAGGCGAACATGTTTTAGGGAAGAAATAGGGAGCGCAGAAAACTTGTAGGAGATCACCAGACTGAACCCGAGGGAGGGAAGGGTGAAGCGCATCATTAGTCTTGAGTCCCTGCACTCCCACAAGAGATCTAAATTCCTTGAGTTCCTTCTTGGCTCCCACTAATTTTGTTCAAACTGTTAGTTCAGATTCTTGTAGCCCTGCCTGACTCCTGATTTCCTTGGTGTTTGACAAAACTCCTTTGGCCAACCTTTCACACAAACCTGTTTCTATGGCGGGATAGCAATCAACGGGAAAGTTGCAAGGAAGATTATGAGATAGAGCGAGCCCAGATTTGACCTCTCCTGATCGGTGATTGCAACATTAATTTTAAAAAAAACAGACCTCTGCTCCCTCATATCACACAAGCTTTAAATGTGTACATAACAAAGAGCAACACAAATGGCTTTTTTGAGATCTCAAAGGAGGATGGAGGCCGCTCCCTTCATTAAGACATTTGCAAGTTTATTATTTTCCCATTTGGGATCACCAGCCCAGGATCCAAATTGGCACTGCAAAAGTAACCATTGGGGTTCAGGAACTCCCTCTTTGAAACGAGTTTTAAATTCTGATTTAAGCAATTCCCTGATATTTTCCCCTAGATCTGCAACTTCAGCCATTCTGATTTTAAGCCCCGAGAAGAATGGAAAAAACTTTCTCTTGCGATTGTGTTTGCCGTTTCTCAAATCTTTTTCCCCAACCCACAAAAATGCCCTGTGGTAGAATTGACTTAAAAGAAGCCCTTGGTCTTTACATTCACCGGGATGTAAACCCATCAGCCGATTTTAAAAACCGCCAGGGGGAAAAAAGGAGACTAAATTCCTAAATTTTGAGATTTGCCAATTCAACCCAGAAGTATATCTTGCACCGCTGGGCTGAAGAGAGGCCTGCAGAGGTGGCGTATTTTGCAAAAAGAAAGTTGCTGAGCAGAGCAAGCCAGAATATATATCCAAAAATTAAAATTAGCTGTAATCATCAAAGATAGCTTTTAAAATAATTTTATTTAGGTCAGGAGACATAATAGGTTGGGTTTTTTGTTTTTTGTTTTTTTTGCTGGGAAGTGACAGATCCCTTTAACTGGGTACAGGCATGACATGGCTCTAATTCTTGGATGACAACTCCCATCGGCTGGGGTTCAAAATCTGAAAGCCAACAGGGTGCCTCTTCCTGCTTGGTGGGGGAGTTGATCATGCCCCTGATCTCATCCAGTGTTGGAGAACACATGTGCTTTCCTACACAGGTGTGGAAAGAGTATTTTCAGGACTGGTTTTCCAGAACAGTCCCATCCTTTTATTAATCATTCCCCACAGCCATAATTACACAAGCAGGAGACCTCACGTAATCCCTGGATTTCTGCAGTAGATTTAGAGAGAGGCACTGCATCTCCTCTTCCCTTCCAAGCTTAGCATGGACAGTTACTGGGTTGAGTTTTTAGAAGGGTGGAAGGTTTGGGGTGTGCTCCCAGCCTAAATCAGTCTACAGCCGTGATGGCGAACCTATGGCACGTGTGCCACAGGTGGCACCCGGAGCCATATCAGTGGGCACGCGAGCTCAGCTGCGGCACACGTGTGTGCTGGTCAGCTGATTTTCAGGCCTTCTAGGCAACCCGTAAGTAGGGAAACAGGTTGTTTCCTGCCTCTGGAGGGGACCGGAAGTCGGGAAACGGGCCATTTCCAGCCACCAGGGGGAGGGGAGGCCGTTTTTGCCCTCCCCAGGCTCCTAGAAAGGCTCTGGAGCCTGGGGAGAGCAAAAAACAGGCATACCAGGCCCACCATGCCATCAGGTGCCAAAAGTGGGAGCGCATGGGGCTCATGCGCGCATGCATGGGGATGGGGCATATAGAATGGGAGTACCCACCCGCGCATGCGTGACCCACCCGTGCTCCCCCCGCTTTTGGCACGCGATGGCAAAAAGGTTAGCCATCACTGGTCTACAGTCTGGCCTGGGAGAAGAGCCAAGTTCTTGTTCCGTGAACCTCAGGACAAAGGACCTTGCAATGCACGGTGAAGATGTCAGGCGTGGTCCCAGCCAGGTTGAGCCTTAATGGAGCAAGATCTCTGCGCTACTTTTGAGTTTCAGTTGCCATTATCAATGGACAAATTGATGTCGGGTTTTTGAGACTAGAGGTAACCCTGAGCCAGGTGAAATGCGCTTTTAAGTAGTGAGGTACTCGATACTTGGAAGATAAAATAGAATAACAAGAGTTGGAAGGGACCTCGGAGGTCTTCTAGTCCAACCCCCTGCTCAGGCCAGAAACCCTATACCTGTGATGGCGAACCTATAGCATGTGGGCCAGAGGTGGCACGTAGAGCCCTCTGGGGGCATGCGTGCCATTGCCAGCTGCTTTTCTGGTTTCCGGGATGCATGCACGCCGGCCAGCTGGTCTTTGCAAGTGCTGGAGCGCCGGAAAACAAAAACAGCCTGAAAACGGCCAAAAATCAGGCATGTGATCACCAGCCAGCTGGTCTTCGGTTGTGAAGATCAGCTGACCGGCACACATGCATGTGCTGGAAACCCGAAGCGTGCAGGCCAGCTGGTCTTTGGGTTTCCGGTGCTCCGGTGCGCACACATGCACGCGCATTCCGGTTTGGGCACTCAGTGCCGAAAAGGTTCGCCATCACTGCCCTATACCATCTCAGGCAGACGGTTGTCCAATCTCTTCTTAAAAACCTCCAGTGTTGGAGCACCCACAACTTCTGGAGATTTTGGCATCATCGTTCCACCTTGACTGTCCCATCCGTTAACGGTGACATTTTTTTCCCACCAGCCGCCTTCAACCGGCTGCAGTTTTCTTCTCACCAGCCGCCTTCAACCGGCTGCCCTGCAGACACGTTAGTTATGAAATTGAAGTCGAGCTCATGTGAAGCCTAGTTCCTCACGCTGTTTGTCCCAAAGGGAAGTACATTCCAGTAGTTGGGTTTAGGCCCCAACCTCAATTCCAGAACCAACCATGATGCTTTAGTGTAGCTTGTGCGAATCCCACTCTTTATATTTTACAGGAAGTCCTTGAGTTACGGCCACGGTTTGGGACTTAACTTCCGCTACTAAGCGATGCGGCTGTTAAGGGACCGGACCCAACTTTTATCTTTTTCTGCGGCGGCAGCCGTTAAGGAAATCCCAACTTCTCCTGGTGACTTTTTCTTGTCAGAAACCAGTTGGGAAGGCGGCCAGTTGCACAAACACCTGACATGCACCCCCCCCCCCCCGGGATGCTGCAACGGCCATTAAAAAAAAAAACAACTGCCATTTGCCAAGCACCCAAATCGCGATAACGTGACCGTGGGGGGACACCGCAGCTATTGTTTTGAGGATCGATCGCAAATCGCTTTTTTAAAGCAGCCAATAACCTCAAGCGGTCGCTAAACGAACCATGGTGGTTAAATCGAGGACTATCTGTAAGTTAGTGGATCGTGCAAAACATGGGAGATTTAAGAAGTATCCGAGCCAGCCTTGAGGCAAAGACAAACCACTAAGAGCAATTAAGGCTAAAACCACTCTTTTGTTTAAAGAAAGAGACGAAAAGTTAGATTGAAAAAGCCCTGGGAACATAAACAGACTTTTTAAATTGTTGCTACCTTGATAACGGAGAAGGCATCTGGCGGTGCCACCGTTTGCAATAGAAAGCTGCAACGCAGCGGAGAGGAATCCGCCTGGATTCAGAGTTTGCTAATTGCTTTGAAATTAGGACTCTGGGCCTTAATGGAGGAACAGTTTTCAACCTTGATTTTTATTTCCTCCTTATTAACCAGAAGTGGAGGAGAGCGAGAAAACAGCCTCCCACGCGAGTGGGCTTATCGTCAAGAGAAAAAGAATTGGGATTGTTTCACGTATACTTTTTGGTATAATTGCAGTACAAAAAAACTTAGCCTTTGGGGCAAATTCCCTGGCTTTTGCCCAAAACTCGGTAGCCGAGAAGGGATTGCCGACGCCTTTCTCCAAGGGAAACAAAGAGGCCTGGTCAGTTTTTGTTTTTGTTTTTTAAAAAAAGTTAATATATCCGGAAGAAAAGCTTGGGCCAGCTCACCCACCATATTTGTAAGGCTTTTGTTTCCGCCTATTTCAGAACGCACAGGGTTTGAACTGCCATTTCCAAAGAAAAGAAAAATAATGGCGAAAACTCTCGAGAATCAAACCGCATTTTGTTTTTCTTCCGTCTCCCTGACTTAAATGGCTTTTCCCATGATGGATTCTG
This sequence comes from Ptyas mucosa, assembly GCA_012654045.1. Lineage (NCBI taxonomy): Eukaryota > Metazoa > Chordata > Lepidosauria > Squamata > Colubridae > Ptyas > Ptyas mucosa. The sequence continues at coordinate 1,432,327 of WNWU01000107.1, forward strand.
GGCAGGCAAAACTCAGCCACGACTTGTTCATCTGACTTTTTCATCCTGCCATTCTTCCCTTGCCCTGCTTTCGCCAGTCAAAAACACTTAAAACGTGTCCCCCCCTCTCCTTTTTCCTGACAGACCCTTTTCTTTCTGATCTGTCGGACTTCAAATCCCATCAGGCTCAGCCGACGCCAAGTTCACCTCCGAAGGGGCAGCGTAGTTCTAGTTATAGGTTGTCTCAAATTCACATGAAAGGATTGGGGTGGGGGGGAAAGGGGTCTTGTTTTTTGGCGGGGAAGGAAACGATTCATCCTCTCGCGGCCTTTCCGAAGCCTGAGAAATCCATAGGTTTTCCTTGAGAAAAATCCCGTCTCCACGTTTAGTTTTCCTGAGAGGAGAAAACTGGGATGGCCAATCGTCCCTGCTGGCAAAGAGGATTTGAAATGTAGGAGAACCTGCGCAAGAGCGGGAAAAAAAACAGCAAATAAATAGAAAAAGCAGTGATTGGATAGGCAGCTTGGAGTTTCCATCTGGCAGGTTGAGAAAGGGCCAACCACAATGAGTGCCAGTCCATAAGGAGTTGATCAGGACAAGCAAAATAAGACAGTAGGAAGGAGATTTGATATTAAAGCATATTTCCGCAGGCTCCGTTCCAATTTTGGCAAGCGACCCTCGTGGAGTCCTTGCTGAAATGTTGATAAATTCTTCCGAGTGTTTTGTCTCATTCCTCCTCCTCCTCCTCGCAGCTTGACCTTGTTCCTCTGGGTCCTAACAAGAGGACCTAACACATTTTTTCTCCCTCGCCATCATTTGTGATAGTCCTTCAGATCTATGGAGGTGATACTCATCGCCATCTTCCTGAGACTTGGCAACATGCCACGCTAATGCACATGTACGGAGATCCTTGGTCATCCAGGCCAAGGGTGGTATTCACTTGCTGCCCCTACCAGTTTGTAAATGTGAGCACGCATGTGTGCTCGCTTCACTTGCACGCATACGCCCAGCCTAAAAAACGTGTCTAAATAGGACAGCATAGAGCCGGGACGCTACCGGTTCGTTCGAACCGGTCTGAACTGGCTGAATACCATCTCTGATCCAGGTCATGGTTATCCACATTTTTTTTTTCCCAAAAGGCAGCCGGACTGCCTTTGTTTTTCCTTGAAGACATTTCCCCTTCTCGTCCCAAGAAGCTTCAATGGTTCTGAACTCACGAAGCTTCTTGGGACGAGAAGCGAAACGTTCTTCAAGGGAAAACCAAAAGGAAGTCCGGTTGCCTTTTCGAAAAAGCACCTTTGAGCTTGTCCTCGGGGATATTTTTGGACCGCTGCTCTTTGGGGTGCTTTGCCATGGATAAGGTTGGCTGGAGCTGATGGGAGGTTGAGGTCCAGAGCACCTGGTGGCTCGTCTCTTCAGTAGTTAGCACTGAGTGTCATTTTTAAAAAACAGAAAAAGGGCCAAAGCATGACTCAGAAGGATTTCCATATTTTAGGTTAGATGTTAGGTTTGCTCTAATCTTTTTTAACCGCTGAAATATCCATGGTAGCATTCGTTTGGATTTTCCCTCAAGATCTTGATCTTCGCTTTCGGAGGGGAAACAATTGCATTTCTCCTTCTCTATTAATCTTGGATATTGTCTGACCTTGGAAGGTGCTTCCCTTTTCTAACTTGATGCCTCCCTCTCAGGTGTACCCTGTGAAAGCACCGGAGTTAACAGCTTTCGTGTCCTCCCATCTTACATCGTGACATCCATCTCGCTTCTCTTTTCGGTTCATTTTTATCTAGTGGGATTCTCCCACGCCGAGTTGGTTGGCACGTATTTCCTGCGTGGGCCTTTGGCATCTTGTAGGAAGAGCAGGCTTTCTTCAGCTCTTTTCTTTTTTTGGCCTACAGGGGTGACGCTCGTGTCTCCTTGCCCACTCTTCCTCTTTGTGGCATCTTCCTTGTTTGCCGTGGAATTCTCCTCCTGCAACAGGAGTGGTATTCACTTACTTTCCCTACCGGTTCGCAAATGTGTGTGCGCGTGCTCCACTCATGCGCCCGGCCTTCCACTCATGACGTGCCTAAATAGGATGGCATAGAGCCAAGGCGGGTGGGTTGGGCCACCCGCAATTGCCGCTACCAGTTCGGGTGAACCAGTCCGAACCGGCTGAATACCACCTCTGTCCTGCAAACAATTATTGGATCGAAGACATCAGCTGGGTCATGTTAATCAACAGGGAAAACTGGCGGTTGGGACAAGGGGGTGGAGAGGATTTACAGCAATACCCTTCCTGTTCCTGCTTTGCTTGAAGACTTTTCAGAGACAGCAGTCTTACCAGATGTTGGAACTCAGTTTGAAAGTTAACATTTTTCTTCCGTTGCAGAAATGCTTTCTCTCAGTAGCTGCAAGGATTCCTCTTTAGGAGTGAGTTTTTAGGGGGCTGTTACAGGATGTTTCCACCTCCCCATAGGTTCTGCACCACATGGCAGGATCCCCACTTAGGTCCACCTAGCAGCTTTGAGGATAGGGATGGGCAGTGAGATCAGTTTGTGAGATAATTGTTGGACGTTTGGTGTCTTGCTCCAGTGTGGTGTATTTTATTGCCTCATCATTTTCTTTGACTGTTGTGGCATTCTTCAATCTTGTTTGCCACCCAAGGTTGCTTGGCTATATAAATTTAATAAATATAATCAGCTTAAGAACTGGAGGTTCTGGACCAAATCTGTCTCTGGTGCGAGGGGGCAGTTATTCACCATTTTAAGCAGGTTGATGTGATCAACTCGATCCCGTTTATTTCTGATTGAGAAATGAATGTTTAATCGTTTTGAGAAATTACCCAATTTTCATCCTCTCCATCCCTGGAACTGAAGAGAAACGACTTGGGAGGGTTGGTGCTGCCAGGTTGTTTCGATCTGCGGTCGAGAGCACAAGATCAACCAAAGGTAAGCTTGGAGCCCACCTCAAAAGGTGGGACAGATCCAAAGCGTTGCTTCCTCTTTGAAAAAGGAAGAAAGCAAGGACAGCAGAAGAAAAGTGGATGGGAGGTCCAAAGTAGAAGAGAGGACACTTGTGGAAGAAGGGGATTCAGGTTTCTCCCACCATCTCCTGACTGCCTGGCTTGTAAAGTCCCTCCTTTGAGCCACCAACGATGAACGCAGAAGCTCCCTGTTGCTTTAGTTCCCCTCCAGAGATGGACGCACGAAAGCACAAGCCAGAGAGACTGTAACCTCGGATTTCAACGTTTGCTGTAGATGCGAAGAAAGTTGAACGCGCGAGCCACTCTTTTTAGATACGTGCAAAGCCCTGGTTGGATCCGCAACGCCAGATGCTGGTTTGTTTGGTATTTTGGCTTAATACGTTTCGTAAACCCAGCGAAGGCAAAGGCTAAACCGAGCGTTGTGGCTTAACGTGCCTTGTGAAGCTAGCTAGCCATTTGGGGTTTATTCCGCAAATTGGGCCTTCAAGCAACTCTCTCTTGATGCCATCCTCTGAACCTGGCCTCTGGGACACCGCACAAATGTATAAAACATTCATAAGATTTTGTTGTCAGAGCAGCGATGCCTGCAGTTCCTTAGGGAATAAGGAAGTCAGATTAATTTTCTAAAAATTCCCTCTATAGCTACTGGGAATTGGGGCTTTTGGCACAATGAGAGCCTAGGGATGCCCTTCTTGTCTTACTCAGACACGTCTCATGTAGCAAGCAAATGATGTGCAGGCCTTAGTCCAGCAATATAAGGGGTCGGACGGTTGTGGGAATCCAATCTGACCCAGAACTTAATACTCTCAGTTCTTGCCTGAAGACCTATCCTGTGTCTCAGCAACCAGGAGGATCCAGCATTTTTGGTTTTGGAGAAACCAGAAATTGTTATTTTAACCATCTTGACTAGCAACTATCAATAGTCTTTCATCCTCTGTGCTGGAAAGCTGAGATGGCCCCCATCGCACATTTTCTACAAGCTCTTTCGTACAGAAACATGCCCTGCGAACAAGTTACGTGACCCGTTCCAGCATCATTGGACGACCAACCTTCTGAGTATTTTGAAAGAAACGACTTGTTTTGTCTGCAGTTGTCCATTTCTCCAACCCTTGCCCCTTGCTAGGTCGATTTTCCTCAACTCTTCTTTTGTTCCGGCACATTCCCCAGCTCTTTAGTTCCTTGTGTGACGTCCCTAGCCCACTTTTTCCAAGTGAACTTGTATGAAGACCTCATGGCTGCCTGAATTTCACTCAGTCGTTCTAATGCAGTTACCATCTCTTGATCCCCTGCAGAGATGTTATGAGGATGAAAGAAAAAATAAACTGTTTCTGTGACATATCATACTAGCGTATTATTGAGAGGAGACGGTCACGGCGGTAGTACAATTGAGACATTTATTTAGTAACCGCAGTCCTTCAAACCACAAGACGTGGAACATTCTGCTGTGAGATAGGTAGACATCGACACATAGCTTAGTTTCTTGGCCAAGCAAGTCCTGGAATGATTAATCCACATTATTTCCCATCTCTGCATGAAATGTGCTCCTTTCCTCTTGGAATTACTCTTGCAAATTGCTTGGATTATTTCACCTCTCAAAATGGCCTAGTGGGACAAGCAGCCTTTCAAAGACCACGCCAAGCTGGGGCTGCTCTTGAGTTGGTGGAAGTCACTTGCTTCTGCTCTCAGATCTTATCTGGTCCATTTGGGGTTTGTTTATAGCACGTCCCCAGTCTTCACAGTTTGTAAACCTTGCTCAATAGACCGAGTGTGTTGGCAAAGCTTGAGATCAAGTCAATAAACTATAATTTAGCGAAGTAGATAAGCTCAACCAAACACTGCAGCACCAAAGAACCATACATGGCTGCTAAAGACTTTCTCCCTCAACAAATAAGGGTTGTTCGACGCAAGTAAGAAAAGCATTATAGAATAGTACTCAAAAGATGCGGAATGGTTTCCAGTTTCAATCAGTGTTGTTAGATCTGGACTGACATTGTCAACAGCTGCGGGAAGACTTTGGGCTGGTGTTGAGTCTTCAAATTGCCTCCATAAGTATCTACAGTCCATAACTATCTGTCATTGTGGTCTTCGCCTAATCAGTCTCTGGGTTGTAGCAGAAATGTGGTTTTGCTATTTGGGGTTGTAGATGTTTCCTCAACCCAGGGTGGCCAAAGTCCCGATGTAGGTCATTCTGGGATCTTTTTGAGTTTGTTCCTTTGCATCTTTAGTCATGCTAGAATTGGCATGAAAACTGACAACAAGCTGAGTTGCTTTTCAGCCTGAACTTCTACACACCTATTTCGCAGTCATTCTAAGTAAAATCAGACCTCGGGGTGTTTGGGAACATCAAACAAGCTTCAAACCAAAGAATCAGTGGGTGACCCAGAGAATGTCCGGCAGAATAAAAGGGCAATAAAGAATAAAATCATACCAGGTTGAAAAAAATGCCACCTCCATTTTACAATTAGCAGATCTGTAGCTTTGCAAAACCAAAAAGGCTAGAATTGAGGTGCTGTCATCCAATAATTTTCATTTTCATTTAAATATTGCTTTCCTTGGGCCATGAAGGAATAAGCAATAACGATAATGTGTTTTAGAATAAATGGATGGATGGATGGATGGATGGATGGATGGATGGATGAAGCAAAGACACCTGTTATCCCATTATCCCAGCCAAGCTTATTCACCAATAGAAAGGTTTCTGCCTTGAGATAAAAATGCCTAAATATTAATATTAAAGCTTTTTAACATAGATAATTGCAAATTATCCCAGTTTTAACAACATGGTCATCTAATCAATGAAACCCTATGGGAAATTGTTATTTTCCTGCTTGTTATTTATTTGATTTATAGCCTGGGTTTTCCATCCAACCAGACATATGCCAGTTTTCTAACTTGCTGAAAAGGTTAAAAGTCTACCCTGTATTTCTAAAATGATATTGAGGCTTGGGAAGGTTTGGGGTTGTTTTTTTTTCAGGGGCAACAGGCTCCCTGTTTTTGAAGTCCGTTTAAAGTTTTATTTTTCCCCTCCCCTTCTGGGTCACTGATCCCCAAAGCACTGTCCCCTGTTCGCAGTGACAAAAATCAGTTCCGTTCCATTTTGTTGAGTTCCTTAACTCCCATCACTTCAGCTATACACAGAACGGGATTTTGCACATGTTGGACCGAAACAAACGGATCAAGCCCCGTCCGGAAAGATTCCAGAATTGCAAAGATGTCTTCGATTTGATCTTAACGTGCGAAGAAAGAGTTTATGATCAAGTGGTAGAAGGTAAGGCCTGGCCTTGGGGGAGGTTCAAGAGCAGGGGAGGGTTGGATCAGGTGAAATCCAGCAGGTTCTGCAGAACCGGTAGCAGAAATTTTGAGCAGTTCGGAGAACCGGTAACGGAAATTTTGAGCAGTTCGAGAACCGGCAAATGCCACCTCTGGCTGGCCCCAGAGTGGGTTGGGAAAGGAGATGTTGCAATATCCTTCCCCCAGGAATGGGGAGGGAATGGGGATTTTGTAGTATCCTTCCCCTGCCACGCCCACCAAGCCACACCACACCCACCAAGCCATGCCCACAGAGCCGGTAGTAAAAAAATTTGGATTTTACCACTGGTTTGGATGTTTGACCCACTGGCCTTGTGAAGATTCAAGAGCCTGGGGTCTTTATAATGCGATGTACAAATGACCTTGGGTGACAGGGAAGAGACAGCCAAGGAAGAGTTGGATAAGAGGCAGCTGAGCCCACAGAAAAAAATGGGGTGTGGAAAACATCTCAGAAGGAACCCTCTCTAGTTTCTTCGACTATAAAGGGTGGCAGGGGAGATGGGCTTTCAGATTGGCAAGGTTTCACTAGCGTAATCTTACAATAAAGTAGAATTAGTTCTACTAATTAAGTGGGGCAGTGTACGGAAGGAAGCTTGGGGGCTGGGGGGCTGAATTCTACCCTCTAGCTCTCATGATGTTCCAGATAGATAAATAAATTGATAGATTGATTGATAGATTGATTAATTAAGTGGATCTCTCAGAAACAATATGGGATGGTTTGCCTTTTGCTTTGCTATGTATCCGTCTCCCTTTGCCCGACCTCCTTTAAAGTATTCAAACCAGGCTTGTATAAAATTTGCAGATTTGGGGTTATTTTCATTAGTTGGGTTCAGAATTCAAATCCTGGGGGAGAGGAGGCTGGGGCGCAAGCGCATACCTAAATTTGGCTTTCCTTCTTTGCCTTACTGTAAAACAGAAAAGGGGTTTGTCTTTTTGTCTTTGTTTTGTTTTGTTTTTTCGTTTTCTTAACCTTTTATTTTTCCTGTCTTCTTAGATTTAAATTCTAGAGAACAGGAAACATGTCAGCCTGTACACGTAATAAATGTGGACATTCAAGATAATCACGAAGAGGCAACTCTGGGTGCCTTCCTTATCTGCGAGCTGTGCCAATGTGTAAGTCTAAACACTGCTGAAACATTGCTGAAATTCTTCCGCTGGTTTCTGACCCCGCACCCTGCTAGCCTAACTCTCTCGCAATATATATATTGGACTACATCTCCCATCCCCTTCATCCAGCTTGGCTCAGTGCCTTCCACCAACGGTTATTTTTCCAGCAACAGGTGCACACAGCACCAGCTGTATTTTAAGTGGGGCAGCATATGGAAGGAAACTTGGGGGACTGATCTCTAGTCCCAGAACACCATTCATATTTTTTTTAAAAAACGAACAAACTCTTTCTCCCTCCCCCCAACTCAGTGGTGGGATTCAGCCAGTTCGCACCTATCCGGGAGAACCGGTTGTTAACTTTCTAAGCAGTTCAGACAACCGGTTGTTGGAAGAAATCGTATTTTGTTTTTTCCCACTTTACAGGGCTAATCCTGTAAGGAAGGAAACATTCTGGTGGTGTTTCTAGCCTAATCTTTATTGCCCTGCTTACAGAAACTGCCTCTCTGGTTAACCCTTATTACATTGTAACAGCTAAGGGAAAGTGCCCATCAACGTGAGTGATGTTGAGTTGGCCACGCCCACACGGTCACATGACCACCGAGCCACAACTACCCAGCTGGTCATTAGGGCAGAGAACCAGTTATTAAATTATTTGAATCCCATCGCTGCCCCCACTCCAATAATATCTGAATGAATTATCCAGAAGAAAGAAAGAGAGGGAGGGAGGGAGGAAGGAAGGAAGGGAAAGAAAGAAAGAGAGAGAGAGAGAGAGAAAGAAAGAAAGAAAGAAAGAAAGAAAGAAAGAAAGAAAGAAAGAAAGAAAGAAAGAGCAAAGGGAGAGACAGTTTCAATCATTTGTGAAGTGGGACTGTGTCAGCACAGCAGGATGTATTTTTTTGCTTAGCAATATTTGGCTGAGATTTATTTAATTTTTTAAAGCAACTTGGTAGTCCTCAAGGAGAGACGCTAAAAATAGAGGATTCAGATAACTTTGAGGACCAAAGAAAAAGGAAAAATTGTCTCGGTCCTAAGATTTCTGGGCTCACATGTGAAGCGGGAGGGTCTTCTGGACAACCATACAGTATACAATCAAGAATGATTAAGAATAGTAATTATTTCTCCGGGGGGGGGGGAGGGGGGGAATTGGGAAAAAGCATATGGCTGAGTTGTGTGCTCCTCTGGTATTTTACGATTTGTTGTTGAATCAGAACCTTTATGGTAGCAAAAAAGGGGAAAATTACTATCTGTATATTTTGGAGCAGGGGGGAAGTTGAGGAAAACATTTATTCTCCAGTTTAAAGCAATTAAATGTGTGTTTTTTCCCCCACCTTCCTTTCTGCAGATACAGCACACGGAAGACATGGAAAACGAGATAGATGAGCTATTACAAGAATTCGAAGAGAAAAGCGGGAGGACTTTTCTGCACACAGTCTGTTTTTATTAAAAAACAAAAAAACACCAACCAATTTAGACAAACAAACCCATCTCCTCCAGGCCTTACTGCAAACAAAAAGAGGCATGTTTTAGTTTTGACCCAACGGGACGAATTTTTTTTTTTTTTCCCTCTCCTCCTATTGGAAAGCAAACGTCCAACCCAAACTCACTTTCTCGTTGCTGTTTTAATTTCCTTCGGCCCACTGTATATTTTTTTTTAAAAAAAATTATTGATATTATTATTGTTATTATTATTATTATTATTTGCAGTGCAAGGGAGGCGGTTTCTGTACAGGGACGCAAACGAACTCTGCCGAGAAAAACGGAGGGTGGGGGGGGGGGGAAAGAAAGAAAAAGAAAAGAAAAAAAGAACTTGAAACTCCCTTGAGTCTGGTTTATTTAAGAGACTGAACAGATCAAGATTTGTTTTAATCCCGCTCTCCCCTGCACCTTTCCTCTTCCACCCTGGCTACCTTACTTGAATGGTTATAAGTAGGGTTTTAATTATACAAGGAATGTTTTCACAAAAGATATCATTTCTATGTGCCAGTATAAAATCTTAACGTTATTTCGGTTGGTCGCTTTATTGGGGGCGGAAGGGTGGGTGGGAGATAAACTGAACGGCTGGAATATGGGGAAAGATTTGACTGGAGCCAGTGCATATCTTGTATAATAGTAGCAATGAAATTGGAATCCTCTAATAAATGCAAATCACAATCTGCTGTTTCTTCGGCTGCGTCCTACATTGGATGGAGAAGGAGGCTCGATCTCGCCTTTGCGTACGGGGTTGTTAGGGCTCTACTGCGGGTAGTCCTCGACTTAACGGCCGCAGCGGAGCCCCAAATTTATGTTGCTAAGGAAGACGCTAAGTGAGTTGTGCCTCATTTTATGACCCGCTTTTTGCCAACCGTTAAGCAAATCACATCATTAAATGAATCTGGCTTCCCCCTTTGATTTTGCTTGTCGGAAGCCAGCTGGGAAGGTTACAGATAGTGATCAGCAGACCTCCCCACCCCCGGGATGCTGCAACCCGTCATAAATACATGCCAGTTGCTGAACGGCCAAATTTTGATTGCGTGACCATGGGGATGGTGAAAAAGTCATGAGTGGGGAGAAAAAAAACGGTCTTTTTTTTTTCCAGGGCTATTGTAACTTCAACTGGTCACTAAACAACAAATGGGTTGTAAGTCGAGGACTACCTGTTAACCATTTCAGGAATACATCTGTGTGCTTCTCTCAGCTGCAATGCGTACCAGGTTTCCATTGTTTTCGTTCATGATATTTGTAAACATTCCTACGAATCTTTATCTACGCAAGATGAAGGTTTCCTAATTGAAGGTTATGGACTGTTATCTCTCACGGCTTGGCAGAGAAATGTTTTCTGACTTATCTAGTCACGGAATGACTGTCCCAATGTGGCCCGGCTGTCGTCCAGATAGATAGATATTAGAGATAGATAGATAGATAGATAGATAGATAGATAGATAGATAGATAGATAGATATTAGATATAGAAAGATAGATAGATAGATAGATAGATAGATATTAGATATAGATAGATAGATAGAAAGATAGATAGATAGATAGATAGATATTAGATATAGAAAGATAGATAGATAGATAGATATTAGATATAGATAGATAGATAGAAAGATAGATAGATAGATATTAGATATAGATAGATAGATAGATAGATAGATAGATAGATAGATAGATATTAGATATAGATAGATAGATAGATATTAGAGATAGATAGATAGATAGATAGATAGATATTAGATATAGATAGATAGATAGATAGATAGATATTAGATATAGATAGATAGATAGATAGATAGATATTAGATATAGAAAGATAGATAGATAGATAGATAGATATTAGATATAGATAGATAGATATTAGATATAGAAAGATAGATAGATAGATATTA
>WNWU01000107.1:1453525-1475264 GCA_012654045.1 Ptyas mucosa
AACAAATGGATAGACCGGTGCCTCCAAAAACAAATGAGTAGACCAGTATAGCTCTGCAAGCAGTTAAAAGCCTGGTAGACCAGTACCTCTGTTGAATCCTAAAGAATTGTCGCATGACCATCAAACCACGCCCACAAAATAAGCCACGCCCACAGAACCAGTAGTAAAAAAAAATAGAACCCATCCCTGGGTATGAGATATAGTCTCCGCTTGCCCTAAGTTTCCTGTTGGAAACTCCAGAGGGCCAGAAACGAGAAGATATGGCTAGGCTTATTTAGAGAATGAAATATTAATGCAAACTTCTTTTTTTTTTTTTTACAAAATGCAACTATGGCATTTTCTAAAACCTTACAAGCTCAACTTGCCTCAATTCCCAAGTCACAAGCCGGGTGGGAATTTTGGAACTGTCATTCGGAACTGTATTTCCGAAATTTGTGAAGGATAGAAACAGGAGAAATGTTAAAAGAACGAATGTTTTCTCAAAGGCCTGGCTTGTATGTTTTTTCTTGAGTAATGCATTAATTGGTACGAACTTAATTTGATACAATCACCTGAATCAAAGGTTTATCCCATAGCTACGTCAAGGACAAAGCATGGTTTTATTCTGGATTAAGGAGAAGGTCAACCAAGTGGATGCCTCCAATGGCGGAATCCATCCTCATTTTGCTGTAGTTCCATATTTGTTTCCAGTTAGGGGAACGCTCAGCTAGGAAAAACAGCCGTTATCCAGGAAGATATTTGCCAGGGATGACAAATCAAATGTTTCTCTTGATCATACAACCGTGATGTTCTCTTCTTCCCTCATATCCATCTGTCTCTTCTTAACTCTACCGCTTAGGCATCACATTCATTATGTCATCCCATACGATGGAGACCAGTCGGTGGTTGATTCTTCCGAGAACTACTTTGTGACTGACAACGTCACCAAGCAAGAAATTGATCTGATGCTGGGACTCTTGTTGGGATTCTGTATAAGCTGGTTTCTTGTGTGGATGGATGGATTGCTCCATTACGCCGTACGAGCATGGCGGACGAGCCGACGGTATGGTAAGTGGAAATCAAGCCCACGTGCCAACATTTTCAAATAACTGCTGGCTTTGGCGAGGGAAATTGCAAGCATGGAGAATGTTTGAACCTGAGGTCGACAACCACAGGCACCGAAGTTCAATCTACTTGGAAAAAATTCCCAGGAGAGCTTTTAATCCTATGGACATAATAAAATATATTGATGATAAATTCTAGACTGACCAAACAATGGATTTTTTCCCATGCAATCTGCTTCTACAAGATGAATAGAATTAATTTGGTCACCACAATGTAAAAAAGATGTTGAGGCTCTAGAAATAGTGCAGAGAAGAGCCACAAAGATGGGACTGGAGGCGAAAACATATGAAGAACGGTTGCACGAACTGGGTATGTCTAGTTTAATGAAAATAAGGACTAAGGGAGACATGATGGCAGTGATCCAATATCTCAGGGGTTGCCACAAAGAAGAGTCAAGCTATTCTCCAAAGCACCTGAGGGCAGGACAAGAAGCAATGGGTGGAAACTAATCAAGGAGAGAAGCAACTTAGAACTAAGAAAAAATTTCCTGACAGTTAGAACAATTAATCAGTGGAACAACTTGCCTCCAGAAATTGTGAATGCTCCAACACTGGAAGTTTTTAAGAAGATGTTGGATAACCATTTGTCTGAAGTGGTGTGGGGTTTCCTGCCTAAGCAGGGGGTTGGACTAGAAGACCTCCAAGGTCCCTTCCAACTCTGTTATTCTATTCTATTCTATTCTAATTCATGTAATTTACTGGGTTCTTTTCTCCAGAAATACTTTCTTCTTTTAGAAGGCAGCTATATACGTTCTTAGAAAAATGGGTCATAATGTGGGAGGCAAAAGAGCCGGATTTATTTTATTTAGGGAAGGTACATGCCACCTTTTTCCTTAAAAGGTCTGGCTGGGTTATAAAGATAAAATAGCAGGGTATAATAAAAGCAACGTTTTTCAGCATAACTGATACAAATAGAAACTAAAATTCAACCAATAAAAGATTGCCTGGAAAAATATTTATGTTTTAGAAAAACCCTGTTAAAATTGGACATTAATTTAGCCAACCAGGGATCCTTTAAACTTCTTGACATTTGGTGTATTCTGTCTTGAGTACAAACTGCATTGGCCAGGTTTTTTTTTGTTTTTTGTTTTTTTTTTTTTTTTGAAGAATCCTATTTTGGGAGAACTGGAGTAGAACAGCTAAAAAGTTGGCTAGCTGGAATTTCACATCCAGCAGCTAAATGAACTTCCCGATTTTTTTGATACCGTTGGAGTTTTTCTTACCCCGATATTCAAACAGAGAACTGAGGCAGACAAGCCCAAAATTCTTTATCTGTTGGTGCCTCGTTTGAAAGAGGAAAAACTCGCTGGGATTCCTGTAACCGAAGCCTTTTGTCAGATCTGTACGGTTAATCTGTGCTTTAAGGCTCTTGTTCCAATTGCTTCTGGCCTAGAATTATTCCTAATTCTAATGCCATTCTTGTTGGATTGAAGTTATCTCCGTGTCTAGCTTACATGTAGGAGGTTTAATTGTGCCCACTTTATTAAACTGGAACATTTTGTATGGAAGGAAACTATTGAGGGAATAATAGTCAATGCCTAGACGTTTTGCTTGTAGTGAGAGAGAAAGCCATTGTAAGTTGTCTTTGATTCACTTAGCAACCAAAGTTACAACAGGACTGAAAGGGGTCCTTATATCTACAACCGTGGCAGCATCCTTAGAATCCATCCGATCAAAATTTGGGGTGCTTGGAAACCAGCAGGTATTCTCCAATGGTTGAAGCGTACCGGATTCGCGAAGTTTCGCTATTGGCAACCTTCCCAGCTGACTTTTGACAAAGTTGAGTCAGTGGGGCAAGCCAGACTCACTTAGCAACTGCATGATTCACTGAACAATACAGTGGTATGCTTAATAACCATGGCCAAAAAAAAAAAAATGTCGTAAATTTGGGCATGACTTACTTAATCAACCGCTTTGCTTAGCAAAGGAAATTCTGGTCCCCATTGCGATCGTAAGTTGAGGACTACCTTTAGAAGTACTGTAGTTTTAGATTTAGATAAAGTATGGGGTATTATAATCTAGGAATAAGGAACCCTGGCCTCTCATAGTACCAGCCCGAGATATCTCGAATTGTAGTTCAGTAACTACACTAGTTCAGTAAGTTAGCCACTGAGCAATGGCTCAGTGGCTAAGACGCTGAGCTTGTCGATCGGAAGGTCGGCAGTTCAGCAGTTCGAATCCCTAGTGCCGCATAACAGGGTGAGCTCCTGTGACTTCTCCCAGCTTCTGCCAACCTAGCAGTTTCGAAAGCATGTTAAAAAAAAATGCAAGTAGAAAAATAGGGGCCACCTTTGGTGGGAAGGGAACAGCGTTCCGTGTGCCTTTGGTGTTGAGTCATGCTGGCCACACGACCACGGAGACGTCTTCAGACAACGCTGGCTCTTCGGCTTTGAAACGGAGATGAACACCGCCCCCTAGAGTCGGGAACGACTAGCATGTATGTGCGAGGGGAGCCTTTACCTTCACCTTAACTGTAAAAGACCGTCTACCACTAACTTAGCCTGGCTGGCACCCTCTCCATGGTGATGTCTCATCAGTTGGAAGGTCATGTAGAAAGATTTTAAAATGAGATTAGGTAAATTCATAAAGGAGGGGAAAAAATGATGGTTTCTTTGTTAATGATAGATATTTCTTCTAAAATCTGAACTTGGATGCTTTGCGACACTGGCTATTAGAAAATCCTGACGTGGAAGTTCTCTTCTTATATTTTGTGGCTTCTTCAACATCCTTTGGAGTGGCCAGACGCTTCTCAAAAGAGAACCATGGCCCCAAATCATCGAAGGGGTTGGGTTAAATGAGGAATCTCTGTTTCTATCATACTGAGTCACTTTCTCTCTCTCTCTCTCTTTTCCCAGACAATTCATGGTCTTGGTTTCCCAAATTTTGTAACTTCAAGGAGTTCCGGAAACGCCACCACAGCCAGTATGACGAAGCCGCGGGAAACATGGTGCACATCAAACAGAAATTGTATCATAATGGGCACCCCAGCCCAAGACACCTTTAAGGAAACTTGGGACTGATCAGTGCTCTATTGAACATGCCTTTTGCTGTCTACCAAGGGGAGATGTCCAGCTGCTTACTCCCCGGTGGACGCCACTTAAAGACTCCCCCTTAGTTCCACCAACGGTGTGTCTGCAGAATTCTCTGCGCCCAGAGAATGCACAATTCCTCCCCCGTCCTGGATCCAAGGCTCACGAGACATTGCACTGTGGTTACCATTTGACTGGCGGACCTGTACATATGACGAAAGGAGATATGAAACAACCCAGCACAGAAAGAGCGCGAGAGAAAATTTGCATTACACTTTCCAGCCCTCGCTTCTTTTGGTGATGATAGCAATGGCAGTCTATTTTTCCTCCCCGTTGGTTTTCTTTGTTGATTTGGAAGTTTTGTTTGTTGTCGTCCATGGTCTTTGTAGATGAATTTGGCCAGATGTTGCCCTGTTTAGCCTTCAAGTACTTCTGAATCTCTGTTTCCAATTGTATCTGACCCCTCCATCCACTTGATCTTCGTTGTGCTCCGATATCTCATTCCTAATCTAGATTTGGTCTGGATTTTAGGTGACCTGGTAGGAACGATGTGTAATCCTTTAAGGACCCTCTTCTGTTGAGAATAGCTTGGTTTTCTCCAGCCTCCACTTCTGCTTTCCTTTCCTTCTGAATCATAACCTAGGGAGATCTTTCCTCCAAACCTGCCTGAAGAAACAGGTAGCTCTGTTCTGACATGCAAAATTCGCAATCACCAGGTAGTCGTCTGTAAGCTGGAGCGAGCTGTCTTCCAAGAAACACCAACCCAAAAGGTCTACCTTGAGAAGTTTGGTTTGAGCAGGTCATGTTAGTAAAAATAGGCGTATTTAAGGTTCCGTTTGGCCTTATATTGCCTGTGAATGTTTCTTCCAGGTGGCTCTTGGCAAGACTGAAACTGACTCTTAGTTAGACAAGACTGTTTAGTTTGGTGGTGTATTGGTGATGCCTGATATAGTTGTTTCAGTCGTAGAGAGGTCATTCTTTTTAAAGAAATTGGAGAAGGCCAAGTTGGTTTTTAGCAGGCCAAGCATACTTCTTTCCAGTTATGGTCCCTTCCTTGCATGCCATGTTCATAGGTCCTTCTGTGCAATGGGCATCGTAAGATCTTCAAGGTAGCCCTCAAGTACCACATCCCATCAGCCTTGGTAAGCATTGCCTGTGATGAGCCAGGATGGAGGTTATGTCCCAGAAGAATCTGGAGATCTCTCAATTGGTCTGTCCTACACCCGGAACCACCTGAATAATGGCAATTGCCATCTTGGCGCCTCAACCCTGTTGCATTTACAAGACCATCTACCTCAGAAACTGAACTGTGCAGTGGCTTCGGTGAAGGAAGTTACGCAGGGAGGGAGGGAGGGCCAGGGATCCCGAGAGCCAAAAGGGCATTTGAACTGGGAATAGTTCGACCCAGTTCCAGGGTTCCACCAAGTGGACCTACGTGCCACACTCCAGCAGAAGGAGGTTCATTCATTTGGAGGGCTTAGGAGGTTGGGCAGGTCGAGCTGCTGGGGGTTCGTCGGCCATGCCAGTCAGCACAAATGCAACCCTCAGTTGTGGTTTATTCAATAAACCACGGCTATGCCAAGCTAGAGTTTAATGTGATCCAGAACGATAAGTCTTCACACTGTCATCCCCAAGATAAGTAATCTCTTCCGTCTCACTGTGCATAATTGCTCACCACTGGCTGAAATCATTATTGCAACGATGGTTAAAAATGCACATTTCTTACGATCGAGTCGCAGAACACGCTGGCTTTTCAAGAGGCAGATTTCTGTTAAGGCGTCCCTCCACCTAGGAAAGGAGGCCGTCTGGAAAGCAGGCTTTAGAGCTAAAAGGCAAGTAGAAATCATGCCTGCCATACCTGTTGAAACCTCTGCCTGTTTTGCAGCTCTTAAAAGCAGCCTGCCCTCCACTTTTTAAAGCTGACGCTGGAGAAACCTTTCTTTTTATTTCCTTCTTACAAAGCCAGACGGTGGCCCAACATTTGTCTACAAGTCTACCCTGCCCATCTGAACATCCAACGTTAGGTGGCTTTATAACTCTTCTTCCTATTACTACTACTAATACAGTGGATTTGCATGCATGAATTAGGGCGTACAGAAACCTGTGCTAAACGTAGTCGTATCAGATATGATGTCATCGTGCTAAATGGGGGGATTCGGGGGGGACCAGTTCTGAGAGAGAGCCCAGCATGGTGGGGTTCAAGGAGACCGAGCTGAGTTTGTTCTAGCAACCAGGCCTGGGGGTGGTGGTGGTGGTGAGGGAGGATGAAGCAGATCATAAGTTGAGGGGAAAGCAAGTTTTAATTTAGGACTTCCCTGCTACATTGTTCTTGGAGATCGGTACATATGAGGAATTCGAAGACACACAATCCAGAGTCCTCCATGACTTGGTTCAATCCCCAGATAACATGCTTAATGGTTTAGGCATCAGGGTAGAAGATCAAAGAGAGCATCAAAGAGGGCTGCCAACATTTTGACTGTGTGATCTCCAAGAGCTCTTCTAAAGAAATGGATGCCCTGCCTTGTTAAGTCATGTTGAGTTAACCTGTGGTTCTGGTTGGTTGGGTTGCCGTGTGGTATACGAACCCAGCCAATTACGGTTTAATCAATAAATCTTTATTCCACTCACCATGGCTTAGGGCTTGGCATGAACCCAGCTTGTGGTCAAAGCCCGTTGAACTCAGTGGCCTAAATCTAGACACATTTTATTTGGAGCAGAGAGTTGACTGACCAACACTAGTGCATGTCAAATTAGTTTTTATTACTTTTTTTTGTTTTTCATTAGCAGATTTTTGGGTTTGAAAAAAAGAGCGTTCCCAATTTGTTTTTACTGTTACCCAGAGAATTTTAAAAAAAAAATTGGGATAGACCCCCCTCCGTAGGAAAATACTGAAAATGTCTGTGATTATTCTATTGTTTTGATTGCAATGTCCGTGTGATTAAAAGGAAAAAAAATAACAACTTCACCAAGAACCCAAAAATGAAAGATGAGAAATTTACTGGTAACCTCGCTAATGTTATGTTTCATTTGCTAATATTTGCCAACAATTGTCTGTGTCTGTGTGTGTCTGTGTGAGAGGGAGAGGGAGGGATGGAGAGAGAGAGAGAGAGAGAGATGGATGTTTAAACACGCATTTTCGGAAATGCTTGAATGTTTCACAATTGTGCTTTGTATACTTTTGTCATTCAAATATTTTCCATGAGATATTTAAACCATGAAGTTCAGGTGGTTTCCTACTCCATAATTGAATTCTTTTTGGGGTGGGGTGGGAGGGTAGATTGGCAACAATGCTTGTATACTGTATCAGAAAATGTTAAAAAGAAAATTCTTGGTTCTTAGCTTTTTAAAATAATTCTCCATCCATCCCATCTGATTTAGGCCAACTACAGAAAGATAATGTTTTCTAAGAAGCCCTTCAAAAATGGCTGACACTCTGCTTTTAATTTTATAGTCTAAAAGACATGTCAGAAAAGGAAAGGAGGTGGGAAGGGAGAAAAGGAAGAAAAGCCCTTAAGGTAACCAGCTGGCGTAGAAGCAGTTTTAGGAAGCTCGATGGAATGAATGTTTCAAACCAAGAGAAGCTTTAAGAGGCGATATCCCATTTTTATTTTAATCTGCCATGCTACTTGGTACAGATACTATCTGAATCGGTTGGTTAAAATGTGGAGTCTTAACAAGCTGTAGCACTAATTAAATCAGTTAAGGTTTAAATGGCTAGTTAAGGAACCAATGACAGAGATAGCTTTGCAACAACAGATTTTATGGAAATAAGCCTCCTTTTAATATTAGAGGACTGGAAAAGAACCCAGCATTCTGTGATCTTTCAGCCATGATGTCAGCAAACTATGATCAACGGTGGTGGTTTTCAGCCCAGTGGTGGGCTTTAACCCATGTTACAGCCGGTTCGCTTCGCGCACACGCTTTGCGGATATGATGGCAATGTTGCTTATAGTATGATTAGTATATTGATAAGTAATATGAGAGCCAGTTTGGTGTATTGGTGAAGGTGCTGGCCTGGATACCAGGAGACAGGGAGTTCTAGAGTCCCACTTTAGGCATGAAAGCAACTGGGTGACTTTGGGCCACTCTTTTTCTCTCGCTCTCTCAGCCCAACCCACCTCACAGCAGAGGTGGGGTTTCAGCAGGTTCTGACCAGTTCTGGAGAACCGGTTGCGGAAATTGTGAGTAGTTCAGAGAAGCGGTAGTAAAAATTCTGACTGGCCCCGCCCCCATCTATTCTCTGCCTCCCGAGTCCCAGCTGATCGGGAGGGAATGGGGATTTTGCAGTAACCTTCCCCTAGAGTGGGGTGGGAATGGAGATTTTGCAGTAACCTTCCCCTGGAGTGGGATGGGAATGGAGGTTTTGCAGTATCCTTCCCGTCACGCCCACCAAGCCACACCCACAGAACCGGTAGTAAAAATTCTGACTGGCCCCGCCCCCAACTATTCTCTGCCTCCCGAGTCCCAGCTGATTGGGAGGGAATGGGGATTTTGAAGTAACCTTCCCCTGGAGTGGGGAGGGAATGGGGATTTTGCAGTAACCTTCCCCTGGAGTGGGATGGGAATGGAGGTTTTGCAGTATCCTTCCCGTCACACCCACCAAGCCACACCCACAGAACTGGTAGTAAAAATTCTGACTGGCCCCGCCCCCATCTATTCTCTGCCTCCCAAGTCCCAGCTGATCGGGAGGGAATGGGGATTTTGCAGTATCCTTCCCCTGCCATGCCCACCAAGCCATACCACGCCAACCAAGCCACACAGAACCGATAGTTAAAAAAAATTTGAAACCCACCACTGTCTCTCGGGGTTGTTCTGTGGAAAAAAAACAGAAGATGAGAATATTGGGTATATTTGCTTTAAGTTATATATTAGAAAAGTGGGATGAAAAAATAGTAATCATCCTTCGGTCTTTGGTTAGGTGTTGAATTATTCGGTTTTCAGCAGTTTTAAGCTGTGAACGCAACTATGGATAACCCACATAATAATAATAATAATAATAATAATAATAATAATAAATATATTGGCAAAGTTTTATTTACCTGTTGCAGTAAAAAAAAAAAAGGAGTTTCTGCGGGGAAAAAAAAGGCAAATCTCATGGGAAGGTAGGGGGATGGGAGTTGTGGAGGGTGTAGATTTGATCCAGAAGGTGGCTATTAAGAGGTAGTCCTCGGCTTACGACCGCAGTTGAGCCCAACATTTCTGTCGCTAAGTGAGACATTGGTTAAGAACAGGTTAAAACGCCCCATTTTACAACCGGTCTCGCCGCCGTTGAGGCAATCACTGCAGTTCAGTTAGTAACACGGTTGTTAAGCGAATCAGGGCCACTGCGGCCGTCATAAATACGAGTCAGTTGCCAAAGCGGCTGAATTTTGAATCACATGACCGCGGGGTCTTAAAAAACAGTCATGAGCCACTTCGAACCGTCACTAAACGGACCGCTGTAAGTTGGGGACCACCTCTATTATTATTGTTGTTATTTTATTTTATTTGCATTTATTGGCTGCCCAATCCCAGGAGACTCCGTTTCTGCTGCTTCCTTACTCCGTGGAAAGTGATTTGAGCTGGAGCTCGGGAAGTTCAGGAATGAGGCCTGTCTCGTTGTCGTCGTTGTCGAAGTTTGGGGTGTGTGTGAAGCCGTTATTGTGTTACTCACATTTTTGTGTGTCTCTTGTGGTGTGGAAACAGGAGTCAGCATCCCTCGCCTTTTTTTTCTTGCTTTCTTGGATTTATAGTCCTTGGTCTCTCAACTGTGACCAGTTTGGCCTTTTTTTTTACCTCAGGAATTCATTTTTTTTAAAGACTATAAGGATCGAAGCTGAGGGAAATTCATTTCGAGAACTACTATTCTGGCGCCATCTTGGCAAAAGTTATTAATTGCTTCTCATTGGCCAGGCAGGTGGCGGTAGGCGTGACTTAAGCCCCGTTGCAGCCAATCGGTGTTTGGGAAAGGTGCTTGGTCACTGTCAAGGCGTCGAGTTCTATAGCGGAGAGGCCTTTTCGGCCTCTCTAGATCCCCAACTCTTTTTCCTGGAGGACCAGATGGGTCCAATGAATGAAATGGGGAGAAAATTTAACTCAACTTCGTTTGAGTTAATTCCTTGGGGTTCGCTTGATTGACAGCATTAGCGGCATTTGAATGAGCATGGGGGTGGGGGTGGGGTGTTCTGACTTAGGCTTCCTTAGGAAGCATGAAGCAAAAGTCTTAATTCCGGCCAAACCTCTTTTATTTACACGACTGTGAATTCCTTTCATTCACAGTCAACAAGGCTTCGGCAAGCAGTCTTTCAGAGGAATGCTGATCAACACCCACCGTATCTCGCTTGGAACGCTGCCAAGGGAACCGATTTCCAAACGCAGGGCGAGGCCAAACTTGGCACAGAGTCTATTGAGAGTCACGGACAGAACTTTCCAATCTTGAAACGACCAAATGAACTAATTGTTTCTTGCAAAAGCCCACGTCCCGTTCGGCTCCTCTTTTATGTCCTATGGGAGGGGCCAATCATCTCCAAGGCGTGGCCTTACTCCTGAGTCGACCCTGCTTACCTAGCTGTTCTTGTCTTCTGGCAGCTCTGTGCATGCGCACACTGGGAACGGGCTCCCACTGTTCCTCTGCCTCGCTACTGTCTACTTCCCTCTCTGCCTCCAAAGCAGGGCTCTCGTCCGAGCTTTCCCCAGCCCCCAAGGACTGGCCCATGTTCTTCCCCAACCTCCTCACTGTCCGACTCTGCTGGCTGCCGGCGGGCCACAACAGAGGGCAGGATGCTATTTTTTTACCCTCCCTTCCATTATTTATTTGGTGGCCTCCTCCTCTGAGCAGATTTGTGCTTCTTTGTCCAAGTGAGTTAGAAAGAAAATTGTCTCCGGCAGCATTTGGTGAGGGTTTAAAAAAAATTTTTTTTTTATCTAGCTCTTCTCCTAAAGTAGAGGTTGGCTGCTGCTAAGACGATGCCCTAGTTTTGAGAACTGCAAGAGATCAGATTGCTGAGCCAAGCAAGTTTTCCTCCTTCGCAGATTGGGCCTTCAAGAAAATGAGGAAGATGGAAGATGACAACGGTGTCTATCACACGGCCCCAGAAGGAAAGGGTTGCAGCCTATTCCTTCAGTGCTTGGGGGGTGGGGGAGGGGGGGAATACTTAATGAAGCAATAGTGGAACCTAGATCCAAATAGAGCAGATAATGTTTTTGTTTTCAAAGGCAGGGAATTCCCATCTGTTAACAGACGATTCTTCCCCCCCCCCCCTCTGCGGATAAAATTAACAGCCAAATAGGTTGCGTTAAACCTGGGTTTTTGTTTTTTTTTTAACTAGAAAGAAAACCCCGGAATACCCAGTGAAAGGAAAAACCTTTTGATTTTAAGACATCTCTTCCAACCTAACCTATCCTAGAGGTCTCTGGCAGGTGGCAAAATGTTTCATTTCTTTATGAAATTAAATAGGCCACCCATTATCACTGGCGAGTGACTCCTGGGCAGCTTAAAGAACGTAACTGGGTATGAGCAGGTAACACTAGGTGCTAACTTTCCCATTATGTCGTTTGGCTTTTAATTTTTTAATTGCTGCGTCTGTCTTTAAAAAAAAAGCACCTAGATCAGTGATGGCAAACCTTTTCGGCACCTAGTGCCCAAACCGGAAAGCGCATGCATGAGCGTGCCCCGGAGCACCGGAAACTTAAAGACCAGATCGCGCATGCCTTTTTTTGGGCTGTTTTCCAGCCATTTTCCAGCCCATTTTTCAGGCCGTTTTCCAGATTGTTTCCAGGCAGTTTTTCGGGCCGTTTTCAGGTGCTCCGCCACCCACGAAGACCAGCTAGCCGGTGCGCATGTGCACGCGGGAAACCAGAAGAACAGCTGGCAATGGCGTACGTGCCCACAGAGAGGGTTCTGAGTGCCACCTCTGGCATGCGTGCCATAGGTTCGGCATCACGGACCTAGATCTTATGATAGTATGTATGTATGTATGTCAGTGGTGAGTTCCTCCCGGTTCGGCCGAGACGGTAGCGGTGACGATATGACATCACCGAACCGGTTCTCTTTGTTCGGGAGCTGCCACCCCCACCCCCCGCGTTATTCTTACCTTTTATTTGGCCCCGCCCCCAATCTATTTGCTGCCTCCCGAGTCCCAGCTGATTGGCTAGAAGGAAAAAAACTGTTTAAACTCTTGCCTCGGGGCTTCAAAAGGCCGCCCTACAGCTGATCAGTGTTAAAAGGCAGTGTGGTGGTAGACCAGTGCACTCGAAAAACAAATGGGTAGACCGGTGCGTCCAAAACAAATGAGTAGACCGGTGCCTCCAAAAACAAGAGTCGACCGGTGCCTCCAAAACCAAATGAGCAGACCAGTGCCTCCAAAACCAAATGGGTAGACCAGTGCCTCCAAAACCAAATGGGTAGACCGGTGCCTCCAAAAACAAATGGGTAGACCGGTGCCTCCAAAAACAAATGAGTAGTCCGGTGCCTCCAAAAACAAATGGATAGACCGGTACAGCTCTGCAAGCAGTTAAAAGCCTGGTGGACCAGTACCTCTGCTAAATCCTAAAGAATTGTCACAGGACCATCAAACCACGCCCACAAAATAAGCCATGCCCACAGAACCGGTAGTAAAAAAATTTTTAGAGCCCACCCCTGATGTATGTATATCTTTACATATACCCAGGGTAATTCTGATTTCACACCATATCAAGGGAGAAGGGTAGGCCTTCACTGCAGGGACCTCCACTGAATGAAATTATCCCCTTTGGTCTTCTCAAAGGCAGAACCCAACCGGCAACCCAACCCAACCCAACCCAATGAAACTAGGATGCAGAATGTTAAGGCTGCTGTCCTTTGGCAAAAGAATTCTCTCTTTTTAATATATTGTTTTGCGCGATACAGACCCATTTGCCCATAATTATTCCAGGAGTCCACAGAAAAATAAAAATCAAGGAAATGGTTCCTGAACTCAGAACCCGCCCACCCCCGGCCTCCTTCAAGACCCGGGATTTTAGATTCTGTCCTCCGCATGATTCCAATGGCACTAGGCCTTCCCCTCATCTCTGAATCCCACCCAAAGGTCTGGGATCTCTCTCAGCCCCCTTTTCCGAGTCCCTTCAGGCCGTTTTCCCCAGCGTAAGCGGCAGCGGCTGGTTCTTCCCTGCCTCCATCCCTTCTGCTTTGAGCCACTCCATCTTCTGTTGGTGCTGCTGAACCGCGTCTGCTACTCGGTTATCGATCATGGCTTCCGTCAGGACACCGTCCTCCGAGGCGTAGGCTGCGGCCTGGGGAGGGAAAGAGAGATGGCGAATCCTCGTTCGAAGCTACAAAGTGGGCCCTTGACTCGTAACTTGGTTCATTTAGTGACCGTGCGAAATTACGACGCCGCTGGGAAAGAAGTGACCATTTTTTTCCACACGTGTGACCGCTGGCGGCATCCCCACCGTCACGCGACTTACATTGGGATTGTCAGCGTGCGCACGGTGGTCCTATGTGTGACAACTCAGGAGCAAATACAGCAAACAGTGGTTTGTATTTAATTCGTGATTTTATCTACAAAGAATATATACATACACGTACCCCCGAAGACTCAGGGCGGCTCACAACGCATTTAAAATCATTATTAAAAAAAAACATTGAAGAATTATTAAAAACGTTAAACTCATTCACACCATTCATGGCCGGATCTCGCCGGATCGCAAGAGCAAGATCAACGGCCCCACTCAAAAGATTCCTTTATTAGGAGCGCCAGCAGCCCTGGCAAAAAGTTTCTCTCCCAGGCTAACAAGTCTGTCCGTCTGGAAGACGAATAGTTGTCTGCCACATCTATTCATCTCTGCCTCCTGCCTTTTATCCCCAGAACTAGGGTGGGGCTTCGCTAGCAGTGCCCCAAGGACCGGCCCATAGATTTCCACTGCTCTCCTCTCCTCTGCCTTCAGGCACTAGACCCAGCTGTTCCTCCTCTTCCTCATCAGCCATCTCCAGACTTGCGGGCTGTTGACTCTCCATCTGAGGGCTGACGGATGGCCCAAGCTCCACCTCTGTCTGTCTCTCTCTGAGGGCTCCATTCCCTATTCTCCCTCGGAGCTCTCAGGTTGCCCTGACGCTGACCCTGACTCCCACACCTCCTCCCCTGATTCGGCTGCTAGAGGGGCTGGTGGCCGACAGGCTACCAACACAACAGACTGAGCAAGGCACCTGTCTAATATGAGAAGCCAAGCCCCTTGGCAGCTGCCTGCGGCGCATTCTGCACAAGATTTGAGATGTGCAGATGTAGAAGCTGGCTGCCAGAATGATAAAAGGTTCTGGAGACTGGTATGTAAACAACCCCTCTGCAAATTTTCTCCCCTGTCAATGAAAAGAACCATCGTGCTGGTTTTTGGCAAGAATTTTGCGGTTCCCTTTCCATGCCACAAAACTCTCGTCGCTAGGCTCAGGATGATGGGGCAGGTCATTCAAACAGGGTCTTTTGAGATCTTACCTGCCAAGCCACCGCAAGCTGCGAGATCTCCCGTCCAGACATGCCTTCCGTCAGCGTGGCAATTTCTGAGCACTTTTTCCCGTAATCAAACTGGGCCAGTTTTAAACGCCTGGGTGCCAAAAAAAAAAAAGAAACAAAACAGATGAATCAGCCACAGTAGGAAAACATTTGTTCCCCTCTCCCCCCTCATTCGTCTTATTTTTCATTTTCTACTCGGTGGGAAATCGGAGCCTGCTGGCCGTATGGGGAAGGAGGCAGACCGTTTGGCCTCTTCTGTTTTTCTTTCAAGAGCCCTGATTGTTCTGATCCGGCCTTCACAGAAATAAGAAACAGATTCCCCCAAGAA
Organism: Ptyas mucosa; assembly: GCA_012654045.1. Classification (NCBI taxonomy): domain Eukaryota; kingdom Metazoa; phylum Chordata; class Lepidosauria; order Squamata; family Colubridae; genus Ptyas; species Ptyas mucosa. The sequence continues at coordinate 1,468,449 of WNWU01000107.1, forward strand.
AAAAAACCCCTCTTTATTTACACCTTGGGAATGAACTGCGTTCACCAACAGAAAGTCCAAGCAAGAGTCCTGCGAGAAGTTAACTGAAACAATAGTTATTTATCAGCCCGTTATGATAAATGCAAAGCTGTGAGCTCCCAGCCGGCAGGCTGCCAATTAAGTCAGTTCAAACAGAGAAATAGACAAACCTCGGTTCTGGCAAGGCAGTCTTTGTCGCACGAAACACACAAAGGAGCAAACTTTCCAGAAATACGAACAGTTGTCTCCTACAACAACCACTCCTCTTTCCTCCTATTTATTCCCCAGCCAGGGAGGGGCCAGTCAGCGTCCACGTCTGTTTGGCTTCCTGAGCCGGCTCATTGTCCTCCATTGTTCACCTCTCCTATCTGCTCTGCGCATACGTGCATCTGGAACGGGCCCCAGCTGTTCCTCCTCCTCCTCACTCATCTCTGACTCCAAAGGCAGCTGCCTCTCTGGATGGGAAATGCCGGATGGCCCTGGCTCTATCTCTGTGTCCGACGCTGAGCATCCATCAGAGCCTTCCGCAGGCTCCAGAACTGACCCACATTCTTCCCCAACCTCCTCATCGTCTGAGTCTGCTGGGGGTTGTGTTCTCCATGCTTCCTATTTATCTCTGGTAGTTCCTCATTTGGGGTGAAAAATACTCTGCGCATGCCGCCGAGTGTCCGATGCTAAGAATCAGGATTTCTTAGATTGAATTATAGGTGATCTATTCAAGCCTATCTGGTTAACACTACACCGGGGCCAGATAAGAATCAATGGAATTCAGGAGGGACTGGATTTGGGACGCAACTCTAAGCTGGTGACATGCTTCACTCCACCACCCGTCCTCCCAGCTCTGCCTGCTCTTCTTCTACACCCAGGTTTGTAGTTAGTCCTCGATTTCCAACAGTTCATTTAGTGACTGAAATAACAATGTCACTAAAAAAAGGGACATTCAAAAAACTATGACAGGGTCTTATTTTCGGGAAACACACTATCTATCATATCTATCTATCTATCTTATTTACTGTCTCTCTATCTTCTATCTATCTATCTATCTATCTATCTATCTATCCATCCTGTTTTCCCCAAAATAAGACATCCCCTGATAATAAGCCCAATCAGGCTTTTGAGTGCATGGCAGTAAGGCCAAGTGCTTATTTCAGGGTTCAAAAAACTATAAGACAGGGTCTTATTTTGGGGGAAACACGGTATCTATCATATCGATCTATCGATCTTATCTACTGTCTATCTTCTATCTATCTATATCGTTATCTATCTATCTATCTATCTATCTATCTATCTATCTATCTATCTATCCTGTTTCCCCCCAAATAAGACATTCCCCTGATAATAAGCCCAATCGGTCTTTTGAGCACGTGGCAATAAGGCCAAGCGCTTATTTCAGGGTTCAAATAACTATAAGACAGGGTCTTATTTTCGGGGAAACACAGTAATAACCAGAGGAAGAATATCAAGATCTGTACTAACTGTTTGCCCTCGGTGGCTGGCTGGAGGATGTGCTTGTCGAAATACATTCGGACCAATCTCTCCCGTTCTTCTAAACCTGGCAGCTGGAAATGGACCATCTCATCAATCCGGTCGTTGATGGCCCAATCAAATTGTTCTGGCTGATTGCTCGCTAAGACCAGCATGAACCTGCAAGGAAGGAGAAGATGGAGAATTGGAGAAGGGCATACCCACAATTCCTAAGCTGGCTAGAATAGAATATGATAAAAGCTTTATTGTCACCTTAAATGTACACTAATCAGTACGCATTAAATTGAAATTTCCTTGCATTCAGCTCTCAAAGGGTAATCATTATGCATATACCCACACACCCACACATATATGACACAGAGAAACATTCACAGTCTTGTTCAGATGTATACATATACATGTGAGAGGGATTTTTGAGTCCTAGTGGACAACCATTTAAATATGAGATAGCAGCTGCCAAAAAAGCCAACACTTTAAGGTTTAAGGTTGCCGACCCTGTTTTAGGGTCTCACCAACTTTTCTGTGGGGACCGAAACTGGACACAGTATTCCATGGCATCATCGCTCCATTAATGGCAGGAAGCGGAGAGCACATTCCCTCCTTCGATTTTATGGCAGTTCTCTTGTCTCTCCATTTCCCCAGGCTCTGTTTGACAATGGTGCTGCTTTTTGGTTGTTGTTGTTGTTGTTGTTTAAAGGCTGCTGACGAAGATGCTTTTGGTTTAATGGTGCATTATGAATCGCAACGGAGTTTCGGATGATGGCAAAGATTGCTGCTGTAGCAGCAAACTACCATCTGTGAGGATTCAGCACTTTTTGGGATAATTGCAATTCAACGTTCAATTCCTAGGAGCCCTTTTTTACATCCCACCCCTCCCCGGATAATACTTATGGCTCCCGCTGGTCTCTTCCAGACAATTAAAGGGAACAATTTAACCCGTTGTGGACAAGCCGAAGTGGCGCAGTGGTTAGAGTGCAGTACTGCAGCTACTTCAGCTGACTGCTAGTTTAGCAGATCAAATCTCATCGGCTCAAGGTTGACTCAGCCTTCCATCCTTCCGAGGTGGGTAAAATGAGGACCCAGATTGTTGTGGGCAAAATGCTGACTCTGTAAACCGCTTAGAGAGGGCTGTTAAGCACTGTGAAGCGGTATATAAGTCTAAGTGCTATTGCTATAGGCAGAACTGTAAGTCAGGAGTCTAATTTGAGCCTCTAGGCGGCAAGCAGGATCAGCTCTCCTTGAAATCTTCTCCGAAGCTGTCCATCTGAGCTGGAGTTCCAAGCTCCATGATTCCCAGCCAGTGGGACCGATTGAAATCCCGCAAGCATTTGGTACTAAAGGAGCAAATTACAGAAGTTGTAGTGGTTCCTCTGCACTAATCAGTGATTGGACAAAAGATGATCTTTTAAGGTCACTTCCCCCTCTAGAATTCTGGGATATATTGGTGAGTTGTCTAAATTTGGTTCTAAGGCAAATCTCGCTCCCATTCAGACAGGGTTATCTCCAATTCTCCCCATTCTCTAGGGCAAGGGTCAGCAACCTGTGGCTCTGGAGCTGCATGTGGCTCTCTCATCCCTGTTGCTGGTTGGCTCCACAATTGATAGGGCTTTCGGTTAGGACAGGTAGAGGAAAAAGGGATGCCGCGCTAGGAAGAGACTCTATGGTGGTGGAACTGGACTTCCAGTCGGCTCCATAATTGAATGGGGGCTTCCGGTTAGGACCTTTGTGGCTTAAGGCTATTGCTTAGCGCATTGTAAGCCGCCCTGAGTCTCCGGAGAAGGGCGGCATATAAATAAAAAAGAAAAAAGAAAAAAAAAGAAAGGTTGCTGACCCCTGCTCTAGGGAGAGAGACCAACCCAACAAACCAGACTTATTTCTGGTTGTACAGTCAACTGATCTTCTAGCTAGAACAGAGCTCTCCAACCTTGGCATCTTGGCAACCGTCCAGCCTGGCGGACTTCAACTCCCAGAATTCGCCAGAAAGGACTTAAAGCTGCTAAGGTGGGAGACACCTGTTCTAGAAGGCTAGTAAAGGCTGGCTAGGGAATTCTGGGAGTTGAAGTCCACACATCTTCAAGCTGTCAAGATGGAGAAACACCGCTTAGAAGCACTCCCTGTGGTTACTTTACTGTGCTGGGAACTCTCTTACTTGTTGCTGTGTTGTCCCGTCCTATGAAGGAAAGCATTGAGTGTCGCTCGTAAGTCCTCGCTGATTTTTTCCTGCCAGGATAAGCAAACACAGGGGTCAAAGAGGAGGATTAATCCAATTAATCCAAATTAAATCCGATCCTTGCTTTCCTTTCCTACAAGTATCTCTCTCCACTCCTTCTTGTTCTTGCTTTTTAAAGTTTTCAAGTCAGTGAGGATATCGGATGATTTTTTTTTTAAAAAAAAACCCACAACCTGCTGATACTACCTAGCAGGAGTGAAATGTAAAATGTGTTACTATCGGTTCTGTGGGCGTGGCTTGGTGGGCGTGGCCAACTCTTTTTTAAAAAAACTTTTCAAAGCATTTTTTCTAATACATACATACATACATACGACAGGGTCTTATTTTTGGGAAAACACTGGTATTAACTATCAGACTCACTAATCAAATTAAAATGAGAAAGCTTTTGACCGGCCCAGTTGTAACCAGGAATGAGCGTGCGGATGAGAGAAAAAGGGGGAGGACGCTTACCGTTGCTCTTTTACGCAGAAACGCGTCAGCTTCATCCACAAACAGCAAGAGGCTGGAAAGGAAAAATAGATATATGCTGAAAATAACTAAACCCCGCAGCAAGGAGCTTAAGATTTTGGCTGGGAGACTTCCTAGGTACAGTTTGATAGGCAGATTTTGAAATGCTTTTCTTTTTAAAAGCAGATCTTCCCCGAGTCCTTTTTTAAAAAATCATTTTTATTTTATTATATAAAATATAACTTACCCTCTCCGACTTGTGTTGGCCCAATCAAAAACCTTGTGCATGGCGGTCACGCCTTCGCGCCCCATGGGGGCCACATCGCCACCCGTCATGATGGCGTAATCCATGCCAGAATGCATGGCTAATTTCTAGAAAGAGAAAAGAGAGTTCAGCCAAGAAAGGACGACTGAGTGAATGAAGGTCATTGGTAGGTTCAGAACATCTGGTACGAAAGCCCATTATGGACTTTTTGGGGTTCTAAAAAAAACCCGTAATGATTTATGGTTTTTATGACTACAGAAGATAGATAATAGAACGAGAATGTGAGGTAACTTTGCGACAGGGTTAAACTGTAATTGTAGTTGTAATTGCTAAAAAGAAGTTCAGAAACTAGATATTAGACGGTGCAGAGATGGATGGACTAACACAAGGACACAAAGCACAAGGAAGAAACAGAATATTTTTTAACATGGGATATATTTGATCAGTGGCTAGATAACAGAAGTAGAAATGAAAAGATAAAAGATTATTACATAAGTTAATGATGAAAGATTATGATTATATATAAGTAAACAATACACTACGATTATTATTACTATTATTATTATCTCTTTTATTATATCAACATGAAGCTCAGTCAACTGATCATTTAAAAATGCGTCACAAATACCATTGACTGGTGCTAATGGTCGATACAGGTTACTGCCAGCGTCCTAGGTATCAACCAAGTATTATTATTATTATTATTATTATTATTATTATTAAACTTTTATTCATTCAACATATAACTCAGTCAACTGATCATTTAAAAATGCATCACAAATACCATTGACTGGTACTAATAGTTGATATGGGTTACTGCCAGCGTTCTAGGGATCAACCAAGTATTATTATTATTATTAAACTTTTATTCATTAAACATGAAACTCAGTCAACTGATCATTTAAAAATGCATCACAAATACCACTGACTGGTGCTAATGGTTGATACGGGTTGCTGCCAGTGTCCTAGGGATCAACCAAGTACCTTCTTAAGACGTACGATGTTCCGAGTAGCGCAGTTTTTTGCAGTTCCACTGGTGTGATTGCAGGAAACTACAATTTCTAGATGTGTTTTGTAAAATTCTTGGACATGGTACCAAGTGCCCCGATGACAATGGGTACCACTGTTACATTATTATTATTATTGCTACCAATATTGGACTATATAAATAAAATGACTCAGACAGTGCAATGTTCACTAAGCACTTACGTTGATTAAAACAAAAAATAAAAAACTTTTTTTTAAAAAAAAGTTCAGAAACTAGCAAACGAGAAACTGATCCCAGATGTATGGGGGAAAAAAGGAAGAGAACAAGATTTGTCTGAAATGGTACAGTGTTTCCTGCTTAAGCAGGGAGTTGGACTAGAAGATCTTCAGGGTTAGGCTTTGACAGAATGATGATAAAACTGGGGCATTACCTTGGCAAAAAGGGTCTTTCCCGTTCCTGGAGGTCCATACATGAGGATATTCCGATAGAGGCTTCTATTATTCCTTGTGTTCCGGGTCGCGATGGCTATGTCTCGCACCCGCTCCTCCAGCGTCGGCTGCAAAGGACCCAACACCCCACAAAAAAGCATTAAGGCTTGGCAGGTGGAAAGATCAGTCTTCTTATTTCCAGATCCTGCACCTGGAATGCGGGCAAGGAAAAACTTTTCTAGTACAGTTAAAGGTAAAGGTTCCCCTTGCAGATATGTGCTAATCGTTCCCGACTCTAGGGGGCGGGGCTCATCTCCATTTCAAAGCTGAAGAGTCAGTGCTGTCCGAAGACGTCTCCGTGGTCATGTGGCCGGCATGACTCAACGCCAAAGGCGCACGGAACGCTGTTCCCTTCCCACCAACGGTGGCCCCTATTTTTCTACTTGCATTTTTTTTTTACGTGCTTTCGAACTGCTAGGTTGGCAGAAGCCGGGACAAGGCACGGGAGCTCACCCCGTTACGCGGCGCTAGGGATTCAAACTGCTGGACTGCCAACCTTTCGATCGACAAGCTCAGCCTCTTTGAGCCACCGCGTCTCTATTAGTAGAGTTAGTCTTCGATTTACAACCGTTCGTTTAGTGATTGTTTTGAAGTTACAATGGCACTGAAACAAGTGACTTGTGACCCTCGTTCACACTTACAACCACTGGCAGTATCCCCACGGTCACATGATCAAAACTCAGCCACTTGTCAAGTGACTCATATTTATGACGGTGTCTGTGTCCCAGTGTCATGCGATCCCCTTTTGCGACCTTCCGGCAAGCAAAGCCAATGGGGAAGTCAGATTCACTTAACAACAGTATGACTAGCAAGAGCACTTAATTAAGACTTATATACCGCTTTACAGTGCTTTGCAGTCCGCTCTAAGCTGTTTACAGAGTCAGCCTATTGCCCC
>WNWU01000107.1:1475274-1490468 GCA_012654045.1 Ptyas mucosa
GGATGGACGGAGGAAGGGAGAGAGGAATAGTGCTTAAGACTTATATATCGCTTTACGACCCTCTCTAAGCAGTTTACGGAGTCAGCCCTATTGCCCCCAACAACTGGGCTCCTCATTTGACCCCCCTCGGAAGGACGGAAGGCTGAGTCAACCTGGAGCCTGCTGAGATTCGAACTGCCAAATTGCAGGCAGCAGAAGTAGCCTGCCGTACTGCACTCTAACCACTGCGCCACCGAGGCTCTTATCAACTGCATTGATTCACTTAACAATCGTGGCAAGCAAGGCCATAAAATTGGGGGGGGGGGGGGGAATTACTTAACAAATGTCTTCCCTGGCAACAGAAATTTTGGGCTCAATAGTGGTCGTAAGTCGAGGACTATCTGTTTAGCCACCCCACCCCAACTGATTTTCAGCGATATTCTATCCTCGAATAAGGACGTTCTATTTTGCTGCTATATGAAATGGCCACGACAGAGTAACTCCACATACACCCACCAATAAAAAAAATACTCATTAAAGCAGCTGTTATTTACGTATCTGCCAGTCACTGACTACACTGGTCTAGTGGTTCAGGCACCAGGCTGGAAAGCAGGAGACTGTGAGTTCAAGTCCCGCCTTAGCCATGAAAGCCTTCTGGGTGACTTTGGGCCGGCCACTCTCTCTCAGCCCAACCCACCTCACAGGATTGTTGTGGAAAATAGGAGGAAGGGGGTGGGTGGGATAGGCTCAACACTTTGAGTGATTTGCAAAAACAACAAACAAACAATAAAGGCGGGACACAAGCGAAGAAATAAAAAAAGGATGGAGTTTTGATCACGTGGTCGTTATTTTTGATCTCCCGCCAATTAAAAAATGTGCCCGATTGCCAGCGGCTCCATTCTGATGTCGTTAACACTCACGTTGAGAACGACTCCTTCGAGAGCGTCTTGAGCCTTGCTCGCCAGTCGCTTCCCCACCTAGAAAGCCAAGGAGACAAGGGAAGTTATCCTCTGTAAGGAGTGGCTAGAGCAGGGGTCGGCAACCCGCGTGGCTCTGGAGCCGCATGTGGCTCTTTCATCCCTCTGCTGCGGCTCCCTGTCGCCGGTCGGCTCCACAATTTGATAGGGCTTTCGGTTAGGGCAGGTAGAGGAAAAAGGATGCCATGCTAGGAAGAGACTCTATGGTGGGGGAACCGGACTTCTGGCCGGCTCCAGAATTGAACGGGGGGCTTCCGGTTAGGACCTTTGCGGCTCTTTTGAGTGTTTAAGGTTGCCGACCCCTTGGCTAGAGAGAATTTTTTGGAGTATAAGACGCACTGGAATATAAGATGCACCTTAGTTTTTGGAGAGGAAAATAGGAAAAAAAAAATCTACCTACTAGGTATTCATCTGGCTAGTATCCTTAGCCTGGTCAGCTTCAGCACATTAGTTCGCTCGCTGGTTTTGAGGTTGGGGCTGGTTGGGGCTAAAAAAACAGCTTTCAAAAGCACAGCTGATCGTCGGAGGGAGTTCCGGTGACTAAAGCAGGCGAAGGGCGGAAGCGATAAGAGAAGGCAGCAGCTGTTCCAGGTAGACATTTTGGGCACCGCGCGTCGCGTTTTCAGCCTCCAAATGCATCGTGGTTTTGGGCGGCAATGTGCTTTGGCGATCCCCGCAGCCTTGAAGAGCTCTCAAACGGAGCATTTGGAGGCTGAAAACGCGACGCGCAGAGCCCAAAAAACACAAGCCATTGTCGGTTGCAGTCTCTGCAGCCAGGAAGAAGATGCGCGGAGGCCAAAGGGTGGGGGCCGGTGGGGGGGTGGGATTACATTTGGAGTATAAGACACACCCAAATTTTCAGCCTCTTTAATGAGGGAAAAAAGTATGTCTTATATGCCAAAAAAATACGGCAAGTTTATAGCAGCCAACTTTTGCAAGTCTGAATGTGCTCCTCTGCTCCTTTTTCCTGAGAACTAGAAAAGGGTCTTTTCCAAGACGCTTCCTCGGGTTACAGTACTGGGCAGGACTCCGGTTTCTTTTATCCGACCACTCTTGATTGCAGCTTCCTCTTCCTGTTTGTTCCTCAAGGTTATTCCTTCTACCCGTTACGACGCCTTTTAAGATTCTGTTCTCACACCCAATAAAAGTGGAATTTCCGGAAGGCGGTATGTTTCCTAACTTGGCCTGCCTCAAAGGTGGGAAAGCTTACCTGGATGGGATGCTTGAGCGCTTCGAGTATGGTGATACGGGAGGTTTCCCGCACCAACGAGGGCTTGCCCAGACGAGCTTCGATATACCGCCCGGCCACAGCGGTGGCGTTTTTGGCACTGTAGATGCCGACGGCCAGCAGAGTCAATCCCGCCACCTGCCGCAAATCAGAAAAGCGGTGCTTTCAGATCTTGTTTTTCAACCACTTTCTTTCTTAAGAACTTTCTTAAGGCAGCGGGAGCTACAAAGCTCTTCCAAAGAGGGGAGAGGGCATCCCATGATCCTCTGGGCAATGACGTTAACCCTCTGGAGCGCCGTCCTATCTGCCACTGTGCAATTGGCAAACCGGACACAAATGCAGTAAGTTAAAATACTCTCTGTGGTGCAGTGGTAGAGGGCCACCAGCAGTTTCTCATTCAGTTGTTGTTTCCTGAGAAGTCTCAGAAATTAAGTCTCTAAATTTGATATGTGGCTTACCGTTGCTGTTACTTTATCCCAGTCAGTAACAAAGGCACGGAAACCTTCTCCAAAAAGCGTCCCAGCTGTCCTAAAGAGGAAAAGAGCAAACCTTTTAAAAAGTGGCACGTCCAGATAATATAGGTGGAAGATATTTTTATTTAAATCTGGCTAAACTTAAGTGCGGCTTAATTTTGCCACCGCTGCCTAGTCTTCAGCACAGCCTGCCCTGTTTGTCTTTTCAGCAAACGTACTTGAGAGAATCCAACACAGTCTGACGGTGCTCGGCAGCCTTGAGCCGAATTTGTTCCCGGATGAGATCCGCGTTCTCCCGCTCCGCCCTGGCGCGAGCCTGGGCTTCCGCCTCGATCCGCAGCATCTCGTTCTTGTGTCGCAGTTCCATCTCGCGCTCCACCGTCGCTACAAAGGAAACCGAGCGCTTGAATCGATGGGGGAAACGTGTCATTTTTTGGGGTGTGTGTGTGTCACAATGGCCTTCAGACCTCAACCAACCAACAGAGCTACTTGGCAAAGGATTATGGGATCCTGGGGGAAGATGGGGGTTGTAGTTCAACCTTCTTTCCCAAAGATCAGTTATGTAGATATACAGCGGTGGCCAAAATTGTGGAAACCTTTGGGGGAAAGTGTATTGTTTTAAAACCCAGCTAATAACACCACTTTTTTTTTTTTGAGTAGCACCATAAAATTATATATCGACGAAAAGATAATTTAATCAAGAATGTAATGCCATAACCTTTTATGAAGGATTTGCTATTAGAATAGCAGTCACAGTATAAAGAAGAAAAGTGAAACACGTAGAAAAAACGAGATATACAAAAATTGCTGGATCGCTTCTGACTAACAAGTTTCTTTAATCGGAAAATCCATAGATTTTCAACTGGGTTAAGGTATGGCCTCTTCCCAGGCCATTCCAGCAGTGGAATAGGATTATCTTGAAATGCCCCCCCCCCCAAAAAAAAGTGTTGTATCTTTTTATTCTCGATGAATGTATTTTATTCTCCTTATTGACACTGAGAGTATATACACCTAAGACAAATTCCTTGTATGTCCAATCATACTTGGCCAATAAAGAATTATATTCTATTCATTCCAATATTCTATTCTATTCCATTCCATTCATTCCAATATTCTATTCTATTCTATTTCTAATTCATTCTATTCTATTCCATTCTATTCATTCCAATATTCTATTTCTAATTCATTCTATTCTATTCTCTATTCTATTCCATTCCATTCATTCCAATATTCTATTCTATTTCTAATTCGTTGTATTCTAATTCATTCTATTCTATTCTATTTCTAATTCATTCTATTCTGTTCTTTCTCTATTCTCTTCTCTTCTATTTTCTCTTCTCTTTTCCTGGTTATTTTCTTCTAACCTTTCCTGTTCTTTGGGGATTCTTCCCTGCTCCCTTTAATATTTTCTCTAGTCTCCCTTCCCCTTAGCTTTTGCATTTCGACTCTAAAGGCCCAAAGCCCCCAAACCTTCCCCTTTGCCATCGTCCCCTACCTCTCCTCATGGCTTCCTGCTTCTGGACCGATTCTTCTTGCTTCCTTAAATTCTCTTCGTTAAGGAGTTGCTGGGGGAGAAAAACAGAATTCAGTCTGGGAAAGCTGCTGAGCTTAAAAGAACTTGCTCCTTGGTTTTCTATTCCCCTTATAGCAGCCAGCAAGGTATTTTCTAATGTTCACCTACTGGGTATATTACCTCCTCACCCCCTACTTTGTTTACACCGCAGGCCATCACCTCCCTTTCCTCACAAAGGGTTTTTAACTGTGTGAGCAGCATTTCTATTATTATCGTTATTTTTCGGACTATTAGACGTACCAGAATATAAGACGCACCAAGATTTTGAAGAGGTAAACAAGGAAAAAAAAATGTTTTTGCCCTCCCCAGGCCCCAGGAGCACTCTGCAGGCCTCTCAAACTGTCTGCGTGTCCCGTTTTTGTGAAAAACGGGCCCTTTTTTGGCTTCTCAACCAGAGGTGGGTTTCCCCAGGTTCTGGACCAGTTCTGGAGAACCGGTAGCGGAAATTTTGAGTAGTTCGGAGAACCGGTAGTAAAAATTCTGACTGGTCCCGTCCCCGTCTATCCTCTGCCTCCCGAGTCCCAGCTGATCGGGAGGAAATGGGGATTTTGCAGTAACCTTCCCCTGTCACGCCCATCAAGGCATGCCACGCCCATCAAGCTCAACCCACAGAACCGGTAGTATCCCACCACTGCTCCCAACCCCATGCGTCACATTTTTGCTCTCCATCAGCTCCCAGGAGCACTCTGCATGCCTCCCAAACCCTCTGTGCACCCCGGTTTTTTTGCGAAAAATGGCCTGTTTTTGGTGAAAATGAGATGCGCAGGGCGGGGTTTTGGGAGGCCAAAAATGGCTGTATTCAGTGTATAAGTTGCACCAACATTTCCACCCTCTTTAAGGGGGGGGGGGGTAAAAGTGCGTCTTATACTCTGAAAAATACGGTAAATCATTTTTTAACCATCCCACGGATGTACCGGGCTGTAGATGGTTCCCCTTCTTTGATCCCAACCTTCCCTCCCCGCATTTAAGAAAGAAATGGGACCAACCTGCTGTCGTAACTGGTCCTCGTAACGTTGCCGAGCTAATTTGTCTTGGTACTGGGCTCTCTTTAAGACAAAAACAGACAAAGGGGAAATTGAGTGATAGTTAAGAGAAAAGAGGGACAGGGGTCCTTGAGAGTTAAAACTCTTAGGACAGGGAAGACTGTAGCTTCACTCCAGCTGAATTTAATATTGAAACAATCTATTTCCCTCATATAGGCAGTCCTCAGCTTACGACAATCGAGCCCAAAATTTATACTGCCTGGTCCCGTTTTACGATTTTTCCGTGCCACATTTGTTAAGCGAGCCGGTGCAGTTGTTAAATTAGGAGCACGGTTGTTAAGGTAGCATTTTACCGCTTGTTGTTGCCTTGTCTCTTCATTAAGGGTTTTCCTCCTCTCGTCTGCTTGTATCCGGACCTGTTCATTCTTCAATTGTTCTACGGCAGCTTCATATTCCTAAGGAGGAGGAGAAAAAAATAGGAAGAATGATAGAACCGACCCACGGGAAGAAACATTCATCTCCAGCTTTTTCATACAAGAAATCCTGTTAAGTTTCCCACCTTAAAAAAAAAAAAAGCCTCACTCTAATCTGCAGTATTCCAAGTGTGGTAAGGACAAACTTGAAATACTGCATCCAGTTTTGGTCGCCACGATGTAAAAAAGATGTTGAGACTCTGGAAAGAGTGCAGAGAAGAGCAACAAAGAGGATTAGGGGGCTGGAGGCTAAAACATAGGAAGAACGGTTGAAGGAACTGGGTATGTCTAATCTGATGAAAAGAAGGACTAGGGGAGACATGATAGCAGTCTTCTGATATATCTCAGGGGTTGCCCCAAAGAAGAGGGAGTCAAGCTATTCGCCAAAGCACCTGAGGGCAGGACAAGAAGCAATGGGTGGAAACTAATCAAGGAGAGAAGCAATCTAGAACTAAGGAGAAATTTCCTGACAGTTAGAACAATTGATCAATGGAACAACGTGTCTCCAGAAGTTGTCAATGCTCCAACACTGGAAGTTTTTAAGACGATGTTGGATAACCCTTTGTCTGAAGTGGTGTAGGGTTTCTTGCCTAAGCAGGGGGTTGGACTAGAAGACCTCCAAGGTCCCTTCCAACTCTGTTTTTCTATTTCTATTCTATTCTAAAGGCAGGGACTTGGATCATGGTGATCTTAGAAGCACCTTAGAGAAAGTCTGGCACATTTGATCTACTAAAAGCAACTTCTAACATCAAGGTGAGAATGTTTACAAATAACAGAATAAGAGAGTTGGAAGGGACCTTGGAGGTCTTCTAGTCCAACCCCCTGCCCACTTCAGACAAATGGTTATCCAACATCTTCTTAAAAACTTCCAGTGTTGGAGCATATACAACTTCTGGAGGTAAGTTGTTCCGCTGATTAATTGTTCTAACTGTCAGGAAATTCCTCCTTAGTTCTAAGTTGCTTCTCTCCTTGATTGGTTTCCACCCGTTGCTTCTTGTCCTGCTTTCAGGTGCTTTGGAGAATAGGTTGACCCCTTCCTCTTTGTGGCAGCCCCTCAAATATTGGAAGACTGCTATCCTGTCACCCCAGTCCTTCTTTTCATTCAACTAGACATACCCAGTTCCTGCAATCGTTCTTCGTATGTTTTACCTTCCAGGCCCCTAATCATCATTGCTGCTCTTCTCTGCACTCTTTCTAGAGTCTGAACATCAAATATGAGAAATGATCAAGCAAGAGGGGTGTGTGTGGGAATCTACCGATTAACAGCACAACCTGAATTGCTATGTTTTGCTCACCTTTAATTTAGACTGCTGCTCCAGCTGTAGTGTCTGTTCCTGTAGCTGAGCTAAGCCTAGCGCTTCTTTGGCATGCCCTTGAAAAGAAAATATCAGTTGTTTTCCATCATTCCAAAAATAAATAAATAAATAAAAAATCCTCCCCGCCTAACAGTGATTTTTGACCATGATAATTCATTGCAATTTGGATTGCCCAACGGTTAAAACTACATGCAGATAAGCCCTGGTGGAAATAACACAAATGTTGTCCGAACCAGAGATTCTGGCTTGTGCATTGCCAGAAGGAAGAGAAATAATAAAACTGTTGTTTTCAAAAACCAACTCAAAAGGATGCTCTTTCGTGGTTTAAATTTTGGCCGCTCCTAAAAATACATTGAGTTAAAAATGCTTTTTTTTTTTTTTTGGTCAGTCCTTCCTGGCTTTGCTTTCAGGGGCAAAAGACACAATGGAAGCTTCTGAAGAAAATCACATGAGAGCTAGAAGGTCAAAGAGCATTGCCGCTGGAGCTCTAAAGTGTAATCCGCCTTGGGTGGCTGGAAGCAAGGCTGCAGAAATGCTGTTTGAGACAAGGAGTGTCTGTGTGCAGATTCGGCATTGTGGTGAATCGTAAGATCTGGTTTTCATCCAGCATTGAGACAGAATAGAATAAGAGTTCTTTATTGGCCAAGTGTGATTGGACACACAAGGAATTTGTCTTCGGTGCATAAGCTCTCATTGTACATAAAAGCTATAAGCGATAAATCATGATCACGGTCATCATCAAAATATATATCCATCACAAATCATAAGATACAACACTTAGTGATAGAATCAACATAAATCGTACTAGCAGACTAAATCAAACAATATAAATCGCAAAGATACAAGCAACAAAGTTATAGTCCTGAGTAGAAAAGGAGATAAGTAATAGGAAAGACGAGAAGAATAATATTCACACAGTCTTATTAAATAACTTGACAGTGTTGTGGGAATTAGATGGCTTCAAAACAGTGGTGAAATCCAATTTTTTTTTACTACCGGTTCTGTGGGGGTGGCTTGGTGGGCGTGACAGGGGAAGGATATTGCAAAATCCCCATTTCCACCCTACTCTGGGGCCAGCCAGAGGTGGTATTTGCCGGTTCTCCAAACTGCTCAAAATTTCCGCTACCGGTTCTCCAGAACCTGTCAGAACCTGCTGGATTTCACCCCTGCTTCAAAAGCACCATTGTCACTCCCCAGATGCAGATGCTGGCAAAGGATCCCAAGCCAAGAGCTTCAGTACAAGAGAAGTCCTCTACTTACAACAGTTTGTTTAGCGGGCCGTTCAAAGTTACAACCGTACTGAAACAAAAGACCGAAGACTGGTTTTTCACGCTTACGGATCGTTGCACCATGGTCACGTGATCCAAAAATTCAGACGCTTGGGCACGCTGGCACCTATTTATCACCCCTGCAGTGTCCCGTGCGTGTGTGTGATTTTATTTATTTATTTATTGGTTCGATTTATATGCCGCCCTTCTCCGGAGACTCAGGGTGGCTTACAATGCGTTAAGCAAATGGCCTTCATACTTTTGTATATACCTGCTTAGTAGGGCTTCCGTCCCCCCCAAGCGGTGTTCTTTTTTTAATCAAAGTCAGTTTATTTCCCCCACAATCTGGGTCCTCAATTTACCTACCTTAGAAAGGATGGAAGGCTGAGTCAACCTTGAGCCTGGTGAGATTCGAACTCGCAGTAATTGCAGGCAGCTGGCAGCTAAGTGCTACATAACAGCACTTAGTCCGCTGCACCACCAAGGCTCTTTATGACCTCTGCAGTGTGTGTGTGTGTGAGAGAGAGAGAGAGAAAGAGAGAGAGAGAGAGGGAGGGAGGGAGGGAGGGAGAGAGAGGGAGAGAGAGAGAGAGAGAGAGAGAGAGAGAGAGAGGGAGAGAGAGAGATATGATCCTCTTTTTGCAAGCAAAGTCAAATCTGGGAAGCCAGATTCACTGAAAAAACTCAAAACAATGGCAGGGATTGACTTAACAAATGAATGAGAGAGATCGTAAAACGGGGCAAAGCTCCATTGATAAATGTCTATGCATAGCAATGGAAATTTGTTTGGGGGGGGGAAGAAAGGAGCCTGAGTGGCGCAGTAGACTAAAGCACTGTTATTAACATTCAGCTGCCTGCAATTACTGCAAGTTCGAATCCCACCAGGCTCGAAGTTGACTCAGCCTTCCATCCTTTCTAAGGTAGGTAAAACGAGGACCCAGATTGTGGGGGCAATAAGCTGACTTTGTATAAATATACAAAAGTATGAAGGCTATTGCTTAGCACATTGTAAGCCGCCCTGAGTCTCCGGAGAAGGGCGGCATATAAATCATTTTTTTAAAAAAAGGAAATAATAATAATAAAATAATAATAATAATAATAATAATAATAATAATAATAATAATAATAATCTGTTATGGTCGTAAGTCGAGGACTAACTGCGATCTCCTTTCATTCATTCATTCATTCATTTTCATTCATTCATTCAACCAGCCACGAAAGAAGACCCACTGAGCTTTTTCCCTCGTTCAGCTAGACCCACTGAACGTTTTCCCCGGGGACTAGATCCAGGAGGGAGCGCCTAGCCAAAGAAGGATCCCTATGGACCGAGGCAAGGGATCCAGTGAGCCCTCCCTCTCCCCAAGCAGGGGATCCAGGGAAGAGATCCACCCAGAGGGGATCCACCCGCTCCCACCCGACTCACGGGAAGCGTCGAGCTCTCGGGCGGCCTTGGCAGCGCGCTCCAGGCCGGTGGGGTCGAAGTTGCTCCATTTGTCCTTGGGGCGGCTCCCTTCGCCCGTTCCTTCTTTCGATCCCCCGCCGGGCGGAGGAGGAGGAGGCAGCGGGGGTAGCCCGGCTCCAGGACCCGCGTCTCCGCCGCCGCCGCCGCGGTTCAGCCCGAAGAGCCAAGACATGATCCACTCTCCCTCACAACCGGTAAGCAGCGAATATCCCCCCCCCCCCTCAGACACACACACACACGTGGACTCCGCGCCGCCGGCTCTGCGCAGGCGCCGCCCCGCCTTTTCCGTTCTCCGGCGCTGCTCATTGGCGGGCAAAGCTCGGAAGCAGGGAGCCATAGAGTCGCAAAGGCTTGGGAGGGAGGAAAGACCCTCCTCCCCTTTTCCTCTCCCCCGCCCCCGTCCCCCCCCCACCTCAGTCACGTGCTTTGAAGGAGGTTCGTCGCGGAACACGGCGAGGGAGGGATGGTAAGCGAAGAGGCCCAATCTTAGTAGAGTCTCGGTCGTCCGGCGGGAGGTGGCCCGTCTCCGTAGCAACGGGAATTGTTGAGGTGGTGGGGGGGCGGGAATGAAGGCGATGCCTCAGGTAGGCCGCGGATGACAGAGGCGCCGGCTTTGCGAGTGCGAGGCCGCGGAGCCTCCCTCAGGTAACGGGGCTTTTGAAGGAAATTAAGGGACAGGACCACCCGATGGAGGTTTCTGAGGAGATTCCCTACTTGGGGGGTGAGGGGGTTGGAGTTGGTGGCTGGGGAAGATGGGAATTGTAGTCCCTCGGGTGTGGAAAGTCCTGAGGGCGAAGGAATGTGTGTGTGTGTGTATATGTATATATGTGTGTGTGTGTATATATGTAAGTGTGTATATGTATATGTGTATATATATACATGTTTTCTGAGGTTTATATATATATAATACTGTATATATATAAAATAAACCTCAGAAAACAAAATACTCCTTATATACTATATGCTATACTATATATAGGACTGTCAGGGATATATATGTATATATGTATGTATATGTATAGATAGATAGATAGTAGATAGATATAGATATATATTAAACTATTCTAAAAATACGAGTTTCAGGTATATTAGTAAAGAAAGAAGCAGACATTCTGCGAGCTCCGGAACTTAAAATTTTAAGTTTCGGAGCTCGCAGAATGTCTGCTTCTTTCTTTTATATAGAGATAGAGATAGAGATAGATACATAGATGACAGACACAAAGAGGTTGGATTCCAGAGCCCCATTCCCTCCACCCCAGTGCTCATGCCAGCTGGGGATGATGGAGGTTGCAGTCCTAGGCCGCCTCCCTGCCTGAGAAAGGAAGGGGTATTTTTTTTTAATTTATTTTTTTTAATTTATTTTAAATACGAACATATACAAACACATCTAAATACACAAAAAGAAAAAAAAATTACAAATAATACAGTGCACACCTCCCCCCCCCCACTCCCGGAGACCATTTTGTCCTCCCCGCCCTTATATTTCTTCTTCTATAACAGCTAAAAAATAAATGAAGGGGTGTATTTTAATGTGTTTGTTTTATTTATGAAATTCTGAATCGCTTCAGTATAAATACTTGGGACATTCGCAAAGTTGTTGTATCGAGGTACTGGGCACCTCAGGTTTTCTTTTATTTCTTTATTAAACACATTTATATGGCTGCCCAACTCATTAATAGAGAATTATTTTTTCACTTGGGATCTTTCTCAGCTTTGTGAGAGAGAGAGAGAGAGAAAAAAAGGAGATTCTGGTCTTACTTTGCTTGTTGCAAGCATTTTTTCTTTTTTAAAGAAAGAATCCCACCTATGTCTTTTGGGGTGAGCTAAGAAATGGAAGAGAAAAAAAAAACCAGACCAGAATGGGAGAATTCATAAAAAAATATATGGGGGCGGTTGTGGTTACTGGATTAAGTTTTAACAGCCGGCATTGAAGTGATGTCATTTTGTTCTTTCTTTTTCTAGAGAGGCCTCAAAGGAGCTCCTTGGCAACAGCCAAAAAACCAACACAACCCACAACATCGACTTTGTAAACCTTGGGAGGCGCCCGGCTCTTCATGAGGATGAGCAGCAGAGAAAGCCATTGCTGCTTGAGGAAGAAAATGGTAAAGAGTGCTGGGGGGATGGGGGGGGGGAGGGAGCCAGTTTCGAAGCCTCGTAGTTCCAGGGAGCATGCAGAGTGACTTTGAAATTTGAAGCCTGCTGTCTCTCAACCTCAAGAATAGAATAGAATTCATCAAGAATCATAAAGTACAACACTTAATGATAGTCATAGGGTACAAATAAGCAATCGAATCATACTAGGAAACAATATCAATATAAATCGTAAGGATAGAAGCAATAAAGTTACAGTCATACGTGGGAGGAGATGGGTGATAGGAGCAATGAGAAGACTAATAGTAATAGTAATGCAGACTTAGTGAATAGTTTGACAGCACATTGGGAACAGGCTCCAGCTGTTCTTCTGCCCCACTGATATCCGTCTCCAAAGGCAGCTGATAACTGTCAAGACGGCCCTGGCCCCCTCTCTGCCTCCGACGCAGAGCCCTCATCAGAGCCTTCCCCAGACTCCAGGACTGGCCCATGTTCCTCCCCAACCTCCTCACTGTCCGAGTCTGCCACCAGCTCCACTGGCTGCTGGCGGGCCACAACAGTGTATTCCTTAAAAGTGAGATAGCAAAGAATAATAATCGGTTGTCATTTTGATTGAAATTTGGTCATGCTCATTGTGGGCCGGTTCATGTTTTGGGTCTTCTAACCTCATGGATTTCTCCACCCCCCACCCCCCGGCCCCTTTTCTCTCATCTCGCTCTTTGACAGAGATCTCCACCATTGAAGACTTGGAAGAAAGTTTACGAAAACTAAAGGTTCAGGTGGACAGCTTAGCCTCCGGTCTAACTGTCCATCCAGATCAAGATTACAGTTCTGCTCTGGAACCAAGTCCCTTAAGTTCCAAATGGTCCCCATCAGGGTCGCGCACTGAGACGGAATGGCTACTGAAAGCAAAACATCTTGCGAGATCATTAGACGATAACTTGAATTTGATGGGTTTGGCCATTCCAACCCTAAATTCATCCCCACCAAACGAAACGTCAGGATTATTTGGCACTGTGAGTCAGAACTCTCCCGCCTTGCGGGATCTTTCTGTCCCGTTGAAACTCGGGGCCCCTCATGTGATCGGCGTCAAGTCTTTGCTGCCCCCCAAGTTTCCAGTCCGAGCTTGCCTGCCAGAAAGATCCTCGTTCACATTCCGCCGAGGCCGTTCGCTTAGTCACTCGGAGGTTACCCGCTCCTGCTCCTTCTCTCCGGATGCCAAACGTCCGCGTTGCTTCCAGTCACGGTCTCAGTCTCCGAGGCCTATCTGGAGACCCACCTCGGCTAAGGCTAATGCCTGTGCCCAGCCTCCGCCTCAGCTGGGGAAGCCCAGGGGAGTCAGAAAGAAAAGCATATCAAGCAGACAATCGCGATTGAGGTTCTTCAGGCCAGGAACGTTAGCATCGAAATCCTGGACTTCCACTATGGCAGTTGGACAGAGGACACCGAGAGAGTCTTGGAGTCCTTACAGTTTGGCTTCTTCTGATATCTCTTCACCCACCGCAGAGGAGATCAACAAACGGTAAGAAGAGGCTTCTAGGCCTCCTGATTTAACATAATCAGAATTATTATCATAATACAGCAAATCATGGCCATTAAATGCCCTCTTTTGCCATTGTGAGATACTTACTATCTACGGGCCACCAGGTGGAGCCAAACTCCGCTGTTTAAAGTTTTACTATTCGCTGAGGCTGTTGCCATTAACCATTTAAAGCCTCCCTTTTGTGTGCAGAAGCAGCTTTATGTCAATCTATTCCTCCCCTGGGCGTAAGACCTGTCATCGGTTGTTTTTACGTCAATCTAACCATCTTTTTTTTTAAAACTCGGGGTTCAGCTTCCTGCAGACGCTTTCCGAAAGCACGATGGGGAGAGACCTGATCGAAATGTCTCCGTACCAGAAGGAGCTGGCTCGTCTCCGACTCGAGCGCCTGCGTGTGGAAGAAGGCTGGCTGTTGGAATTAAAGAGGCAGCAGGAATTGGAACGAACCCGTGGCCCCAGGCCCAAGTGGTGAGGATATGCTCTCCTGTGGAGCTGTCGATTCTTTGGATTGGGTGCCGAGAGTAGATTCAGCGGGGCCAGGTGGAAATCCGGTGAGATTTGCTGGATCCATGAGGTTTGGGACATATTTTTAATTGTTTGGGGTTTTTAATGGACTAACTTTAGCATTTGGATTATTGTACTGTTTTTATCTTGTGAGCTGCCCCGAGTCCTACGGGTGAAGGGCGGCATACAAATTTGAAAAATAAATAAATAAATAAATAATCCTGGGGTTCCATGGGCAATGTTAGCTTGTAAGCTGAGGGCCAACAAGACTCCCCTGAGGCATGAATTTCTTTTCTGCTTGTGGTTTTTTAAGGTACGAAATGAGGGACTCTCAATTCCACTACGAAGCCCACAAGAACAACAAACTTCTGAGAAGCAGCCCAGAGATACAGGCGGTCTTCGATTATAGGGGGGCTCTATCAAGAGCATCGAAAGAGTTCCAGCAGGAACGGAAGCCCACTTCCACCTCCCTCGAGGTCTACTGGTAAAAGAGCCGAAGGAGACCTTAGACATCAGAGGAGATAGAAGAAAGGCAGGTCAGGATGAGCAGGGCCTTCCTCTATTCCCAGTGAATGATGGCTTGGTTTTTTTGGGGGATGGGGTGGGGTGGGGTGGCAGTGTGATTCCAAGTGTTCAGCCCAGTCATTTTTATGCCTTGTTCTTGATCGCTCAGAGCTGATTTAAACTTTGAGAAGTGCCACAGGACAGGACCCCTTTTAGTGGAATGAAATGAAATGAGCAAAGATTCCTTGCTAGAGAAAGAGGTAACTGGGTATCCTGGTTTACTGGGGAGAATTACGCAAGACATCTCTGTGTCAAAGGCAGTGTGGGCTGTTTTCTGGCTTGGTGTGTGCAGATTTGATGTGTGTGCGTGTGCCTTTTTTCGAGACACGATTTGATTGTCATTGCCTGCAGTCTCAAAACTAGTTCAGCCAAGGACACTCACTATGGATTTTCTCTCATTTGCTTTAACTTTTTGATTAGGAGAGCACTGTGAATTTTAAAAAAAAC
This sequence comes from Ptyas mucosa, assembly GCA_012654045.1. Classification (NCBI taxonomy): domain Eukaryota; kingdom Metazoa; phylum Chordata; class Lepidosauria; order Squamata; family Colubridae; genus Ptyas; species Ptyas mucosa. The sequence goes on from WNWU01000107.1 coordinate 1,490,153, forward strand.
TTGATTACTGATCAAGAAAATCATCTTTGGCTCAACCAAAAAAAGATAAATATTACACTAGGAGAAAAAACTGAGCATGTACGTTTTCCATCTTTTATTAAATGCTTTTATACTTGGTGGCTTTCGTATTTCAATGTAGTGGTAGTTTTTAATATATTTTTTGAGGTTCATTTAATTCTTAGACTTGCAAAGAGAAGATATCTGACCTGTTACTGACATGCCAGAAAGGTTCTCTCTCTCTCTCTCTCTCTCTCTCTCTCTCTCTCTCTCTCTCTCTCTCTCTCTCTCTCTCTCTCTCTCTCTCCCTCTCCCTCTC
>WNWU01000107.1:1490568-1505076 GCA_012654045.1 Ptyas mucosa
CTCTCTCTCCCCCCCCCCTCTCTCTATATATCTTTTATTGAAGCGCTCCTTTTTATGGCTGGCTCACAAGTGCTTTGGTATCATCCTTGGTGAGTTAACTGCTAATGTGGAATTAATCCAACCAGGGGATCAAAACCATCCCTCTACTAACACAAATTATTCTATGATGAATTATCCTCATTGATCAGTTGTGCCTTGAATTTGTGAGTGAAAAAACGAAGGCAGCGTGCGTTAATAGAGAAGATTCTTTTGAAATAGTTATTCGAACCAGCTTTCCCAAATGTCTTTGCACAATTATGGAATCTTTTATCTAATTACCTATGGGTAATCCCTTACAACCTAATAGGATAGCAGTCCTGAGTACCTAAGTTCTGAAACATTTTTATTTTATCCTGTCTCATACTTAACAATTTGCCGGTTGACAAGAAATTTCCATACTGGCCAAGGATGGATATCTTTTTTCCGCCAATCAATTTTGTTTGTAGAAGCTTTCTTATTTGCTAGCGCTCTCTGTGGAAAGGTATTTCTTTTTTATTATTATTATTTTTCAAACTTGGGAGATTTCTAACTGGTCTTCTACATTCGCTGTACAGATGTCATTACACTGACAATTTTCTAGCAAGCTAATTCAAAATACAGAGTTGACCAGCCAATTAACAAATCTCTTCCCTCCCTTTTTTAAACTTCTGCTCCTCCCCCACCCCCACTGCATGGCTGTTTACATACTTCTGTAGGCTTGATCTTTCCTGGCATGACACAGGATCTCGGTGCCCTCAAGTACCCTGCAGGAAATTAAATCTCTCTTTCTTTCCCCAGTTTCTGCTCTCCAAAAAAATCTCGTGTCAACAGATCACAATGTTCCCGACTCTCATTCCTTGAAAACGAACCGTGAATGCCATGGCATTGCATTCGGTGGGACCTCATCCAAAAGAGAGGGGGGAAAAATATTCCAAATTACTTGCCTCATTTGTTCTCTTGTTTAATTCACCTTATTTCAAAGGATACATGAGAATGTTGCTGCTGGAGTAAGCCGAGGAGAGACAATGGCTACGGCATTAGTAAAACGGTACATGAAAGAATTACGGAGAAAATGAAGTGGTTTCCGACTGGCAAGATAGTTATGACCGTCATACGCATTCTGAAACGGGAACGAAGCCATCTTAAGCTTTCGGGTTTCATTACAAAATAGCCACAAGCCACACAACATTACTTGCATTATTACAATCATCTCTTTTTAAAACAAACAAACAAACACACAAACACCTTCCTTTCTGTTAATTACCATGTTTTCCTGAAAATAAGACCCTGCCTTATATTTTTTTGAACCCCCGAAGTAAATGCTTGGCCTTATTTTCAGGGAGGTCTTATTATTTTGGGGCGCATGGAGCAAGACGGGGCTCCTCTTGCCATCTTACCTGATTTCCAGCTCTTGTTTCCCTAACCCTAACCAGAGGAAATGGTGGGGACCGGCTGCATATTTTCAGGAAGGGCTTATTTTTGGGGTGGGTGGCCTTATTTTAGCACATGTGCTCAAAAGCCTGATTGGTCTTATCATCAGGGGATGTCTTATTTTCAGTGAAACAGGGTAGTTTGGGCTGAGAAATTTAATTGTTGTGTGGGCAAATTCAATTCTCATGCAGATGGATGCTTCCCGCGATGAAACGGTTAAACAAACACACATGGAAAACAAACATTTTCGGGATTCTAGCTGAACTTCACCTTAAGGAGCGAGTTGTCTAAGATGCAGTGATTTATGGTAGAGATTTTCGGGCTGCATATTTTAGGTCCGCCATCTTCAGCTGGGTGCTCCACAAATCTATTGGGATCTGCTTCCCAGGATGGATCGCGATAATACTGTATTTTTCAAACAAGTTTGTTTGCTGTCTTAACGGAAGGCCCTAAGCTCCAATTGTCTGGCAGTGCTGTATAAACTAGTCAGATTAGGGAAATTTGCAAAGTACTTTTTCCCAAAAGGGCCGACACGGCTAGGGAACAACCTTTCCCAACACTTTGCGTGGCAAAGTGCTTCAGATTGTGTCTTCTGAACCGAAACGTGATTTTTGCTGGATGGTCACAGGTTTGAGGTGGCCCAGCCACCCCTCTCACATTTCCAGAAAAGTACAATTATTTCTTCTGCCTAGGCCACAGTTCAATTCAGGCAGTCACCGATGGATCCAGCCACGTGTAATGCTTCCCTGTCTGCTTTTGCACAATATATATTACCTTGTTCCCAAAGTTATCCTGAGCATCTTAGCTATCCTTTGATATCTGTCTTTTATCCCTGTTTACCAGGTCATTGTCTCTGCTGCCCCCTAGTATCTATGGCAGGGGTGCTCCACTTTACTTCTCTAAATGGTTGCATTCCCTCCTCTCTCCCAACATGTAATTTTTGATGTCACCCAAAGTAGACTGGGATTAAGCAAGTTCACTGGCCTAATAGTTTACTTGTTCAGTAACCGTATCTCTCAATTTTATTCGGTCACATATTGCGTCCTGCCATTGCCAAACCCGTTGTTCTGATCCACCTATTTCTTGGAATGTGGATCCTGGCCCACTACTCAAAAGGTTAACGTGACACTCAGCCTGAAGAAGAGTTTTACATCCTAACAGTCTTAATTTATTTCCTTCCAAGGACGCAGCAAACGCACCTAAATAAAACAGGAAATATCAGTGGCCAGTGGTTTTGCTCTCGGCTCTCCCTCAGTCTCAAGGAAGTCTTCGGAATTCTATTATAGGTGATTAATTTCAAATGACGACAGTGTTCAACAGCTAAGATTTTTGGGCCGCCACCTTGGACAATAACCAAGGAATCATTTTGGGATCTGCCTTGTGCTTCTAATTCCTTCTCCCCCCCCCCCCAACTTCCCAATCGAACTGCAGTAGCTTTTGAAGCAGACGGACATTCTTACAATTCAGAATGCGGATTAGAAGGTGAATGTTCTCACTTGCATGTGATTTTGTGTGTGTGTGTGTGCTTTCTCTCCTCCCTCCCATTTCATACAAAACGCAAATAAATAACAATGCGAAAGAAGCGGGATTTGTGTCTTTCGCTGGTATTCCGAGGAACGGAAAGGAAAGTCAGTGAACGAGGACTCCTTACAACATCAAATATCCCCGTGAAGCTGTTTTTCTGTAACCGAGCCAAATTGCGGGGGGGGGGGTGGCATTTGTAGGCAAGTCAAGTTGCAAAAGAGGACAGGGCGGGTAGCCGGAAGTTGAAAAGGTTGGGACGGCAACCTCCTTCATCCTGGTGTCTTGTTACCATTGTCCCAGGCTGTCCTTGTCTTCTGACCCACAAAAGTTGCGCCCGCAAACCCTCACACTCTCCGTCGGTGCCTGTAGTAGCCACCTGCCGCTGAAGCTGCAAAGGGAAAGAACCAAAGAAGCATCGTCAGATGGACGAACCGGGTTGCCTTCCGAGTCTCTCATTTGCAGAACAGGCTGAAGCCGGAGAAAAGTTATCTAACAATTGCAAGTAGCTCTATAAAGTGAAAAGAAAACTCGGGAAGTACGGTAGCATATTTCACGGGGGAATTTTTTCCTGGGACAGCCACCAGGGGGAGCGCGTTCCTTGCAAATTCCTCATCTGGATCTGAATTCCTTCTCTGCTCCATGCTAAATTGTGCGGCTCCATTTGGGATTTTAAAAAAAACAAAAAAAAAAACTTGTGCCATGTTCCTTCCTTCTGCTTATAACTGGAAATGAAGTTCTTGTCTGCCAGGCACAACTGGAGACCTTTGGAAACAGAAATCCCGATTTTCTTAGGGAAAAAACTAAATTTCTCAGGCCACCTTGCACTTATTCTAGGGATCCAGGCAGGGGTGGGCTTCAAAAATTTTAGCAAGGGGTTCTCTTCCCGGTTGCTGGGTGGGCATGGCTTAGTCAGCCTCCTGCAGCACAGCGGAGAGGGACGTTTTAGCTGCTCCTGGGCTCCAGAGGCTTTTTTCGAGTCTCCAGGTGGGTGAAAACGGCCTCCCCAGACTCTAGAGGCCTGTTTTTTGCCCTCCCTGAGCCTCCATGTGCACCCTGCACTTACCTGCATTCAAAACGGGCCGCGTGGGGACTCCTTGGAGGGGCGGGGTGGGCGGGGCCAGCCAGGAGTGCGATTTGGGGTTTCTCCGAACTGCACAGAATCTTAGCTAGAGGTTCTCCTGAACCCCTGCGAACCCCCAGCAGCCCACCCCTGGATCCAGGGGAAAACATTGTCCTGACCTCCAAACCATTGTCTTTCTTCCTATCCACTATATTTCTGTTAGAATATCTCTTAAAATAAATTTTCATTGAATGGGAATGTAAATTGGCTCAGCAACCATGTAGAAACAGCGGTGCATTTTAAAAAATAGCAAGGACCCCCCCTCCTCTCTCACATTTCAGCCTGCTTTGTCTACCCTCCCTCAATCCTAGAGATACCTATTGAGTTACCAAGGCCAATCAACAGGCAGCAGAACCTAAAATTACTTCCGTTCCTACGCCTCTTACCAGGTTGCTGATGGATCATTCGACACAGTCCTTTCCCAGGATGGGTTCTGTACACAGGCTTCACGCACACTTTGTTGTTGCTGCCGGGGGTCAGATCTGACAGCAGAACGCTGTGGATCTGTGGTGAGACACTGAGGAGGGTCGAAGGGCCGGCTTGCCGCCGACAGCGAACACGGTAACCCAACACGTCTCCTTCTGCTGGATCCCAGGAAGCCTTTACAGAGCTGGGGCTCAGATCTTCAAAATGGAGGTGCTTTATTTTGGAGTACTCTGTCCATTGGAGAAAAGAAAAGAAAAAGAATGAGGACGATGCGTGGGCTTTCTCCAGAGCGAAACGAGGAAAAGAAAATCACAATTGGTGTTGGTATCAGCCAAGTGGGCAACCTAGGAGAAAGTCAGGCGAGAGATGTTGGCAGTTGTAATACTAATCAAAGGAGGACAGTCCAGCAGTCTTATTCTGCAGCCGTTTGGGATCCTAAGTGTGGCCAGTTCTTCTGTCAGAGTGCGCACAGTGTGACTATATGAGACAACCCGGGGGCAAATACAGTAAACAGGTTTGTATTTAAGTAGTGGTTTTATCTACAAAGAATATATACATACATGTACTTTAGTCAGATCTCAAACAATCAGCAATTACAGCATGAAAACACACACACATACAGAGCGATACGCCCCCAACAGGGCCTCTTCTTATTACAGGTCCTTAAAGTGATATGAGCCCAAAAACCTTGCTGACTCGTTCCTAGCATTACATCATCGTAGCAGTTGGTCAGCTCTTAAATCACCCTCACATCTTCCCTCCCTCCTTCCTTCTTTCCTGCTCACCTTCCCGTGTGCAGGCTTTAGCCGAGAGGGCTTTCTCCTTGCCAGACTTATAAATGGCGGACACCGTCACCAAGTAGCTGGTGTTGGCCAGGAGGTTTTCCAGGACGGTGCTGTTGAGCTTCCCATCCACCTCTTGCAGCTGGACTAAATTGTCGTTCAGGGGACCGTACATGACTTGATAGGCGGCCACACTTTCTATGATGGGAGACCAGCTGACCCGGATGCTGTGGGGTTTGGACTCCGAGATAAGAATCTGGGCTGGGCTGACCACATCTGCAGAGAGAAGCAACACAACAAAATAAAAAAGGGGACCTGATCAAAGCGATCTGCAAAAGATGGTATTTTTGTGACAACAATTTTTACCGAAGACATTTTTTAACGAGAGAAAAGCAGTACAAATGATAGAAGAGAAACAGTAGAAGAAATAACACTGAAAAGCTAAAAGTGGAAAAACGACGACAGAAGAAGTGCCTTCTGATCTTTTTGGTAGCACTTATAAATGTGCAGCCCGCCCTTGACTTACGATCACGTTTGAGCCCAAAATTTTCTCTCTGCTAAGTGAGAGAGTTGTTAGGTGAATTTTGCCCCATTTTACGACCTTTCACGCCACCGTTGTTAAGTGGATCACCGCGGCTGTTAAGTTAATAGCATGCTTGTTACGTGAATCAACTTTGCTTGTCAGAAAGTTGCAAAGGATGATCACGTGACCCCCCTCTCCCCCCAGGACCCTGCAACTGTCATAAATATGAATCAGCTGCCAAGCATCTGAAGTTTGATCGTGTGACCCTAAGGATGCTGTAAAGGTTGTAAGTGCGAAAAACGGTCACAAGTCTCCTTTTTTCAGTGCCGTTGTTACTTTCGTCGCTAAATGAACTGTCATAAGTTGAGGACTACCTGTATTTATATTTTACTCTGAGTTTACACCAGAATCTCCTTCTTCCATCAGCTACCCTTTCTAATTGTCAGGCCCATGAACCCACAAGTTCTTTTTTTCCAGCCAAAAGTCCGTAAGAAATTTCCATTTGGCCAAATTTCCATTGTTGTCAGAGCATTTGCAGCGTGACTACTATAAGAAGACAACCCAGGAGCAAAACACACCACACAGAGACTTAGACATTTAACAGTGGTTTGTATACAGAAATATACATGGCTGGCAAATACCCGACAAGCAGTCAAACTTCTTCTTAACTCTACACGGAGAACTCAGCAATGAATACCGGACACAAGGAGAGAGAATACGCCCTCTCCTGGCTGCCTTTATAAACGCCTCTTAAAGTGGTAAAAACTCTTGTGAACCCATTCGTAGTCTACAACCGGCAATACCAATGCTGATTCATCTTCATTGCAGCAGCCTTACATTGCATCAGCTTTATAGTTGGTCAGCTCTTAAATCTCAATACTTTTAACAATTGGGAAACTTGAACATTAGGTTGTGGCCTGTGGAAAGGCCCATCTCTTGGCACGTCCAGCCAAAATAACCAAAAATTAATGCCTCGACCGCCACCAGTAACCAAGAGCTATCAAAATTAACAGTGACAAGGTGGAATTGGGCCGGTTATTCCAGTCGGATGTTCTTAAAAATTAATCCCTCAACGGGGAAATTTCCCCCCTTCCCTTCGCTTACCTTCCAGAGTGGTGACCCTGGTAGTTTGTGGCGGGATGTATTTCTCATTGGATTCTGGGATGAGGACAACTTCATAGGTGGTTTTTGAGGCTAGCTGTGCCACCACAATGCTAGTATGGTCGCCGGTGAGTTGTTCGGACACTTTCCGCCGGGGTTCGCCACTCGGGGCATACTCCAAAATGTAGTAGCCGGTGTCCCGCGTCAGAAGCTGGGGCCAAGTGAGACGGAAGCTGCTTGAGGAGACGTCTGTGGCTCTCAAACGCCTGGCTTGGATGACGGCTGGAAGGGAAGGGAAGAAAGATAAATTATGCCTGTGTTCCTGCCTCATGATTAGCTTAGATTAAGGGTCTCCATACTTTGCAACTTTAAGACACGTGGATTTCAACTCCCAGAATTCCCCAGCCATTGTGGGAAATTCTTGGAGTCGAAGTCCACCGGGTCTTAAAAGTTGCCAAGGTTGGAGACCCCTAGCTTAGATGGTTGCAATCTCAGTTATTTTCTTATTACAATTTGCCAAACTTAACTTTTTAAAAAAAAAAAAATATTGGGCTTAGTTATATGAAGTCAGGCCCTTTGGTTGAGAGATGATTGCAGCTGCGAACCCATAATGATATCCTGCTTTTGATAAGACCAAATCTAAGAGTTTATAATGTTCATGCCAGATCGAATAGAACAGGTTTTCATACTTACGCTAGACCGAATTAGATCTACCGGGCTTATGTTGGATCAACTCTTTTTTCCGGCAGTTAGAATCATAGAATCGTAGGGCTAAAAGGGAACTTGGAGGTCTTTTAGTCCAGCCACTTTCCCAAGACAGGAGATTTAGACCAGATATTGTAGGATGTACCCTGTTTTCCCCAAAATAAGACATCCCCTGATAATAAGCCCAATCGGGCTTTTGAGCGCATGGCAATAAGCCCAAGCGCTTATTTCAGGGTTCAAAAAAATATAAGACGAGGTCTTATTTTCGGGGAAACATGGTAAACATCTCTGTGGGAGCCTGGTTTAGCTCAGCAGACTAAAAGCATAGTGATTTAAACCAGCTGTCTGCAATTACTGTAAGTTCGAATCTCACCAGGCTCAAGGTTGACTCAGCCTTCCATCCTTTCTAAGGTAGGTTAAATGAGGACCCAGTTTGTGGGGGCAATAAGCTGACTTTGTATAAATATACAAAAGTATGAAGACTATTGCTTAACGCATTGTAAGCCACCCTGAGTCTCCAGAGAAGGGCAGCATATAAATCAAAATTAAAAAAAAATGCAAAAAAGTGAGTAGGGTTATGTTATTCGTAGGATTTTCTGTATTTAGTAGTTAATATTGGTTCCCACTCCTGCAATATTTTTTAACTTCCCTTATGCTGCTCATTTTCTTCTTAAGCAAGAAAAACAAAATGCACAGGTACAGCATAGGTGGTACCTCGCTCAATAGTAGTAACTGTGAGAGGGATCTTGGAGTCCTAGTGGACAATCACTTTAATAGGAGCCAGCTGTGTGCAGCAGCTGCCAAAAAAGCCAACACAGTTCTAGGCTGCATCAACAGAGGGATATTATCAAGATCACGTGGAGTGTTGATACCACTTTATAAGGCCTTGGTAAGGCCACACTGCATCCAGGTTTGGTCGCCACGATGTAAAAAAGATGTGGAGACTCTAGAAAGAGTGCAGAGAAGAGCAACCAAGAGGATTAGGGGACTGGAAGCTAAAACATATGAAGAACGGTTGCTGGAACTGGGTATGTCTAGTTTAATGAAAAGAAGGATTAGGGGAGACATGATAGCAGTCTTCCAATATCTCAGGGGCTGCCCCAAAGAAGAGGGAGTCAAGCTATTCTCCAAAACATCTGAGGGCAGGACAAGAAGCAACGGGTGGAAACTAATCAAGGAGAGAAGCAACATAGAACTAAGGAGAAATTTCCTGACAGTGAGAACAATTAATCCTTGGAACAACTTGCCTCCAGAAGTTGTGAATGCCCCAACACTGGAAGTTTTTAAGAAGAGGTTGGCTAACCATTTGTCTGAAGTGGTGTAGGGTTTCCTGTCTGAGCAGGGGGCTGGACTAGAAGACCTCCAAGGTCCCTTCCAACTCTGTTATTCTATTCTATTCTACTCTACCCTACCCTACCCTACCCTACCCTACTCTATTCCATTCATCCACTCTTGGGTATCTTCTGGTGCTTCCTTTTGTTTGGCCCTTCTGAGGTCTGAGGGACCAAGAGCTTTTAGAGAGAGTATGTCCCTTGCATGCAAACTAACAGAGCTAACTTCAGTTTCCACCCTTTGGGAACTTGCTGTGAAAAAAAGGAACAAATGGGGATGGGACGGAGTGTAATTTGCATATGAAATGTGGGAAGATGCTTTTAGAAAGCACCTGCGTATCTCTGATCTCGCCAGAAGATGGCAGCAAAGACAGCGACTGCAAAGGATGGGAAGATTTCCAAAGTTCCCCCTTAGCCAAAAAAATGTAAACATTAAACAAAATGCTAGAGTTTTATCATCATCAACTGGATTGAAATGTCTCCAAGTCCCAAATTAGATCTCCAAGCAAATACTTGTTAAATGTGTAAGTCCTGTATTACGTATTTAGATTTATGTGTGAAGGCATGTCCTATTTCTGGTTTGTATTTTTACATGGTCTGAGCTTTAGACTTCCTTATAAGCCCCTGAGAGCAATCCGTATCCCCACAGAGAATCCAGCCATACATTGAGGTTTTAAAAACAAACCACCAGATTCTTAAAACTTCTTGTTTAACCTCTTAAAGGTAAAGGTAAAGGTTCCCCTCTCACATATATGCTAGACTCTAGGGGGCAGTGCTCATCTCCGTTTGAAAGCCAAGGAGCCAGCGCTGTCCAAAGACATCTCCGTGGTCATGTGGCCAGCATGACTCAATGCCAAAGGCGCATGGAATGCTGTTGCCTTCCCACCAAAGGTGGTCCCTATTTTTCTACTGGCATTTTTTACGTGCTTTCGAACTGCTAGGTTGGCAGAAGCTGGGACAAGGAACAGGAGCTCACCCCGTTACGCGGCACTCGGGATTTGAACTGCTGAACTGCCGACCTTTCAATCGACAAGCTCAGCGTTTTAGCCACTGAGCCACCGCGTCCCTTGTTTAACCTCTTAGCCTTGTTCAAACTGCTTGGTTTACAGGCAGCCCATCTTTTGAGGGTTTGCTACAGAAGCATTCTTTTTATTTAACAAGCTACTTTCAGAAAGATCCATGGGAAGGAAGGAAGGAAGGAAGGAAGGAAGGACAAAAATACCTTGTGGCATTTGAAGGCGCTTATTCTCAGTTTACTATCACATGTGCTTTTCTGAATTGCTATGCAGTGATTCTCTGGATTAACAGAAACACCACAAAATTAAAGGTTTTTCCATCCACAAGGAGAAGGAAGGGGAAACTTTCTCTCTTGCCAACGAACCGTTGCTTTTGGTTCCCACCGATACCTTCGGCAGCTAACCGCGGGCAAGTTAGTGCCAATTTAGTCGCGGCCACTGAAGTCCAAACAGCAAAGCCAGTTTGGTGAGCTGGGAGGCCTCTCCGTGCCTTGAATGCAAAAATTACAGCCTCAGGGTTGATGATGAATTCGAATAACCTTGCCGTTTGTTTTGGATGAAGCGGGCGTTTTCCACCCTCGTGGGCCTTTGCCTAGCCCAGAATATTCCAACCGCATCCCGCAGGCCCTGGATTTGTAAGCTTCCCACCCAAAGAACAGCATGGGCTTAACATTTACTCAGGACTGATGGCTGAATGCTCTGTAGGTCTGCACTGTTTGAAGTTTCAAAATACCACATTTGGCTCCCACCTCAGAAACAAACTACAGTCAGTCACAGCACAGTGCGCATAGCCCAATTTGGTGTGCCGGATGAAGTCGGGTAGGAAACAGATGCTACGAAAGGCAATACAGGCAGTCCTCGGCTTACAACAGTTCATTTAGTGACCGCTCAAAGCTACGACAGCACTGGGAAAAAGTGACTCGCGACCGTTTTTTCACCCTTACGACCGTTGCAGCTTTCACTATGGTCACGTGATCAAAATTCAGACCCTTGGGCAACTTTATGACGGCCGCAGCAACGTCAATGCGGAAGCCAGGTTCACTTAATGACATGTACCTAATTTAACAACTGCCAGTGATTCATCTAACAACCGTGCCAAGAAAGGTCATAAAATAGGGGGGAAATAATCGCTTAACAACTGTCTCGCTTAGCAGCGGAAATTTTGGGCTCCGTTGAGGTCGTAAATTGAGGACTTCCTGAACTCAACAACATCTGGAAGAGCTTAATGTTTCTTCACTCTCTTAGCCTGTAATAATGGGGAGAAACAGACTCGTTTTCTCAATGTGGTTCTTGAGAAAGAATCGCAAGATATATATATGTGAAATGTTTTGGAGGTGCCAAACATATCAACATCATCATTAAGCATTAAACTTTAGCCTAAATGTGCAAAGCATCTGTTTGGAGACAAACGGCACGTGGCTCAAAGAGGAATGGAGGAATAAGCCGCTGAAGAGATTTAGTTCTAAAAAAAAATCATCTCACTAGGCCAGAATTAAAGGTAAAGGTTCCCCTCGCACACATGTGCTAGTCATTCCTGACTCTAGGGGGCGGTGCTCATCTCCATTTCAACGCCAAAGGCACACGGGACGCTGTTATCCTTCCCACCAAAGGTGGCCCCTATTTTTCTACTTGCATTTTTAACGTGCTTTCGAACTGCTAGGTTGGCAGAAGCTGGGAAAAGTGACGGGAGCTCACCCCATTACGCGGCGCTAGGGATTCGAACCGCTGAACTGCCGACCTTTCGACCGACAAACTCAGCGTCTTAGCCACTGAGCCACCGCGTCCCCTCGCCCAGAATTACAGAGAAAGAAAGAAGAAAAAAAAGTCAAGCCGGAAGAAACCGCAAGAGAGGAAGGCTGAATCGTTTTAAGACGTTGGGTGAAGCCTTGCCAAATTATTATTATTTTTTTTTAAGGAGAGGAGAAAAAGAATAGAAAGGGAGCGACGGTTGAAGAAGGTGGAGCAGGAAAAAAGCCGCCAAAAAAAAAAACAAACCCTAGGAAGGCAGCCTCTCTCTTCGCAAGCTTTCATTGTCAGGCTGATTCTGGAAAACGAATGGCTCGCAAACATGTTCAGCTGCAGGCCAGAAGGGTGAGATCACCCAGGCATGAAGGGACTCACCCTGGCATAGAAAAGAGAACAAAAAGAAAGAGGGGGTGGGCAATGCCAACTCTTGGAGAGCTTTCGGGACCCCGTCCGCAGCTTCGGAGGACTTTCAGGGGGTCCTCTTTGGCCGGGACCCGTGCTTAAGTCAGTCTCTTGATCTGGGAGGACTAGATTAAAAAAAAGGAGAGAATCTAATACGATGTGTTAGGAAACCAGGCTACCTTTCTCCTTTGATTCATTCCCCTTTTCCCCTAGCTTTTCTTCCTGCTTGAAGCCGTGCCAGTAGATCTAAACAGCGATTGGAAGACGGAAAGGCTGTACGGCCCCAGGGATATAAAACACTCCCGATCCATTTGGGGAGATTTTAAACAGAATACTGAATAACGGAGTTGAAAGGGAGCTTGGAGGTCCTCTAGTCCAACCCTCTGCTCAAGCAAGAAATTCTATAGTACCGTTCCGGACAAAAGGCTGTCCAATCTCCTTTTTAAAAACCTCCACACCCACAGCTTCTGGAGGCAAACTTTTCCACTGGTGAACTGTTCTCACTGTCAGGAAATTTCTCCTTAGTTCCAGGTGGGGTGTTTCTTTGTAAGTCTCCATCCATTGCTTCTTGTCCTGCCTTCAGGTGCTTTGGAGAATAGGGTTGACCCTCTCTTCTTTGGGGCAGCCCCTCAAGATTGCTCTCATGTCACCCCCTAGTCCTTCTCTTCGTTAGCCTGGACTTACCCAGATTTAATAATAATTACCTGCTTGTTGACTTAGAATGTCAAAACTATCTCTGGTACTCCCAAAGGTGCTTTTTCAGGAGGCAACTGGGGTTTCTTGTCCCCCCCCCCCACTTTGGAAGAGGTTTCACTTCTCATCCAAGAAGCTTCTTCAGAGCTGAAGAAGCTTCTTGGATGAGAAGCGAAACTTCTTTGATGTTTTGACCTAGATGACTGAGAATCTCTACATACCTCTGGTACTGTTGTACATCCCTCTCTGTCTCTCTCTGTCTCTGTCTCTCTGTGTCTTTCTGTCTCTCTTTGTCTCTCTGTCTCTTTCTCTCTCTGTGTCTCTGTCTGTCTGTCTCTGTCTGTCTCTGTTTCTGTCTCTGTCTCTCTGTCTCTCTGTCTCTGTGTGTGTGTCTCTCTCTCTATGTTTCTCTCTCTCTGTCTCTGTCTGTCTGTCTCTCTGTGCATCTCTCTCTCTGTCTCTGTCTCTCTCTGTGTGTCTCTGTCTCTTTGTCTCTCTCTCTCTGTCTCTGTGTCTCTGTCTGTCTGTCTCTGTGTGTCTCTCTCTGTTTCTGTCTCTCTCTCTGTCCCTCTGTCTCTCTCTCTGTGTGTGTCTCGCTCTCTGTCTCTCTCTGTTTCTCTCTCTCTGTGTCTCTGTCTCTCTCTGTTTCTGTCTCTCTCTCCGTGTCTCTTTCTGTGTCTCTGTGTCTCTGTCTCTCTCTCTCTCTCTCTGTGTTTCTCTGTCTGTCTCTCTGTGCATCTCTCTCTCCGTCTCTCTCTGTGTCTGTCTGTCTCTGTCTATTTCTCTCTCCCCCTCTGTCTCTCTCTCTCTCTCCATCCATCTGATTTTCTAACCTTATGGTCCCTAAGCATTAGTGTTATTAGCCTACCCAACGAGATGCTGCATTCCAGAGGGGATGGGCTGGCGGTTGTGTCTCTTCAGTTCCTCCAAAGGCTGCCAGCGCTCCCATTGGCAGATGTGAGGAATTCAAGACAAAGTCTTGAAGCCCGTCTGAAAAACAATGCCCTTCTGTGCTACTACAAAGGGCGCCTTTGACAAGATCTCATATGATGTGATATTACAGTGCCATTTCTGGGCCTCTTCCCGGGCTGCCAAGTCTTCCGGCCCCCGAGCCCAGATTCCAGTCTTCGTTCACTTTGTGTCCTTCAAAATGTACATACGGGAACGGGCTGGAGTTGGGAAAACCACCACAGCCTCAGGACAAAAAAGAAGAGTGCTCGGCTGCATCAGATCCACGTTTGCCGAGAATCCGGGAGGGCCTGTTCCCTGATGCGATGAGAACTATAGTTTTTTGTTTTTGTTTTTAAGACGGCTGTATCAACTACATAGAGAAAGAGTTTGTTTGTTCGTGCTTCTAAACTGAATACGAGTCAATGACCCAACACAACATTGGGATTTGCGCTGGCCACGAGGCGGACAGAAGCTTTTGAGCAGTGGTGGAATTCAATTCTTTTGACTACCGCTTCTGTGGACGTGGCTTGATGGGTGTAGTGTGGCAGGGGAAGGATATTGCAAAATCTCCATTCCCTCCCCACTCCTGGGGGAAGGATATTGCAAAATCCCCTTTTCCTCCCGACTCCTGGGGGAAGGATATTGCAAAATCCCCATTCCCTCCCGACTCCTGGGGGAAGGATATTGCAAAATCCCCATTCCCTCCCGACTCCTGGGGGAAGGATATTGCAAAATCCCC
>WNWU01000107.1:1517450-1534606 GCA_012654045.1 Ptyas mucosa
GGCTGTTTTCGCTCTCCAGGAGCGAAACGCCCCCCCCCCCGTGGTGCAGGAGGCTGACTAGGCCACGCCCACCATAGCCACACCCACCCAGCAACCAAGCAGAGAATCCCTTATTACAATTTTTGAAGTCCTCCCCTGGACCTTGGAGTTCTTCAAATCCTTGCTGAGGCAGGAAACCCTATGCCATTTCAGACAAATGGTTGTCCTGGAGGCAAGAGCTGGAGAAGATGAGGCAGTAGACATCTTAGAGACCCCTTGCTACTCTCTTTGGCTTCTGGACTAGCAGCTGAAGATCCCAGGGTCTGCATCCTATTCTGTTATGTATCATTAGTAACCTCAGTTGATGGGCTGCTCCAGGCACGATATTTGCAAACCTGAAATCAAGGAACCCGGAAAAAGAAAAAGCAGCTTTTGTTTGGGAAATTACACGTTGAGTCCAGGAGACGAGGGATGTTTTCATCCCCGTTGGGATCGATGAGATACGATGGGAGTGTGGGCCAAGATAATTGTGGCTTTCGTTCAGAGCAGGAGCATTGACAATGGAAATGCGGCTTGCGTAGGCAAGGACTCGAATCCTTACCTGGACCAATTCCCTGACCCAATTGGAAGAGGCCTGTCCAGAAGCCGTTAAACATCGGCCAAATCTGGAGATGTTTGTGGGAAAAAAAGTGGGAATGAAAAACAGATTCGTTCAACATTGGGAGTTGATGGTTTTCCATCCTTTCTTGAGTTATACAATGGCAGGAACGGCAATTAAACTCTCACATTCCTGGTAACCTAAAAGAGGTTGCAACGTTGAGTTTTCCTTCCAAAAAAGGGGGGTCCTGAGCCAGTTGGCTTTCGATTTTGGAGTGCAGAGGACAATGTAAACCCACTGTTTGGCTTTCCCGAAACCCTATCCTCCTGTTTCTTTCTTTCTTTTTTTTTTTCCAGATGTTCATCGCTCTGGATTATGTTACAGCTTCTAGCTGCGTGGGATGCTAGCTTTAGCTAATTCCCAGAGCCCTTATCCTGCGCGACGAAGACAGATTGAACAAATCCCCCAAAATGGAGAAGGTAAGAGATTGGCTGGAAATACAGGTAATCCTCGACTTACGATCACAATTGAGTTGCTAAGCGAGACATTTGTTAAGTGAGCTTTGCCCCATTTTATGACCTTTCTAGCCACCGTGGTTAGGTACTAACACAGTTGTTAAGTGAATCCCCGGCTTCCCCTCTGCCCTATGATGGTGGGCAGAGAAATGTAGACTAGCCAAAGTTGTCTGAGGCTCCTGACCCAGTGTCTAATCACTACACTTTCCAGTATAGCATGCATTGGATTCTTTGGTCCCCAACAGATATCCAGGTAGTCCTCGACTTATGACCACAATGGAGCCCAACATTTCTGTTGCTAAGCGAGACGGTTGTTAAGTGAGTTTTGCTCTGTTTTATTTCGGGCCACAGTTGTTAAGTAAACTCACTGCAGTTTGTTAAGTTTAGAGTAGAGTAGAGTAGAGTAGAGTAGAGTAGAATAGAATAGAATAGAATAGAATAGAATAGAATAGAATAGAATAGAGAACAGAGGAGAGGAGGAGAGGAGGGGAGGGGAGGGGAGGGGAGAGGAGAGGAGAGGAGAGGAGAGGAGAGGAGAGGAGAGGAGAGGAGAAGAACAGAGTAGAGTAGAGTAGAGTAGAGTAGAGTAGAGTAGACTAACAGAGTTGGAAGGGACCTTGGAGGTCTTCTAGTCCAACCCCCTGCTTAGGCAGGAAACCCTACACCACTTCAGGCAAATGGTTATCGAACATAGAAGCACAGTTGTTAAGCGAATCCAGTTTTTCCCCATAGATGTTGCTTGTGAGAAGGTTGCAAAAGGACACTGCGACCGTCATAAATGTGAGCCAGTTGCCAAGGATGTGAATTTTAATCCCCACGTGACCGGGGAACTTGTTACAACGGTCCCAAGTGTGAAATACAGTCGTAAGCCACTTTTTTTCAGTGCCGTTGTAACTTCGAACTACCTAAATGAACTGTTGTAAGTCGAGGTCTGTCTCTATTTACGTAGGGTCCACCATTCAAGAGTGGAACAGAGAGATAATTTGATGTGCCTCGAGTTGATGTGGCTCCCCTTTTAGATTGCTGTGGGTGTGACTTTAGTTGCAGAACATCACAACTTCCTCCTCCTCCCCCCCCATGTGACCTTTCGGAACTGTTCTCTATGGTTTTTCCCCCCAGCAAAACAGAACCGAAACGTCCTGCTATGTCAGCAAAACATTTTGCATTTCCATCAGGCCTTACAAGTGGGTGGCCAGTGGTGACACAATGCATGTGGGCGCTGGAGACCCAGCGGGAGAAATCCTGTCCCGGTGCCAGAAACTGGGATGCCATGTCACTCTAACCTGCTGGAATTTTAAACAAAAACCAAAAAAACCAACCCCCAACTTATTTATACATCAGTTTACTGCAGTTTTCTCAAAAGTGCCAATTCCCCGCGGGGCGAAAAAAAGAAAGAACCAAAAATACATTTGGGATTGGCGTCATATGCAGCTCGGAGGAAGAGTGGCTCCCAGTTCTCAAAACAGTGCCTTCTTGTACACGCAATTACAAAGTATGGACTAACCGGCCTTTCAATCCGGATCGGTCGCAGCTTGTTAGATTGTTCTGTGATACGTTGAAAGTTACCAATTGGACCAATGGCAATTGGTCATCCATACCATGTTGTAAGGGATGCGGTGGCTCAGTGGCTAAGTCGCTGAGCTTCTCGATTGAAAGGTCGGCAGTTCAGTGATTCGAATCCCTAGTGCCACGTAACAGGGTGAGCTCCCGTGACTTGCCCAAGCTTCTGCCAACCTAGCAGTTCGAAAGCATGTAAAAAAAATGCAAGTAGAAAAATAGGGACCACGTTTGATGGGAAGGGAACAGCGTTCTATGCTCCTTTGACGTTGAGTCATGCCGGCCATGTCTTCGGACAGCGCTGGCTCTTCGGCTTTGAAACGGAGATGAGCACTGCCCCCTAGAGTTGGGAACGACTAGCACATATGTGCGAGGGGAACCTTTACCTTTTACCTTTAGCATGTTGTAGACAATCTTATCTAGGACAAAATGCTTTAAAAACTAGGACTGCCGTTCTGAAGCTAGGTGGGCTTGGTTAGTTCCGCGTGGATATGCGCTAGATCATATCAGAAATCTGTTGCAAGGTTATGAACTTCGACCCGTGTTTTGCGTTTTTTTAAATCTTCCGTTCCCATCTCTCTCTTGCCGTTTGCCTTATGTCTTTGAGCTCTTAAGCCTGTAGGGATAGCCATCTTTTCCTTCGATTTTACACAAATCATTTCTGGAGCTTTTCCAAGTTAAAATCTCTTGATGAAACCAAACAAGAATTTATTCCTCTCCTGGTTATTGTCCAGTTATGTCCAGGGTGACTATGCCTTCGGAAAGAAGGCTGAATCCCAATCAAGCATACCTGGGAAAAGGTGCGGCTGAGCTACTTGCAGAAAAAAAGCTGGAGGTAATTTTAAAAAAACAACACCGCCTTGTTGCTTAAACTGGGAATCAGCTTTCCTGCATATATATAACCACGTTAATTTTAAGCATCCTTGTCACAATCTACTGAACAGACCTGGCAGAGGTCCTCTGGATATATATATATATCTCTCTTCCTTTCCCCCTTCCATCCTCAAGGAAAAATGTAATATAGAGGAAATTGGAAGAAGGACGGGGACATTTTTTCCCCTTTGCCCAGATGTTCCAGTTGGTTGAGACTGTAAAATTTATGCCGTCTGTTCTCTTGCTGGTACAGCGAAGGAAAACCCACCCCATTCCTCACACGGCACACCTACTACGAAATTGCCCTTTATCTCACAAAGTTCTTCTCCACGACTATAGTCAAGATCCCCTGTCTTGTTGGCTTAGGACCCTCCCTGTCTGGGTAAACAGCGAAAGGAACACCCACCCCCCTCCACCAACCAACCAAGCGTGGGATAGCTCTTCGCACAGAGCTGAAGATGGCTGTTGGGTTGCGAAGCTTGAGAGGAAGGGCGGCTGCTTAAAAGAAGGATGAAGGCTAGGGAGAATGGATGGTCCTTTACCTTCCCTGGAAACCTTTTCTAATTTCTCTCGGAAGCTTGTTGCAAAGAGACCTAGTTCCTGGCTGTCGTAACGTCTCCCATCTTCCCCAGCCAACACTGGGGAAGCCAGTGGGAAATGAGGTGTACGAAATGCATTTTGACTCCGCTGTGGGCTATGAGTGTAGGAGGAACAGCATCTGAAGCAAAGATGGAGGGGAAGGGAGAGGAGAGGAGAAGAATTATAGATTAATAGAATTGGAAGGTATCTTGGAGGTCATCTAGTCCAACCCCCTGCCCAAACAGGAGACCCTACACCATTTCTGACAGAGGGCAGTCTAAACTCTTCTTGAAAGCCTCCAGGGATGAAGCTCCCACAACTTCTGAAGGCAACTTCTATTCCATGGGTTGATTGTTCTCCCTGTCAGAAAATTTCCCCTCATTTCCAGGTTGGATCTCTCTGTGTTTGGTTTCCATCCATTATTCCTTGTCTGGCTTTCAGGTGCCTTTGAGAATAGCTTCACCCCCTTCCTCTCTGTGGCATCCCCTCAGATATTGGAAGACTGCTATCGTGTCTCCCCTGGTCCTTCTCTTCACTAGACTAGCCATGCCCAGTTTCTGTAACCGTTCTTCATATGTTTTAGCCTCCAGTCCCCTAATCATCCTGGTTGCTCTTCTCTGCACGAAAGGAAAGGAAAGGAAGGGAAAGGAAAGGAAAGGAGAGAGAGGAAAGGAGGAAGGAGGGAGAGGAAAGAAAGAAAGAAAGAAAGACAGAAAGAAAGAAAGAAAGAAAAAGAAAATAAGAAAGAAAATAAGAAGGTTCATTTTGCACCAAAGTTATTTGGAAAATTGGAATTAAGCACCGACATATAGATTAAGAGGCAGATTTGGCCAAAGTTGATCCCTGCTGCACCAGGACCACACCTTTTGGCTTTGGGACAGAGAACTCTCCAGAAAACATCACCTTCAGAGTGACCACCTATTCAACCTTGATTTGGAGAACCGAGAAAGAATATTGTCCATTTTTCCAGCCCAGCCTCTGCCTTACCTACCCAAAGCTCTAAATTCAACAACCAGAATTAAGAAGGCCGAGAGACCTCAGACGGAGATTTCAGGGCAGAGCCGACTTAAAGAGATGCCACGGTCTCACCCTACCCCTAACGTGGCTCGGTGACAGGGCGGCTGCTGTGCACACAGAAGCTCTTCCCAGCCACTTCCCAGCCACTTCCAAATAAATAGGATCTCCTGTCACTCCGGCAAGCTTCCCTCGTCGCTCGAGATCTCCAAGCACCGTCAACCACCGCAGCCCCAGACGAAGTTGGACAGATGGATGAACGGATCCACGTCTGCATCGAAGCGGCCGCATCATTCACTCTCCGGGGTCCTCAGTTTCCCCTGTCAGATGCCATTGAGCTGCCTTGGGTTGTGTTAACCTCCCATCGTTTCCCCCCAGGCAGCCGGACCTCAAGAAAGGCGGCTCCACGAGCCTCCTGCATAATTCTGGGCAGAGGCGCGCTTTCCTAGCTAAACCGAAGCCGGTTTTCTCCAGACCAAATTCTTGCCTTCCTTCCTTCCTTCGACGTCTCGCCAACTACCTTCAGACAAAATCCATCCAAAATAAAACCTATAGAATAAAGAACATCCCTACAGCATCTTCCCAGCCATCCAATTTGTCAGGGCTTGGCGAGGGTTTCAGTTTCGGGGCAGAGACCTCGCCTGGCTTAAACTGCCCCTTACAAAGGTTTTTAAAAAAAACCCTCCGGTTTTGCATTTGTTTCCCACCCACCCACCCCGAAGCAGCTAAGAAACAGCAAAACAATTTTTCAAGCAGGGCAAAATCTCCACCTTCCTTTCCTAAAACCCAGGAAGCGTCACTCAGGGTGCACCCCTGCTCTGGCCTCCGCGAGACCACCTCTTCGAAATCCAAATTCAAAACCCAGGATCTTCCCAGGATCGTAGCCTCCCATCATCCCCAGGGAGCTGGATTTTGAGAAAGGTTACTCCATGACCTGCCTAATAATTCTGGGCAGAGGCGTTCTTTTGTAACCCCGAACCAAAGCTTGGGAATCCTCCTTGGGAAGATCCCAGATCCAGATTCAGACCCCGATCTCCAAAATCCAGATTCAAACTCTGATCTCCAAAATCTAAATTCAAAATCCAAACCCCAATCTCCAAAATCCAAATTCAAAATCCAAATTCAAACCCCGATCTCCAGAATCCAAAAATCCAAAACCCAGGATCTTCCCAAGGATTGTAGCCTCCCATCATCCCCAGACAGCTGGGCTTCGGGAAAAGTTACTCCAGAACCTCCCTGCAGTAATTCCGGGGAGAGCCGTTCTTTCCATAACCCCGAACCAAAGCTTGGGAACCCTCCTTGGGAAGAAGATCTCAAATCCAGATTCAAACCCCCGGATCTCCAAAATAATAATAATAATAATAATAAATCCAAAACTCTTCGAAGCCGCTCACCTCTCGGAGGACTCTGGGCCAGGACACCTCCCAGCAGGTAGAGAATCAGAAGCCAGGCAACTGGGGAACTCATAGCAAAGTCCTCTCCGGATTTCGGATGGATGGGGCAGCGGCTACCTTAAACCCAACGCCTTGACATTGGTGAGGAAGAGGCCAAGCGTGCGTCCCGACTCAGGCATATTCTGATGTCTCGCAGCTCCAGAGCCAGTCGGTGCTTTTATCCTACCCTGGCCTTGACTGGGACAGACACCCTCCCCAGCTTCGAAACATATACATATTTCTCCCCTCCCCGCAGGGTTGCGAAATCTCTGCAAGTTACTTTCTGTCCCTTTCCTTTCCTTTTTTTTGTGTGTGTGTAATTTCTCTCTCTCTCTCTCTCCCTCTCTCTCTCTCTCTCTCTCTCTCTCTCTCTCTCTCTCTCTCTCTCGTGGCTGGAGCTCCCAGCCCTTTCCCCTCCCCTTAAACCGCTACGCTCTCTCCTCCGACGGTTTTCCTTGGGGAGGGCGGAATTCGGTAGAAAGGGAGTTTGCCAGCTTTTTTGCTCCAACTTACCTCCCTGTCTGTCCTCTAAAGAAGTTGGCAGCTGGCTGGCTCGGTGTCAGTTGGTGGGCAGAATTGAGCAGAAGAGGGCAACCTTCTCCGAAGGGGTGGAGGGGAAAAAAAACAATCTGCCTGCTGGATCGAAAATTGGCAACGGCAAAAGTTTTGATTGTATGTGTGTGTGTGTGTGTGTGTGTGTGTGTATATATATATATATATAGAGAGAGAGAGTGATTTAATAGGGAGATGTGTTTAGTTTGCGCGGTCTGTTAAATTATGCAGGGACGGTGCCGTTTTTCTGCTGGAATTTTATTTTTTATAAACATATAGTAAATCCGTTTTGCTTGAAACGTGTCTCTCTCTCCCTCCCTCCCTCCCTCCCTCTCTCTCTCTCTCTCTCTCTTTCACACACACACACACACAACCTGTATTTATTTTTTCTTCTCGGAGGTGACTCCCTCTGATTCCAATGAGGCTTTTTAAAGAAAGCTTCCAATCAAGGGTTGGAAGTTGCATGCTTGGAAGTTGCCAACTTCTCCCTCCATTTCCCCCCCCCCCCACCCTCTCTCAAGAAAAGCTCCTGGGTTTTTTAGAAACTTCAACAAGCCACTGGTATTTAGCAAGCGAAAGTTTTTCCTGGCCTGGAGACCCTGGGCTGGAAAGGGTTCAGGTGGATGAATTTCTTGTATGCAGCTAATACCGGGTGCAAAGGAGTCTTGACGAGTGGGGGAAAAAACAGGCGAATCAGTACTTATAATAAGAGATTTATCGATCCAGTCAAAGCCAGGATTGGGTATTTATTACTGTGTTTCCCTGAAAAGAAAACCCTGTCTTATATTTTTTTGAACCCTGAAATAAGCACTTGGCCTTATTGCCATGCGCTCAAAAGCCTGATTGGGCTTATTATCAGGGGGTGTCTTATTTTGGGGGAAAACAGGGTACATTCCTCCCCCACACCAATTCTCCTGTACAGGGAGTCCTCGACTTACGACCACAATTGAGCCCGAAACATCTGTTGCTCCTCGATAACAATTGTTAGGTGAGCTCACCCTCTCTTTAAGACTCTCTCTTGCTCTCTCTCGTGGTTAAGCGAGTCACTGCAGTCGTTAAGTTAGTCACACGGTTGTTAAGTGAATCTGGCTTCCCCTTTGCTTGTCACAAGGTCGCAAAAAAGGGGATTCCGTGACACCACCACCACCACCACTCCGGGACACTGCGGCCGTCATAAATACGAATCTGTTGCCAAGCAGGGATGTTGCAATGGTTGTGTGAAAAATGGCCCTAGGTCACTTATTTCAGTGCTGTTGTAGCTTTTGAACGGCCGCTTAAACAAACCGTTGTAAGTTGAGGACTGCCTATATTTTCATTTTCGAGGCGAGGCCCTTCTTCGTCTCTGCAGCGTGGTGTTCTTGCAGCGGATACACGGCTGGATTCGTCGGCAAAATCCAACGCAGACCAATTTTACTGGCGGCCAGGCGTAGTTCCTTCAAGCCGTCTGAAAAAATGGCCCTCTTCACACCCGCTCCTTTTATAAAATGCACCAACGCTTTTTGCACTCGACTGTTATTTGCACGACTATCCCAGCCAAGGGTGGGAGGAAAGAATCATTTCTTCCACGCGCAGACGTCATCCTCAAAATTTATCTTTGGGGGGTGTTTTTTTGCACAAGGGCTCAGACAGTACAGTTTTACCAAAAGCTTCCGCTTTTTTTGGAATGTAATTTTAAAAGTTTTATTTTTATTTTCCCCCAACCCCAAAGGTCAGCTCAATTCCCTCAAAGAAATTACACCTCACACAAATACACACAAAAGCAGAATCACGATGAGTTTGTACAGACGCAACGGTCGTTTTGCAAATTTCCATCCTCTTTTGGTCATACTGAGTGACAAATTTCCCAGTGCGGAAAATTGAAAAAACAGAACGGAGACGTTTGCTGCCAATCTGAACATTATCGCTCCTGCTACGTTTTTGCAGTGGATCTAGAAAAGTTCTTGTTTTTCCCTCTTTCAAGAGGTGGAGAAAACCACATCTGGCTGGGAGAGAGTTGGCTTTTTTTTTTTAACATACCTTTTTTTTTTTACAGACCGCTGCGGTGGCGAACTTGGCCGTGCGTAAACTCAAAACCGTTTGCTTTTCGCACAATAGCTGGGCTCGGTTTGCACAGGGGGGAAAGGGCCCTGCGGATAAACTGGCACGCTGTGGATGCCATCAGTAACGCAGCCCGTAGACTCGGTCTCGTTGGGTTGCCAACACCAGACCCGTTCTGCCAAGTTGGGTACTATTGCGAAGCACAGCTGCAGAGACCCGGGGTGGGGGGTGGGTGGGGGAGAGAGCTGGCAACTACAGTGCAGACGTCCAAGGCAGTGGTGAAATCCAAATTTTTTTTACATGTGGGCATGGCTTGGTGGGCGTGGCATGGCTTGGTGGGAAGGATACAGCAAAATCCCCATTCCCTCCCCACTCCAGGGGGAAGGATATTGCAAAATCTCCATTCCCACCCCATTCCAGGGGAAGGATACTGCAAAATCCCCATTCCCTCCCCACTCCTGCGGGAAGGATATTGCAAAATCTCCATTCCCTCCCCACTCTTGGGGGAAGGATATTGCAGAATTGTATTATTATTTGTATTATTGCTTGTTGTTGTAAGCTGCCTTCAGGAGAATGGCGGCATATAAATCGCAAAAATAAATAAATAAATAAATAAATAAATAAAATCTCCATTCCCTCCCCACTCCTGGGGGAAGGATACTGGAAAATCTCCATTCCCACCCCACTCCAGGAGAAGGATACTGCAAAATCCCCATTCCCTCCCAACTCCAGGGGAAGGCTACTGCAAAATCCCCATTCTCTCCCCATGCCAGGGGAAGGATACCGCAAAATCCCCATTCTCATCCCGCTCTGGGGCCAGCCAGAGGTGGTATTTGCCGGTTCTCCGAACAAGTCAAAATTTCCGCTACCGGTTCTCCAGAACCTGTCAGAACCTGCTGGATTTCACCCCTGGTCCAAGGGCTTAAAAAAAAAAATCTTTCAAGCTTCTCTTGAGCACGCACAGCTTGAAGATCAAATCACCCCACTGGGTAACACAACAGATCAAATTCCTCCTTGGCCTCCTTCGGTGTGGTTATTATGATATCAGTCGAGTTGTGCGAGAGGTAATGTTTATCGAAGGAGTTACATCTGGCTGCTTGCTGCGGCGTGATGAATTTTGAGTAACCCTATATGGGGTGATTCAGCTTCTCATTGCCTGCTTACTCAAAATAATTTTGCAAACGTCACAGTAACCCCGGCGCTGTGGCATGTTGTGACTGGTGGGGCACGAAAGCAGAGGAGAGAACGTGGGTTCTGGGATTTGCTTCGAAAAAGCTTTTCCCCTTGTCATTTCTGCCGAGGGCCAGGCCTGATCCACCCTCGTCGTCGTCTCGACAACCCTGCAAAGTAGATCAGACGCGAGTAGACATCAAATGCCAAGAGGGGGTGGGGAGGAGGGAAAATGAGGTTTGAAACTCCAGTTTCTGACTGGCGATGGGTGGTAACCTGAGTTGAGGTTGATTGATCTTAGCAAGTCAAATTGAGTTAGGCTTGGATATTGTTCTCCGATGGAAGCCCCAAGACATCTGAAGGCCGTAGACTAGATTGGGAAGGGAAAACACACACACACACACACACACAAATTATCAAGATGATATGCCCTTAAAGTCAGGAGTCAAGCTGGACTTGAAGGACAGTTTTATTTTTAGACATGTCCTCCTACCTCAATTGTACCTATACTTCTTCCCATTGGCTCTCAAAGCCCATCCTCTGTCTTTAGCCATACCCACACAGCATTCCCCCGGCTGGCATCCATCCCGCTGGCACAGGAACTGAGGGCTTTCTGTGATCCCAGCCAACAGGAGCATACCTAACAGAACATGATTAAATCAACTTAGAATAGTCTAGTCTAGTCTAGTCTAGTCTAGTCTAGTCTAGTCCAGTCCAGTCCAGTCCAGTCCAGTCCAGTCCAGTTCCCAGTCCCTTCCCTTCCCTTCCCTTCCCTTCCCTTCCCTTCCCTTCCCTTCCCTCCCTTCCCTTCCCTTCCCCTCCCTTCCCTTCCCTTCCCTTCCCCTCCCGTCCCCTCCAATCCACTCCACTCCACTCCATTCCATTCCATTTCATTCCTGTTCCCTGGGACTGATTTACATATAATAATAGAGTTGGAAGGGACTTTGGAGGTCTTCTAGTCCAACCGCCTGCTTAGGCAGGCAACCCTACGCCACTCAAGACAAATGGTTGTCCAATCTCTTCTTAAAAACTTCCAATGTTTACAACTTCTGGAGGCAAGTTGTTCCACGGATTAATTGTTCCCACTGCCAGGAAAGTTCTCCTTAGTTCTAGGTTGCTTCTCTCCTTGGTTAGTTTCCACCCGTTGCTTCTTGTCCTGCCTTCAGGTGCTTTGGAAAACAGCTTGACTCCCTCTTCTTTGGGGCAGCCCCTGAGATACTGGACTATCATGTCTCCCCTGGTCCTTCTTTTCATTAAACTAGCCATGCCCAGTTCCTGCAACCGTTCTTCATATGTTTTAGCCTCCAGTCCCCTAATCCTCTTGGTGGCTCTTCTCTGCACTCTTTCTAGAGTCTCGACATCTTTTTTACACCGTGGCGACCAAAACTGAATGCAATATTCCAAGTGTGGCCTTACATGACAGGTGGAAATAAACAGGAGACAACTTGGAAAAAAGCAGATACCCCTTCTAGTGCAGTGGAGAGGTCTGGATGGTTTATCCGTGGTTACAGTCACATGTTCCTCCTCATGGATCTTGTAATCTGACTCTTCCCCACTTGACCCCTGTCCTTTGTTTCGATCGGGACAACGGGTTGAAAGGTAACACTTCAGTTGATTCATTGTTGACCTTCCGTGACTCATTGGTCTACTATTTATACTACGTGAGTACTATTTATACTATGGGGAGGATCTATGGATCCAAAACACGTCCTCATTCAACCTTGCCAGTCAGAACCAGCAGTACTGAGTGGGTCGGGCCAACGGTTTGATCAAGGAAAGCAGCTTCCTTTGAAGATGAGATAGGTTTCTTTAGAGCCAGGATATAAACAGTTGAGAATCCAGGATGGGTGAAATGCTACCGGTTTTGACCGGTTTGGCCGAATTGGTAGCGATGGTGATGTGTGGTTCAGAGAACTGGTAGCAATAGCAGCATGAAGCTCCACCCACCCACCCGGCCGTCATTACTTCCTGGTTTTAACCAGAAAGTAACCGATTTTTTACCCTCTGCGCATGCACTTCCAAACCAGTGGGGAAGGTAAGTAAATTTCACCCCAGATCCATGATGAATGTAAAACATCCCCCACTAGGATTTCTTGTAATAGAGTGCAATAATACTTGTAACAGAGTAATGTCCCTTCCAACCCTGTTATCCTGAGATAGATAGATAGATAGATAGATAGATAGATAGATAGATAAAATTTATATTTCGCTGATGAAGAAATAAGCATGAATGCGACTGCTTGAGGGCTCCTGGATTGGAGCTGAAAGGCGAAAGGGATACAGTATGCTCCCTCCCACATGTTGGGGTAGACCAGGTGCCTCGATAGAAAAACAATTTCTATATCTATATCTATATCTATATCTATATCTATATCTATATCTATATCTATATCTATATCTATCTATCTATCTATCTATCTATCTATCTATCTATTTTTGAAGATTTTCACAGGTAGAGGTATGCAAGTTTTGGTGTATTCGGGTCTTTTCCCGTGTACGATTGAGAGTATCTCGGCGACGTTTCGACGAGGTTCCTCATCTTCAGGCTGGTGTCCTCGGCTTTGTGCTTGTGCGAGGAAAGCGTGATCGGAGCTGCCAGTATTTATAGAGAGGCAGCAGCTCCAATCATGCTTTCCTCGCACATGCACGAAGCCGAGGACACCAGCCTGAAGATGAGGAGTGGGATTTCGTCGAAACGTCGCCGAGATACTCTCAATCTTACACGGGAAAAGACCCGAATACACCAAAACTTGCATATATATATATATATATATATATATATATATATATATATATACATACATACATACATACATACATATATATATATATATATATGTTTTCTGAGGTTTTTGCGGGTATTTGTATGTAGGTCTTTGGTTATTCGGGTTTTCTCCCGTGTAAAATTGGAAGTGTCTTGGCATGACCACGAACGCGAAGCCAAACAACAGCGTGCAGCTCACCAGCTCAAATCCCCCTGCAACTCAGACTAACCCGAGCACAGCCAAGCCCCCACCCAAACAGAGCACACCCCCATCCAATCAGAGTGCAGCCAGGCCCCCATCCAATCAGAGCGCAGCCAGGCCCCCAACCAATCAAAGCACACCTCCACCCAATCAGAACACAGCCATGCTCCCACCCAATCGGCTCCCACCCCCACTGGCAGTTAAAAGGAAGAAACAGCTGCGATCACACATTGCTCCTGGAAGCACGAAGCCGAGAACACCAGAACTGAAGATGACGAATGAGACTTCGTTGAAACGTTGCCAAGACACTTCCAATTTTACACGGGAGAAAACCCAAATAACCAAAGACCTACACACACACACACACACACACACACACCCATTGGGAGACTAAGAGTGCTTGCTGGCTGCCTGAAAAAAAGCCTAGAAACTAGTGGATTGTGATTTCACTGAACTAGGGCTGCATAAAAATCTTGGTTTACGTAGGAAGAACCTGACTAAAGAGAAATACACATAGAGGCCTATGAAAAGAAAATAAAACAAATCTATCTATCTATCTATCTATCTATCTATCTATCTATCTATCTATCTATCGTCTTGGCGCTCGTTTTGATAATGACTGCTTACAACAGCCTGCCGGATTACGTGCTGCTTTGTTCAATTTGCGGCTGGTGCTGTTCCTCTCTAAGCAGAAAGCACAGCATATGTTTCTTGTTTCGTTAGCCTGGTAGCCCTTGAGTGTGTCCTAGACACAGGGGAACCAGTGGGCAACAACATGCTTGTGTGTACGTATGTGTGTCTGCGTGTGTGTCTTTGTGCGTGTGTTATAAAAATCTGGCGCTCACGTGCAGGCCCTGATCTCCCGAACGTCCATGAACTCCGCTTCCTCCATCCAAAGACAGAGGCTCGTTGCTGCAAACGAAGGGAGATTATTTCGGAAGGAGGATTTGCAGGGTCGGATGCCCCGCGAGGGATTTTGGCAGAGGACGCAGCGGTCCTGACCTGTCGGGGGGGTTCGCGGCGACGTCGCTCCGCATCAGCGCCCCTGTCGTTTGAGGCTGCCTGAGGAAGGGCCGCCTGTCGCGCTGCACCAGTCATTCATGCCTGATAGCAGAATTCAAAGTGATGTGTTTGGTTGGCTCCACGACGTGGAGGATAAGATGGTCTTTTGGGGAGAGAGGAGCGTGGACAGGTGAATCCGTAAAAGAGACCTGGATGTTCTTTTCTGCAGGTCATCACAGGTGGAATGAAACATGACAGGTAGTCAGGGGTGACATGACAGCAGCGTTCCCATATCTCGGGGCTGTCTCCAAGAGCCTTGGATAGTACAGTGGTCTAAAGCCCTGTTATTAACATCAGCTGCCTGCAATTATTGCAGGTTCGAATCTCACCAAGGCTCAAGGTTGACTCAGCCTTCCATCCTTTCTAAGGTAGGTAAATTGAGGACCCAGATTGTGGGGGCAATAACCTGACTTTGTATAAATATACAAAAAGTATGAAGGCTATTGCTTAGCGCATTGTAAGCCGCCCTGAGTCTCCGGAGAAGGGTGGCATATAAATCAAATTTAAAAAAAAAAAAAAGTGGGAGTCATGCTATTCTCCAAAGCACCTGAGGGCAGGACAAGAAGCGATGGGTGGAAACCGATCAAGGAGAGAAGCAACTTAGAACTAAGGAGGAATTTCCTGACGCTGAGAACAATTAATCCGTGGAACAACTTGCCACCAGAAGTTGTAAATCGAGAAAGGAAGCAACCTAGAACTAAGGAGAAATTTCCCGACAGTTAGACAATTAATCAGTGGAACAACTTGCCTCCAGAAGTTGTAAATCAAGAAAAGAATTAACCTGGAACTAAGGAGAAATTTCCCAACAGTGAGAACAATTAATCCGTGGAACAACTTGTCACCAGAACTTGTAAATCAAGAAAGGAAGCAACCTAGAACGAAGGAGAAAATTCCCGATAGTTAGAACAATTAATCAGTGGAACGACTTTGCTTCCTTTCTTGATTTACAACTTCTGCCACTGCAAAGCCTTGTGTGAAATGAACAGGACATTGATGGCCGGTGGCTATAAGTAGACACACCCAGTAACAGTAACAGAGCTGGAAGGGACCTTGGAGGTCATCTAGTCCAACTCCCTGCTCACGCAGGAGACCTGTACTAGGGATTCGAACCGCCGAACTGCTGACCTTTCTGATCAACAAGCTCACCTGTTTTTGGTCAGAACTAACGGAAAAATTCATGGGGTTTTCACGGGAAAGAAATGGCAGAAAGCGAAGAGGAACTAAAGAGCCTCTTGATGCGGGTGAAGAAGGGAGAGTGCAAAAGTTGGCTTGAAACTCAACATTAAGAAAAATGAGATCATGGCATCCGGCCCTCTCCATTCCTGGCCAATAGATGGGGAAGAAATGGAGGTAGTGATAGATTTTATTTTCCTGGGCTCCAAGATCACCGCAGATGGGGACTGCAGCCAAGAAATTAAAAGACGCTCACTCCTGGGGAGGAAAGCCATGGCAAATCTAGACAGCATACTAAAAAGCAGAGACATCACCCTGCCAACAAAAGTGCGTATAGCCAAGACGATGGTTTTCCCAGTTGCAATATATGGCTGTGAAAGTTGGACCATAAGGAAGGCTGAGCACCAAAGAATGGAGGCCTTGGAACTCTGGTGCTGGAGGAGACTCCTGCGAGTCCCTTGGACTGCAAGGCCATCCATCCGGTCAGTCCTAGAGGAGGTCAACCCTGACTGCTCTTTAGAAGGCCAGATCCTGAAGAGGAAACTCAAATGCTTTGGCCACTTAATGAGAAGGAAGAAGAGCCGAATGCTGGGAACGATGGAGGGCAAAAGAAGGGGACGGCAGAGAACGAGGTGGCTGGATGGAGTCACTGAAGCAATTGGCGTGAGCTTAAGTGGACTCCAGAGGATGGTAAAAGACAGGAAGGCCAGTTGTCCATGGGGTCGCGATGGGTCGGACACAAACTTCCCAAGTAACAACAACAACAACAAAGGAAAAATCTGTATTTTATTAGCTGCCTCCTTTCTGTCATTCTCAGCATGGCTTCTTTCTGTTTTTCCTCTGATATCCTTTTTTTTTTGGTCTCCAGGATCCCATTTTTCTCTCCCCACCTCCGCCTGCACAGGAAAGGGATGTGCTATTTTTGCCAGATTCTTTTCAGGGTTCATTTACTGGCCAAAGGGTTGTTGTTGGGTTTTTTTGCCTTCCCCCCCCCCCCCCCCCCCCGCAGTCCATATCCTGCTTTTGCAGGTCAGCTTCCAATATGGAGACAGACAGCAGGAGAGGTCTTTTGGTTTGTGGAACGCCGCGCGCTTGGATGAAAACCCATCTGAAAAAGAAGGAGGGAAAATTCGGGCCTTGCTGGAACAGATTGATAACAACTGGGGGAAAAAAACAAGCGAGGGAAGCAAAGCCACGCCAGAAAAAAAAAATAAAATTACAGACAGATACCATTTTAAAAACCTGGGGCCCTTCTGATGGGACCCAGTGGATGTACTGTCAAACATTGTCAAACTATTTGCTAAGTCTGCATTAATATTAATCTTCTCATCGTTCCTATCACCCATCTCCTCCCACTTATGACTGCATGACTTTAACTTTGTTGCTTGTATCCTTACAATCTAGATTGATATCGTTTCCTAGTATGATTCGATTGCTTATTTGTTCCCTATGACTATCATTAAGGGTTGTCCCTTATGATTCTTGACGAGCGTATCTTTTCTTTTTATGTACACTGAGAGCGTATGCCCCAAAGACAAATTCCTTGTGTGTCCAATCACCCTTGGCCAATAAAGAATTCTGTTCTGTTCTGTTCTGTTCTGTTCTATTCTATTCTATTCTATTCTATTCTATTCTATTCTATTCTATT
>WNWU01000107.1:1546288-1558705 GCA_012654045.1 Ptyas mucosa
CTTCTTCTTCTTCTTCTTCTTCTTCTTCTTCTTCTTCTTCTTCTTCTCCTTCTCCTTCTCCTCCTCCTCCTCCTCCTCTTCTCCTTTTCTTTCTCCTTCTTTTCCTCCTCCTCCTCTCCTTCCTTTTCTTTTCCTTCTCCTCCTCCTCCTCCTCCTCCTCCTTCTCCTCCTCCTCCTCCTCATTTTCTTTCTCTCCTTCTCTTCTTCTTCCTTCTCCTGTTCTCTCCTTTCTTTTCCTTTCCTCCTCCTTCTCCTTCTCCTTCTTTTCCTTTTCCTTCTCCTTCCTCTTCTTCTTCTTCCTCCTCCTCCTCCTCCTCCTCCTCCTCCTCCTCCTCCTTCTCCTTCTCCTTCTCCTCCTCCTTCTCCTTCTCCTTCTCCTTCTCCTTCTCCTTAACGCATTGTAAGCCGCCCTGAGTCTCCAGCGAAGGGCGGCATATAAATCAATTTTTTTTAAAAAAACGCATTGTAAACCGCCCTGAGTCTGCGAAAAAGGGCGGCATATATAAATCGAACCAATAAATAAATAAATAAATTGCCACTTCATATTTCATCTGCTCTTGTTTTACAATAAACAATATACATCATCATATTCGCTTCTTACCTTCACAATTAATAATATTAATACAGTTCCCTTAGATCTATTAATATATACCTTATTTCCTTTCCTCTTTTCCACTATTCTTCCCCTTTTAACCATTTTCTCTTGGTCTCTCCAAAATTCCACTTCTTAATAATTTTCTTCTTTCATCCCATTTGCTTAACTTTTTCTTTTTCTTTTCTATTTATTGTATCGTTTCTCCTGAATCCTTTTTCTAACTTTTGGGTCTATTCCTCGCATAATTCTCCCCAAGATTTTTCCTAATCTTTTTCCGTTTCCTTCTCTTCCCTTTGATTGATTCTTTTTTGGGGAGATATATCCCCCTGTCCACTCTTTTTTTTTGCCACTAAATCCCAGCGTAATCATCTAACTTTTTTTACATTCGATAACATTCTTCTTTGAAGCCCTTCATTCATAAAACACGACGGTCCCCCGTTAACCATCCCAACAACTTGGGGAGAGGAGGATGTTTCCACCAGATATTCTTTCTGTTGCTTTTGCATGGGCTAATTTGCCGAAGTCCTTTTTCCTTCCATCTGTGACGGGCACGGAAAATATTTGCCATCCTGTTGGCGCAAAAAGGGGATCATTTTTTTTGGACCTCTCCGTGGAAAAGCTGAACCATTTTTCTTTTTTCTTCTTTTTTTACAGAGAAGAAGAAGAAGAAAAAAAGCATCTGTTCTAGAGTTTATTTGGGTCATGATTTGGCCTTGAAAGGACCGGGTTATACTGTTCGCCTCCGCCGGATGATGCAGTCAGAGGAAGGGGGCGAGATGCTTTTTCATTAGAAAATAGCGCTTTCCCCTCTGCCGGATTCTATAAAAGGAACCTCTGTTTACTTCATCCGACAAACACGAAGCAGAATCCCGGATAAATGCACCCAGTTTGGCGAGGAAAGAGAATTTCACCTACTCACGAGCTGCGTGTTATTCTCTAAATATTTACTGGACCAAACATTTATGCCACGTTGCCTGGAAACCTTTCCAAAAATGGGGGCGAAAAAGGGGAAAAGAAAATATGACATGATTTTGGGCGATGTGAATGACAGTCGTAACAGAATTACACAGCTAGCAGGGACTTTGGGAGACTTCCAGTTCGACCCCCTGCTCAGGCGGGAAGCCCTAGACCAGCGATGGCTAACCTTTTCCAGAACGAGTGCCCAAAGCGCGAATGTGCGCCAGACCCCCTCAAAACGCAATGCGCGCAGGGCCCCCACGCATCTGCCCCGCCCCCGTGCATGCACGGCAGAGACCCGACGACCAGCTGGCCGGCAGGAGGCACGTCTGCATGCGTGGCAGAGCTGTCCTGGGCCGACGGCTGGCGTGCCCGCAGAGAGGGCGCTGCGTGCCACTTGTGTCACGGGTGCCATAGGTTCGCCATCACGGCCCTACACCATTTCAGACGAATGGTTATCCGATCTCTTCTTAAAAACTGCCAGTGTTGGAACACCCGCAACGTCTGGTGGCAAGTGGTTCCACTGATTAATTGTTCTCCCTGTCAGGAAATTTCTCCTTAGTTCTAGGTTGCTTCTCTCCTTCGTCGGTTTCCATCCGTTGGTTCTTGTCCTGCCCTCGGGTGCTTTGGAGAATAGGTTTGACCCCCTCTTCTTTGTATAGGGCAGCCCCTCAAATATTGGAAGACTGCTATCATGTCTCCCGTGGCCCTTTTCTTCACTAGGCTTAGACATATCAGTTCCTGCAATGTTTTAGCCTCCGGTTCAGAGGTGGGTTCTAAATTTTTTTTACTACCGGTTCTGTGGGCGTGGCTTATTTTGTGGGCGTGGCTTGATGATCGTGTGACAATTCTTTAGGGTTTAGCAGAGGTACTGGCCTACCAGGCTTTTAACTACTTGCAGAACTGTACCGGTCTACCCATTTGTTTTTGGAGGCACCGGTCTACTCATTTGTTCTTGGAGGCACTGGTCTACCCATTTATTTATTTATTAGTTCAGTTTATATGCCGCCTTTCTCCGAAGACTCAGGACAGCTTTCTTTTTTGCAGGCACCAGCCTACCCATTTATTTTTGCAGGCTCCGGTCTACTCATTTGTTTTCTTTTAACACTGATCAGCTGGAGGGCGGCCCTTTGAAGCCCCGCGGCAAGAGTTTAAACAGTTTTTTTCCCCTCTAGCCATCAGCGGGGACTCAGGAGGCAGCAATAGATTGGGGGTGGGGCCAAATAAAAGGTAAGAATAATGCAAGGAGGGTGGGGGGTGGGGCAGAACCGGTTCGGTGACGTCATATCGTCAGCGCTACCGGCTCGGCGGAATCGGGCTGAACCGGGAGGAACCCACCACTGCTCCAGACCCCTGATCATCTTTCAGAAATGCCGGGCTCATTTGTGGTCTTAATATACCAATAGCCCTTAGACTTTATATACCGCTTCAAAATGCTTCTCAGCCCTCTCTAAGCAGTTTACAGAGTACAGCCCCTTGCCCCCAACAATCTGGGTCCTCATTTATTCTATTCTATTCTATTCTATTCTATTCTATTCTATTCTATTCTATTCTATTCTATTCTATTCTGATCCGCTTAACGCTGGACGGAGGGGCCCCAGGAGACGTCCAACTAAAAGCAATGGCAAACCACTTCAAAAAAAAAAAAGCCCTTTCCAGGAAGAAATTGACAGGATAGGAACCGTTCCTCAATAATACAACAACCACAATCACATTAAAGCCTGTGTGGCTGGTTGCCTGTGGGTTGAAGGAAGCTCAGGTTGTCTGGAAGGCGTCCACATGGCTAAAGGTTACTTCTAAACATTTTGGAAAGATTCTGAGTCCAGAAGTCAAACTGGTCTGAACTCTGAAGTTTTGTCCTGAAAATGAAAGCAAAAAACAAACAAAAAAAGGAAATCTAGCCAAGACTTTTGGGGGGCATTTTATTTTTAAATTTCGAATTTGAAGACGACTCCAAGAAGGAACGACATAACCTCCTCTGTAATATTGGAGAAACTAATTGCAGGGAGTGAGAAAGAAAGAAAGAAAGAAAGAGAGAAAGTGGGGGGGGGAACCCAACATTGTCTACTTAATTACATGGTTTCCACGTTTCTAATTATTCTGTGTCAAGTGATGGGTCGTTTCTCGGAGGGAGAGAGAGAGAGAGTGAGAGAGAGAAAAGCATCGAAGTCTGTAGAACTTCAATTATTAAGGTGACTGGTTGTTTTCAAGGCTTCGTGAGATTTATTTTGGTCCTTCTGTTAACTCTTGAGGCGGTCTCGCTTCAGAACAAAGCCCGCTAGGAAAAAAAAAACTAACGTTTGTGAATGTATGCATTTGTTGTCCTGAGTTGAACTCCGGAGAGAAAGTATTTGGAACCCAGCAATCGTTTGGGGCATGGTGTTTTTGTTTTACAAACTTACCGCTGCTGGGTTTTTTTAAAAATTTTTGACAAAGTACAGGACCAGATAACAAGGAAGAGCTCTCCTCCCCTCCCAACCAACTCTGGCGAAACTGATGATTCCGAAATATTATCGAAGGGTGGGGAAATCCTGAACTTCTTTCGTTAAGTTATGCACAAAATGCCAAGTCAGAGAGACTTCTCTTGGATCCCGACGCAGGAAGTCAAGATGTTTCCCCAAATCTGGTGTCCTCCAGATGTGCTGGGATTATAACGTGCCAGATGCTCCTCAGCCAGCAGGCCAGCAAAAGGCTCCTCTCAAAAACAAAGAAGGAATCCAGACGGATGTAGAAAACGCGTTCGCGAGAACCGACAGCCAAGGTTTTCTTTGCCGTTCTCCATTTTGGCCGCAAGCCCCAGAATCTCAAGAGCGCAGCTTTTCACGGACGGAATTGGAAAAGAGGCCTTGCTTTGTCCATAATTTTATGAGGGAAGAGGGGCGGATCAGAAGTGACAAGGAAGGAAAGTTGGAAAGAGTCGCCTCTGGGATTAATGATGCCATTTAAATGCTAAGTAAAGGCCGGCTCGGCTGAGCCAGAATATAAACTGTTGAGAGAAAGCACTAAAAACAATGGAATAACATCCAGGCTATTCATAACACTTAAAAAAAATGCACCTGTCTTGGGAAGATTAGAGACCTCCATAAAATCTGGAGTTTTTAGTTTTTCCTTGGGCCTCGGTCTTTCTCTTTTCAGAGAGTGGGAAGAGAAAGAAATTCTGATTTCCTTGCCTTTCCTTCTAAGTTTTGGGATAACCTTAATAATTTTGAAAAGGGACACGGCGGCTCAGTGGCTAAGATCCTGAGCTTCTCGATCGAAAGGTCGGCAGTTCAGCGGTTCGAATCCCTAGCGCCACGTAACGGGGTGAGCTCCCGTGACTTGTCCCAGCTTCTGCCAACCTAGCAGTTCAAAAGCATGTAAAAAAAAAATGCAAGTAGAAAAACAGGGACCACTTTTGTAGGGAAAGGAACAGCGTTCCGTGCGCCTTTGGCGTTGAGTCACGCCGACCACATGACCCCGGAGACGTCTTCGGACAGTGCTGGCTCTCCGGCTTTGAAACGGAGATGAGCACCGCCCCCTAGAGTCGGGAACGACTAGCACGTATGTGCGAGGGGAACCTTTACCTTTACAATAATTTTGAGAAGAAATAACTTTGAGAAGGAATAATTTTGAAAAGAAATAAAAAGCGATAGTGGAATCTCCCTCTCTCTCTCTCTCTCCCTCCCTCCCTTCCCCCCCCCCTCTCTCACACACACACAGATAAGGATTACTAAGAAGGGCTGTGAATTTTTGAAAAAAAAAAGAAGAGACATTCCAGGAAGAGATGTGAATGGCCGTGTCTTAGCCAGCTAATGGTTAATTTAGGGCATTCCAGTTTAAGACTCTAGATGCATAAGCCGGCATCTTTAACTGGATCTGTCAGCCTTATAAGGTAGACCAGACAAACAGCTGCCATGCGGGGCCTAAAAGCTACTTTTATTAGAACAGCTGTAATAACTGAATCTTGCAAAATATGCAGGCTTCTTCTCCTCCTCCTCCTCCTTTCATCTTCGTGAAAGAAGATGGGGGGAGGGATGTCTGTGACGATCCCGTAAATCTCTTTGCTGGTATGGACTCAACCCACGTTTATCTAATCGTTGCCATAGTGAAGGTTCTTCCTTCTGTCCGTCAAAGCTATATACACCCATGATGGCGAACCTATGGCACGCGTGCCGGAGGTGGCACACAGAGCCATCTTTCCGGGCAACGAGCTGTCGCCCAACTCACCTGCAGCTGTGCACGTGCGTGGGAAGTGCGTATCTGTTCAGCACTTGGTGCGTAAAAGGTTCGCGACCACTGCTATACCCCAATCTCCTTCAGATGTTTGTCTTCTCCCAACTCTGCTCCCAACTCTGACCATTGGTGTCCCTCGGTCCCCATTAAATAAATTCGTTTGCCGCTTCCAATGTTTTTTTGAGGGGCAGTGGTGGATCGCCTGAGCTGATGGATTCGAAAACGGGCTCTGTCTCCCTTAGTGCCCAATCAGTGGAGGAAAGTTTCACGTCGCTGTCATCTCTAGCAAGGCTAATTTATTTATGATATTCCTTTTTTTTTTTCCTTTCCCCCAGCCAGGTGCTTACAAGAGATTCAGAGTAGGTAACGATAGAGGATTTTAAGAGCTAAGCATCTTTAGATAAAGTCTGCCCTGGGTTACATTTGGCAAGCGCTGCATCTTCTTAACGCTTTCTCGACTTGCGAACGAAGGGGGAAAAAATAATCTTTGGCGATCTTGCACACATCCTCGCAAATGTGACAGTCACAAGTACATAAGGGCTCTTGGCAAAGCTCCGTCTCCCCCTGGCCTTGAATTCACCAGACAAGAGAATAGATGAAGTGGGGCAACACAGGAATCTGTTGTTCCTATTCAGTCTGAAACACCGGGAGAGGTTTAAAGGACTCGGGAAAACAAAGCTGCACAGGCCTACAAGAGCGGGAAAAAAAAACAGATTTTCAAGCTTAACTCAGCTGTGGAATTGGAACATGGCTTGCAAAGATGACTTTAGAAGTGGGATTTTTTAAAAAATTATTTTAGAAGGAGTTTTATATTTAGAAGGTGGCTGTTTTTTTATTTTTCAAAAGGAGTCGATTTTTCAGAATCTGGATCTGAATTGATGAACAAACTCTTCCCCCAAGGTTTTGATGCATGATATGAATCCCCCGCGGCATATCAAACTTTAATGTCGGTTGTCTGGCAAAACCCGGAGAAAATAAAAGTCCGAATCCCACTCCTGCCACCATACGTTTTGAATTTCTGATCACGGTTTTTGAAAATGGTAACGGTGAAGCATGTTTTTTCCGTGATCCAGGAACTCAGTTTCCTGTTCTTTGAACAGCAGCTAGTGGCTTTTGGATAGTCCAAAAACAACCATGAAATGCTGGCTAGATGAGAACCATTCCCAAAAGTATGAAACTTAATTCTTGGAAAATCACTGTCTTACTTAGCACTGATGATGTTCCCTAGTTTGGTCATGAAATGTCTGCAAGAAAACAACCAAGCTCAGAGAGCCCAAGAACCCCTCATTTCAAACCTGTGCTACAAATATTTTCCTTTACTAAATAATTAAAGGTAAAGGTTCCCGTTGCATATGTGTGCTAGTCGTTCCCGACTCTAGGGGGCGGTGCTCATCTCCATTTCAAAGCCGAAGAGCCAGCGCTGTCCAAAGACGTCTCCGTGGTCATGTAGCCGGCATGACTCAACGCCAGAGGTGCATGAAACGCTGTTACCTTCCCACCAAAGGTGGTCCCTATTTTTCTACTTGCATTTTTTTTAACGTGCTTTCGAACTGCTAGGTTGGCAGAAGCTGGGACAAGTCACGGGAGCTCACCCCGTTACGCAGCGCTGAGGATTCAAACCGCCGAACTGCCGACCTTCAATCAACAAGCTCAGTGTCTTAGCTACTGAGCCACAAGTTTAACGTCTCGGAGAGCTCCCCCCAAAATCTCTTGAGAAGCCCCAACTCCTGACCCGTAGATTCAGCTTGAAGCCGAGGGCTGAAATTCACCCCTGATTTATCCCTCTCCTTGGGTTATCTTCCATTGGCAGTTCAGCGTCTTAGCCACTGAGCCCCCTCCCCAATTCACGGAGAGCTGCGGGACACGATGAAGCATTCAAGTTGAAATCTGAACCCATCAATCAACGAGGAAGCATATCAACCAATTGCACTGCAATTGTAGGAGGAAACGGTGCAAAACGTCACCGTGTGGGAGCTGGGAAGAAAAAAAAAATCAAAACGCTGAGAGCTCTGGAATGTCAGAATCCATCCTGTTATTTCCAGCCTGGTCCAGCTTTATTTCTCTGTCCTTGACTTTCCAAGATAGCAATAATAGCCACAACAACATTAGCAATAAATCTTAATACATGGAGGAAATTGGGAGAAAAGTAAGATAAAGGTTCCCCTCGCACATATGTCGTCTTCCCACCAAAGGTGGTCCCTATTTTTCTACTTGCATTTTTTTTAACGGGCTTTCGAACTGCTAGGTTGGCAGGAGCTGGGACAAGTCATGGGAGCTCACCCCGTTATGTGGCACTAGGGATTCAAACCGCTGAACTGCCGACTTTTCGATCAACAAGCTCAGCGTCTTAGCTACTGAGCCACCGCTCAGTGGTTCAGAAAAGTAGACATCTGTTTTTCTGGGACGGAGAGGTCATGAAAAAGTTTAACGTCTCGGAGAGCTCCCCCCAAAATCTCTTGAGAAACCCCAACTCCTAACCCGTAGATTCAGCTTGAAGCCGAGGGCTGAAATTCACCCCTGATTTATCCCTCTCCTTGGGTTATCTTCCATTGGCGGTTCAGCTTCTATCATGCTGTTATTTCCCCAAGCTAATGAGCTAATTTGGAGGCATTTGAAGCCAGTTTTATTTATTCGGCCCAGGCTGATCCATTTGTTTACTTTGTAGGAGATAATAGCCGGTTATCCAAGATAAGTTATCTGCAAACCATTCAGCAAAGCGCAGCCAGAACAAAAACGAAAAAATAAATGCAAACAGCCTTGGAAGCTGAACTTTAGAGGGGAAAACCATCGCCTATTAAAATGTTTTGCCAGAAAATGTTTAGCAATCAGTCTGCCAAATGCTGGAAATGCAATCAGACCCCAGGTACTTACTATCATATGTGGTGGACTTGTATGAAAGCAAGAAAATATTGGAAGGAAATACACATCTGGTTGGAAAAGATGACTAAGCAATATACAGACCTGAAACCAGAAATATTTCTCTTAGGAATAATGTCGGAGGGTTATGATAAAGGGACCACAATACATTTGCATGTACTGACAGCAGCAAGGATCCTGTTGGATGGTTTTTACACTTTGAAAACAAACGCAGTGCATATTCTTTCCTGAGCTACAAGCACATATGAAGCGACCGGCGCTTCTGATTCATAAATTAGACAATAATCCAGGAGATGAATAAACCACCATTGATAATCCACCTGACAACTAGTTGGAACTTGCAAACTTGGAGAAAAGATAAGGCAGTCAGGACGACCAATTGGCAAACTTGGGTTGAACCCGAATCCAGAGCCGGGCAGTCATTGCTCACCTATCACAAACCAGAATAACATAGTTCTTACTCAACGTTTGCTTGTTGGAACGGAAGACAAGCCTCGATTAGGAAGGAACCAGTTTCTTTCTTTCTTTGTTTAGCTTATGGCATATCACCGTGATGGCGAACCTATGGCACGGGTGCCACAGGTGGCACGCAGACCCATATCGGTGGGCACGTGAGCTCAGCTCCGGCACACATGTGTGCACCAGCCAGCTGATTTTTGGGTCTTCTGGGCCCACCAGAAGTCAGGGAACACACTGTTTCCAGCCTCTGGAGGGTCTCTGGGGTGTGTGGGGAAGGGTGTTTTTGCCCTCCCCAGGCTCCTAGAAAGGCTCTGGAGCCTGGGGAGAGCAAAAAATGGGCATATCGGGCCCACCATGCCATCACGTGCCAAAAGTGTGGGGAGCACGGGGGTAGGGCGCATAGAATTATGGATGTGGGCAAGCATGCGTGTGACCCCACCGCGCTCCCCCCGCTTTTGGCACACGATGGCAAAAAGGTTAGCCATCACTGGC
The DNA here is from genome assembly GCA_012654045.1 of Ptyas mucosa. Taxonomy (NCBI): domain Eukaryota; kingdom Metazoa; phylum Chordata; class Lepidosauria; order Squamata; family Colubridae; genus Ptyas; species Ptyas mucosa. The sequence goes on from WNWU01000107.1 coordinate 1,555,881, forward strand.
ATATCTTATGGACTAGCAATGTATATATTATAATTTTGAAATATTTGTATATATATATATTACAAACTATTCTAAAAATACAAGTTCCAGGTCTATTAGTAAAGAATTATTTTAAATAATTATTGTAATTTTTTTAAAATTTTAAGTTCCGGAGCTCGCAGGATGTCTGCTTCTTTCTTTACTTATTATCTTATTATCAGGGGGGGGGCTTATTTTAACGTATGCGCTCAAAAGCTCAATTGGGCTTATTATCAGGGGATGTCTTATTTTCGGGGAAACGGGGTAGAAAGAACCCCCAATTCCAGGCAAGAGAAGAATGACCTAATAGGACATCCTGAAGATCCCCATGCCAGCAAATGAATAAAAAGTCTCAACTTTGGAACAAGCGCCGATGAGACGTTGACGAGATATCCTGTCTCCACGGATGAATGTCCCACCCACACCCCAGGTTTCTCCCTAACGTTTCCTTTTGGGCTGAAACTCAAGTTCTGAGTAAAATAGCTCTTTTACAGTTTATTTTTAACTTTCCTCTTCCTGGACCAGTTGGAGAGCTCTGCCTCAGGATGCTTTGCTCAATACATCTGCTGGTGAACTTCCCTTCCACAACTGGGCAGTCACAGTGGGAACAGCCTGTTGGGCTAGCCCAGGGTTCAGCAACGTGGGGCTCTGGAGCCGCATGTGGCTCTTTTATCCCTCTGCTGCGGCTCCCTGTCGTTGGTCGGCTCCACAGTTGATAGGGCTTTCGGTTAGGACAGGTAGAGGAAAAAGGACGCCGCGCTAGGAGGAGACTCTATGGTGGGGGAATCGGACTTCCGGTTGGCTCCAGAATTGAATGGGGGGCTTCCGGTTAGGACCTTTGTGGCTTTTTGAGTGTTTAAGGTTGCCGACCCCGGGCTAGCCCGAGGCCGCAAGACACATATTTAAAAAACCACCCCAATAAATTACGAATTTGAAGGTAACAGAGAGAGAAAACAACGAAGCTGATGTGTTTCATTTGCATCAAACATGCTTTTTATTAGATTAGATTAGATTAACAGAGTTGGAAGGGACCTTGTAGGTCATCTAGTCCAACCCAAACAGACCCTACCCCATTTCTGACAGACGGCAGTCCAGTCTCTTCTTGAAAGCTTCCAGTGATGAAGCTCCCACAACTTCTGAAAGCAACTTCTGTTGATTGTTCTCACTGTCAGACAATTTCTCCTTATTCCCAGGCTGAATCTTTCCTTGATCAGTTTCCATCCATTGTTCCTTGTCTGGCCTTCAGGTGCTTTGGAAAATAGCTTGACCCCCTTCCTCCTCTCTGGGGCAGCCCCTCAAATATTGGAAGACTGCTATCCTGTCTATCCTGGTCCTTCTCTTCACCAGACCAGCCATGCCCAGTTCCTGCAACCGTTCATCGTATATTTTAGCCTCCTAATCATCCTGGTTGCTCTTCTCTGCACTCTTTCTAGAGTCTCCACATCTTTTTTATAGTGTGGGGTTAGGGTTAGGGTTAAAACTGGATGCAGTATTCTAAGCGTGGTCTTACTTTATTATGGATCCATTCGAGGGGTGAAGTCCAGCAGGTTCTGACAGGTTCTGGAGAACCCGTAGCGGAAATTTTGAGCCGTTCGGAGAACCGGCAAAGACCACCTCTGGCTGGCCCCAGAGTGGGTTGGGAATGGAGATTTTGCAATATCCTTCCCCCAGGAGTGGGGAGGGAATGGGGACTTTGCAGTATCCTTCTCCTGCCACGCCCACCAAGCCACAGCCACAGAACTGGTAGTAAAAAAAATTTGGATTTCACCACTGATCCATTCCTTTGGAACATGGTCCCGGATAGCTTTGGCTTGTTTGTGCATTCCTCATTTGTCGAACCCAGCACATGCTTCCATTTTTTTGCAAGATTATTCTCCTCCTCCTCCTCCTCCTCCTCCTTCTCCTCCTCCTCCAGAGAGGTCAAAGAAAGATACTTGTGAGCCTTTCCCCCTTTTGCAACATGGATGGTACAGGAGAAGGATGCGTTGGAGATGCTGGCCCGGCTGCATCCTCCCAACCTCTCCAATTCTTTTGCATGGCAATGCTGAGACTGTCAAGCCAGCTGCCCCGGGGAAATATTTGCTTTGAAGGGCATAAAGTTGCAAAATTAATCAACTAGCTCATTCCGAGTTCCCTGTCTCTGGCCAGTAATGAGAGCAGTGGGAGAAGAGGTTTCGAAAGAGAGAGAGAGAGAGAGAGAAACGAGAAAAGGAAAAACAAGACGGTGAAGCAAGCACGCTCAGCTGGTGGGAAGGAAAGAGTTGATTTCTGCACGCAGCGCCGGCAATGCAGCCTCTCTTCCCTCCTGGGCTGAACATCTTCTGCAGATGATAACATCGCTGTTGTGCCCCAACCACTCTTCTGCCTTCGCCATGGTCCATGAGCAAAGAGATTTGTTCCTTACCGTCTCTGCATATTTTTTCCAATCTTCCAAGAAAAAAAAAAGTGTAGGGGAAAGTTTGGGGATAGAAAGAGAGGGTGGGAGAGAGAGAGAGAGAAGAGAGAGAGAAGGGGGAGGAACAGAGAGAAAGGGAGGAGAGAGAACAGAAAGAGGGAGGGGGAGAGAGAGAAGGGGGGAGAGAAGAGAGGGAGGGAGGAAGAGTGAAAGAAGGGGAGAGAGGGGAGAAGAGAAAGAGGGAGGGAGAGAGAAGAGAGAAAGGAGAGAGAAAAGGGGAGAGAAGAGGGAGGGAGAGAAAGAGAACAGAAAGGGAGGGGGAGAGAAGAGAGGGAGGGAGAGAGAAGAGAGAGAAATTGGGGAGAGAAGAGAGGGGGGGAGAGGAGAAAGGGGGAGGGAAAGGGGGAGAGAA
>WNWU01000107.1:1565470-1576257 GCA_012654045.1 Ptyas mucosa
AAAGAAAAAGGCGATGGAGGAGGTGGTAGAGGGAGGAGGAAGAGAGAGAAGAGAAGGAGGAGGAGAAGAAAAGAAGTAGAAGAAGAAGAAGAAAGAAAGGAGGTGGTAGAGGGAGGAGGAAGAGGGAGAGGAGGAGGAGGAGGAGGAGAAGGAGAAAGAGAAGGTGGCAAACACCAGGAGGAGGATCAAAGAGAGAAAAGCAGTTTGAATGGGATTCTGTTGAGCCTTAGGCAGCAAAAAGGATGCTGAACTTTCAAACATCGGGGTCCCTTTGGAAGGTGTCACAAAAAGACAATAAAGCAAAAACTGCCGCAGGACTTTTCTTGTTTTTCCTAAGCCTCTTCCAACGCAAGCTGGAGAGCTGGGGATCGTGAGGGAGATTGCAGGGGTTTTCTCCATGTTTTGAACACTGCGGTGAAACCAAAGGATTTGAATCATGCTCGCCCTGTCTGTTTTTTGTTCCGGTTGGCACCTCCTTAGGGGTTTACAGTGGAAACATAATTGCTGGACTAGATGAGCCTTCTTTGGGACGTAGCATGACGTTCTTTAGCTGGAATAGCTCTTTTTATGCACCTGTTATGGGCAGAAGGAGTGACTTTGAGGAACAGCAGGAAGAGCCCCAAGCAAGACAATGGTTAGATAAAAGAAACTTAAGTCTGGGCCAAAACTGTAACCTGAGTAAGTGTTCTCAGGCAAAAACCCGGCAAATTTTCATGAGGCTACTAGCCCATCATCAACTTGGCCTATGAAGACCTAGAAGGAACACAGGTAGTCCTTGGCTTACAACAGTTCATTTAGCGACCGCTCAAAGTCACAACAGCGTCGAAAAAAAGTGCCTTGCTGTACGATCATTTCTCACACGACCGTTGCGGCATCCCCGGGGTCACACGATCGAAATTCAGACGCTCGGCAACTGACTCGTATTTATGACGGTTGCCCATCAACCCCTTTGGCGGGGACCTTCGGGTAAGCAAAGTCGAGGGGGAAGTCGCATTCGCTTAACAACCCTGTGACAACAGCTGCAGAGACTCACTTAACAACCATGACAAGGGAGATCGTAATGTTGGGAAAAGCTCACTGAACAGCTGTCTCGCTTAGCAACTGAAATTTTGGGCTCCATTGCGGTTCATAAGTCGAGGACTACCTCTAGGGTGAAACCTCGTAATATGCCTTCCCTACTTTAGATTCTAGCGATGCATTCATTTTGGGCTCTGGCTCATCCACCACCAATTTGCAAAATCCACCCCAGCCAAAACACTCCCACTTAAGTGTTCCATGCTTTGTTTTTTTCCCCTATTTATCGTTTTTCTTAATTTGCCATCCGCTGGCGTTAATTAATCCAAATTTCAAGTCAGATGCGCAGATCCCATCCACCCGAACGGCAGCCTTAGAGATGATCGATAAGCGATGAAATATGCAGGAGCTTGAATGGAAGCGTCGGCAAAATAGCATTTCACGCTCCTGTGGCTGTCAGCCCTTCTCATAAACAATGCCGAAATAACCATTTTGCCATTAACCTGTCTGACTCGGCACATACATTCTCCGGCTTTCTAATGGAGTCGGCTATTTCCCCAACAACAAATGGAAAAGTGTGGAGTGGATTGTGTGTCAGCCAACATCATCAGGAGGGCTTTAATCTGTTTTCCCTCGGAGGCAACCGGGTTGGAATAAATACAAGTGCTCCGGACTTTGGATTCTTTTTCTCGTTTCTCTCCCCTGTGCCTTCCCACTTTCAAATATATTGCCAAAAAAACCCACTGCCGTATCACATCTCGTTAACCGCTGCAGAGATGAAGTCCAGATGGGCAGCCTCTAAAACGGGCAGCCAATGCGGTCAGGTTATCGTTTTTATCGCTGCAGCCAGAGTGGTATCTGCATCAAAAGTCAATGTGGAAAATACTGTGTTTCCTCGAAAATAAGACATCCCCTGATAATAAGCCCAATCGGGCTTTTGAGCGCATGTGCTAATTAAGCCCTCCCCTGAAAATAAGTCCTCCCCGAAAATAAGCCCTCCCCAAATAATATTTAATAGCACTTAGACTTATATAGCACTTTAATTTTTTTTAATTTTATTTATATGCCGCCCTTCTCCGGAGACTCAGGGCGGCTTACAATGCGTTAAGCAATAGCCTTCATACTTTTGTATATTTTTATACAAAGTCAGCTTATTGCCCCCACAATCTGGGTCCTCATTTCACCTACCTTAGAAAGGATGGAAGGCTGAGTCAACCTTGAGCCTGGTGAGATTCGAACTTACAGTAATTGCAGACAGCTGGATGTTAAATGCTGCCTTAGTAGGAGGCATTAGCCTGCTACGCCACTTTGCAGCACTCTCTAAGCGGTATAGAATGTCAGCCTGCGGCCCCCAACAATCTAGGTCCTCATTTTACCAACTTCGAAAGGATGGAAGGCTGAATCAACCTCGAGCCGGTCAGGATCGAACTGATGGCAGTGGGCAAAGTTAGGTTGCAATCCTGCAATTCTAACTACACTGCCACCCAGAGGTGGGCTTCAAAAATTTTAGCAAGGGGTTCTCTGCCTGGTTGCTGGGTGGGTGTGGCCATGGTGGGCGTGGCCTAGTCAGCCTCCTGCACCATGGCAGGAGGGGGGGCGTTTTTGCCCTCCCCGGGCTCTGAAGGCTTTCCTCGAGCCTCCACTAGGGCGAAAAGGGCCTCCCCAGGCTCCGGAGGCCCTCTGGAGCCTGGAAACTTTCCAGCCTTCCCGAACTTCCCGAAGGCCGTTTTTCACCCTCCCTGAGCCTCCACGCAGGCCCTGCACTTGCCTGCATCCAAAATGGGCCGCGTGAGGACTCCTGGTGGGGGGAGAAGTTGGGTGGGTGGGGCCAGCCAGGAGTGAGATTTGGGGGGTTCTCCGAACTGTACAGAATCTTAGCTAGAGGTTCTCCCCAACCCCTGCGAAACCCCGGCGGCCCACCCCTGGTGCCACCCCCAGATTCTCCAAAGCACCCCAAACTCCCAGAATTCCTTGCAGACTTCCACTCCCAGAATTTTGGGAGTTGGAAGTCTTAAAGTTGCCAAGATTGGACATCCTCTACCCGCCGATAAAAAGTATGCCAGAACTGGGGACTTTTGAGGTCCCCTATTCAGAAGTAGCTTTTCCAATTCATGCTTTTTTTTTTAATTAAAAGCCTTTTTTTATTATTATTAGTTTATTTTTATTAAAAGCCTTTGTGAGTTGCAGCTCGTTATATTGGACGCATGATGAGGTTTCTGCCTTTTAATAACATTTGGAAAGGATTTAATGACGTTGAACAGAAAGATTAGCCGGTAGCAGAATGAAGAAATGCCTGAAATTGCACACAAGGGCTCTTTCGAAGGTTTAGACACGGTTTTCGTTTTTTTAACTAAATTAAAACCAAATAGAAACGAAAACTAAATTAAAACTAAATAAGTTTTAATTGCACTGCCACCTTTAATAAAATCGATTGTACATTAAAAAGAAAAAGAAAAAGAAGCCAGCTGGGATTTGCATGGCCCCACCCCTTCATTAGCATGGCTCCGCCTTGTATTCTATTTGGACGAGAAGAGATAACCAAGAAGCTAACAAAAGGCCAGCCAGAAAAGTTAGGAGTGATTTATCCTTTAGGTTGTTCAGGGGTGAAATCCAGCAGGTTCTGACAGGTTCCGGAGAACCGGTAGCGGAAATTTTGAGTAGTTTGGAGAACCAGCAACTACCACCTCTGACTGGTCCCAGAGTGGGGTGGGAATAGAGATTTTGCAATATCCTTCCCCCAGGAGTGGGGAGGGAATGGGGATTTTGCGGTATCCTTCCCCCAGGAGTGGGAAAGGAATGGAGATTTTGCAATATCCTTTCCCCAGGAGTGGGAAGGGAATGGAGATTTTGCAGTATCCTTCCCGCAGGAGTGGGGTGGGAATGGAGATTTTGCAATATCCTTCCCCTGGAGTGGGGAGGGAATGGAGATTTTGCAGTATCCTTCCCCTGCCATGCCCACCAAACCACGCCCACAGAACCAGTAGTAAAAAAAAATTGAATTTCACCACTGAGGTTGTTACGTTATCTCTAGTGGTTTTCAAATTAACCCGATTTATTTTTCATTTTTGAGAGACGGATGCATTTCAACCTCTACCCGCCTCCCCCCTCCAAAAAAAACCAACCCCAAAAACAAAAACAAAAAAACCCACCAAGGATAAATGAAATTATTTTGCAGCCAAGACACTGGCAAGCTGGTGTGGATGTCTCGTTGACATGGATAATCGGTTTACAGAGCAGACAGCGTGGAGGCCGAGGGGAGTTTTCGAATGCCGCAAAACAGTGGGCTGTTTGCGAACAAGGAAGAGCAGCCAGCGAAAACGGAAAAACAAAGAGCGCAAAAAAAATGAAACTCCCAGACAATCTGTTTTTCTGATTGTGTTACAAGGAAGGCATCACGTTTCCGTGCTGTTCCCCAGCAGTTATGACACTGAAAAATGAGGGGGGGGGGGGCGTTGACTGGCATTAATTTTGCTCCAAGTCCCCAGCGAGACTTGTTCACGGGTATTTCCTTAGCAGAAACATTGGGGGGGGGGGGGTTTTTTCCAATGTTAGACAGCCTGCTATTTACTAGCCGGTTTCAGTATTGGGGGGGGAGGGAATGGAGATTTTGCAGAATCCTTCCTCTGGAGTGTGGATGGAATGGAGATTTTGCAGTATCCTTCCCCCTGGAGTGGGGTGGGAATGGAGATTTTGCAGTATCCTTCCCCCTGGAGTGGTTTGGGAATGGAGATTTTGCAGTGTCCTTCCCCTGGAGTGGGGAGGGAATGGGGATTTTGCAGTATCCTTCCCCTGTCACACCCACCAAGCCACACCACATCCACAGAACCGGTGGCCAAAAAAAGTTGGATTTCACCACTGCCACAATCTCTGCTTTCTATAAAGCATGCGTATACGTTTAATCATAATTTTTTTATAAAACCCTGTTCCTCGCCTCTTCCGCTGCAAATCTGTGGAGCCAAGGAATGACGCTGGCTGCCTCCCTCCTTCTTAAACCATCTTTCTTTCTTTCTTTTTTTGGAACTGTGGTTGCAACTTGCTTGCAAACCCTTCTTGACCTTGTGCTAAACGATGCAACCTTTTTCGTTTCCGGAGGCCAGTTTCCAGACACCTTTTTGACTAGTTTTTCTCAACTTGGCGTAAATCAGCAGGTCTCCCCGTGTGCGCTATTTTTCACTTGCTCTGTCTCGGGCATAAATAATTTCCCGGCCTACCCTCTATGGCAGGGTTGGCTTCCTGAGTTATTTCTGATAAATGTTTCATAGCACAGAAGGCAGCAGACAACCCTGGGCCATCGTGAAATATTTCATAAGGATGGTGGTTTTATAAGTAACCTTTATAAGCCTAGATTCCCACTTCTTTTCTTTTCTTTTTAATGAAAAAAAAAACCCCTAGACATAATTTTGAAGCTAAGGAATTTAGGAGGGTGACATCAGAAAGTTTTTTTTTTTTTTTACAGCTCTCCACTTTTTCCCAGAGGCGATCCCAACTGAGTTTTTAAAACACCAGCCAGATTCAGTTATTTTTATTGATCGGTTAGATTAAATCTACTTTACTCGGGTTATTCTCCTGACGAATCGCCCCCCTGGTGAATATTTGGGGGACATTTGAAAAAAGAAAGAAAAAAAAAGAAAGGCTAATGTGCCTTAGAGCAAAATAGCTCTACTGCTTTTAAGCGTCCTTATCTGCTATATTTCCAACACGGGGGTGAATAATCTGTGAGTAATTAGTGCTCTGGGATATCTTTGAAAGTTCAAAGTACTTTCCTGGCACCATGAAGTTTGGAGAGAAAAGGGATACCAAAATAAATTGGAGAGAGAGAGGGAGAGAGAGAGGGAGGAAGGGAGGGAGGGAGGGAGGGAGGAAGGGAGAGAGGGAGAGAGGAAAGGGAAGGAGGGAGAGAGGGAGAGGAGAGGGAGGGAGAGGGAGAAGGAGGGAGAGGGGAGGGAGGGAGAGAGGCAAGGGAGAGAGGGAGAGAAAGGGAGGGAGAGAGGGGAGGGAGAAGGAGGGAGAGGGGAGGGAGGGAGAGGAAAGGGAGAGAGGGAGGGAGGGAGGGAAAGAGGAGAGAGGAAGGGAGACGAGGGAGAGAAGAGAGGGAGAAAGGAAGGGAGAGATGAGAGAGGGAGGGAGAGAGGAGAGGGAGGGAGAGAGGAAATGGAGAAGGAGTGAGAGGAGAGGGAGGAAGGGAGGGGAGAGAGAGAGAGAGAGAGAATTAGAGACTCTTCTATGTATTTAGACTCCCAATTGAAAACGAGATGCTAAAAAGAGAATAGTTGTGCTCTCTGAGCTTGGTGATTTTCTTGCAGACGTTTCATAACCAAACTAGGTAACATCATCATTTATATCAAGCTCTGCTCCAGAGACCAATCTGACAGGTCTGTGTGAATGCATCGTAGTTTATTGTTCCTCACGAAAGCAGATATCCAAGTTGCTACTGGTTTTTTTTTTTCCTACCAAAGAAATTATAACAAAAAAACCCTTTCCATTTCCCTTGTCTTGTGGATTTTAGCATTGTTGTGGTTACTTTGCCCTTAAACAAGTTTCTGTAACATTTTGGGAAACTTTTTTTTTTTTAAAAAAAAAATCTGCCTTGCGATTGATCAAAATGTATTTTCTTTGCCCCCAAATTTGCAGGCATTTCGGGTTATCTGGAACAAATTTAGCTGCCGATTGCATCAGAAACATCTCCCAATGACGGTTTTGGGTGGATAGCTGCATTTTGATCCCAAAGTGTCAAGCAGGTAAGTCTGCATAAATAATAATAATAAAAAAAATACAAATTCAATTAAGTTCTGCCGTGCGTGTCAGAAGCTTGGTTTAAAATGAAATGACTTAAGATCAGCTATTTTTTTTCCCCCAATGGTCCTGAAACTTAATTTTTCTACGGCTCTTTGATTTTCCCAGGGATAATCTCTACCGAGTAGGAATCGTGAGTCATCATGCCACCCAAATGTAGTTTGGGAAAGTATTTCTGAGTTGAGATTTCTTCCTTTTTAGGTAGAACGCTCTAAACCAGGGGTCACCAACCTTTCGGATCTCAGGGACCACTAAATTCATAATTTTAAATCCTGTGGGCCACTAATATGGTGGGCAGAAAAGGCGATCTCATGCTTTAAGATGTTGGGTGAAGGAGAAAAAAGGGAAGGGATGCTGAGAGGCCCTTGGTTTTATACCCTCTCTTTGTTCTGCCCCAGCTACGGACCCCAAAGAACGCAGCACGCAAAAAGTCTGTACAAACCTTAGTTTACTAAATTAAATCAGTCTTTTTTCAAACAAAGGCTGTTAGTTAACTTTCTTAACAGCCGACAAGAATCCAAAGAATAAAAAATCGTAATCTTACTATGATTGGCAGAAAGCCCAGAAGCAATTTGCAAAGAACTAAGATCAAGGCACGAAGGAGAATGAACGAAGTTGTTCCCTGCAAATTGATTCAGTCGGCGTTCCTCCTTAAATAGGCTAAGGGAGTGGCCAATTAGCCCCAAGCCTTACTCTCGAGGAGACCTCCTCCTGAGGAGCCACTCCTGCCTTTTGGCAGGTCTGCACGCCCGTGCATCGAGAAGAGGCTCCTCCTCTTCGTCTTCTTCACTTATGGGAGCTTCTGGAGGTTCTGAAGGCCCTGGCTGAATCCCTGCCTCTGGCACCGCATCTTCTCCAGCCTCCTCACTGTCTGACTCGAGTGCCAGCTGCACCACACCAGCCTCCTCGCTGTCAGAGTCAGCTACAATCCGCACAGACCGCTGACGGGCCACAACACTCTTGGGTCCCACCTTAGTGTTTCCTGTTCCTGTATAAGAAATGTACCCTGATTGGTTCTCAGATTCCCAGGAGGCGGGGGTCTTAGCTAACTTTGTAGGTTGTCTCCCAAGCTTGCTTGAGCCTGGCTCAGACCTTAATGGTCCATTGACAAAGGTGGCGGTGGGGGGGGCAGGGTTGTCTTTAAAACATGTTTCTCCATTTCTCTATTATATTTCCCTTTTTTGATATTTCCTAAAATATTTCATTCTTCTAGGAGAGGGGTGGGTTTTAACTTCCTCCAGACCTTTGTTTTGTTAGAGAAAGTATTTTCCAAAGGGATTTGAAATGCCAGAACTCAAGTACGCTGGAAAATCAATTTCAAGCGATGACGATCCCATTTCGCTTTTTTCGCTCTGAGCAGGCCTGTGTTTTTTACTACGTCTCACACAGCCTTCAGCGTGGCCCTTTTTTTCGCATTTAAACACTCGGTGCCTGAATCACACACCTCATCATTTTAATGTCGCCCGTTTCGACTCGGCACACACAAATAAAAATATAAAAACCCAAGCCACCGGATTCAAGTTTTGCACGCTATGGGAAGTGGGGTGGGTTTCAAATATTTTTTACTACCGGTTCTGTGGGTGTGGCTTGGTGGGCGTGCATGGCATGGCTTGGTAGGTGTGGCTTGGTGGGCGTGGCAAGAGGAGGATACTGTAAAATCTCCATTCCCACCCCACTCCAGGGGAAGGATGCTGCAAAATCCTCATTTCTTCCCAATCAGCTGGGACTTGGGAGGCAGAGAATAGATGGGGGCGGGGCCAGTCAGAATTTTTACTACTGATTCTCTGAACTATTCAAAATTTCTGCCACCGGTTCTCCAGAACTGGTCAGAACCTGCTGAAACCCACCTCTGACCACGGGTATTCACAACATCGATGAGTTTAACACAGTTTATTTATAAACACCCTTGCAAAGTTGAGTGGGAGAATATAAATGAATGCAGAGGGGGCATTTATGGTGTATGTATGTGTATATATATATGTATGTGTGTGTGTGTGTATGTATATACATATACATACATATGTGTGTGTGTGTGTGTGTGTGTATATACCACCAGCCTGAAGATGACGAATGAGACTTCGTCGAAACGTCGCCAAGACACTTCCAATTTTACGCGGGAGAAAACCTGAATAACCAAAGACCTACATACAAACACCCGCGAAAACCTCAGAATATATATATATATATATATATATATATATATATATATATATATGCAAGTTTTGGTGTATTTGGGTCTTTTCACGGGTAAGATTGGGAGTATCTTGGCGACGTTTCAACGAGGTCCCACTCGTCATCTTCAGGCTGGTGTCTTCGGCTTCGTGCTTGTGCGAGGAAAGCGTGATCGGAGCTGCCATCTCTCTATAAATACTGGTGGGGAGGTGTGGGGTGCTGGCTTTGTTGCTGTGAGCGGGTTGGTTGCCTGTGTTGTTACATCTTGATTGGTTGATGGAGTTGATGTTTGCAGCTGTTTCGTAACATCCTGTGTGGGTGGGGTCCTTGATGTGTGCCCATTAGTCTTTTGTGTTTTAACGACCTGGGTAATGGGCTGTGTGTTAACATCCTGAGTTCTAGTGTTGTGATAATCCTGAGTTATATATATAGACCAGGTGTATCAATAGGAAAACAATCTCTCCCCTGGCTCAAGCTAATGAAGGGAGGAGAACTTGTGGCTCAGAGGTTAATACAACTGCCTAACATGCAGGCAGCCCAAGTTTGAATCCAAGTAAGGGTATGGCTAGCTGATGAGAGCTAAAAAGCTTGAAATAGATCTATACTAGTCTCCCTTTATTTCTTTATCAGCTATATATATATATATATATATATATATATATATATATATATACATACACACACACACACACACACACACACACACACACACACACATACAGACATACAGACATATATAAATTGCAAAGGACAGGGATTTCAGTAGAGAAGTGATGCAGAGGCCATATGCAGAAAGGGAAGAGAGTCTGCATGAGGCACCGCAATGTTTTTCCATGCCAGAATAAATGTCTTGCATAAGTGTGTGTGTGTATGTGTGTGCACGCACTGGGGGAGAACAGAACAAGTGTTTTTCTTGCGTTGAATTAGATCAGGTTCTACAATTGAGGTAGGTCAGCAAAGCAAAGTTTCTTTTAAGCTTGTTTGCGACCGTCAAGGGAATCCATAAACACAACCTCGTAAAACAAAAACAAAAAAATGCTTAGAAGCTTTCAACTTTGGGCTTTTCTCTTGGGGAGGGGGGGCGGGAAAGAAACAAATCTATTTAAATTAAATTAAACCCCCCCACCCCCCCCCCCCCCTTGCTAAGCTTTTGTATTTTTCTTTTTTCTTTTCTTTTTCCCCCCCCCCACAATCCTTTCTCCTTGTTCTTCTCCGGCGCCAACATAAACAGCCGCCTCATTCTGTCATAAAATCCACCCAGTTTTTTTTCTGGGTCGTGTGGAGCATCTGTTTGTGCCGTTCCATAAAACACTGGTTAGGAAAAATATATATATATATATAGGCAGCAGTAAGAGGGGGGAAAAAAGCTGCCCGTTTCTTTGAAGGACACTGGGCAGCTACGTGGCAGGCAGACTCTGTCAGAATACTGATTAAAGCTGCACCAATATGAAAGAGAAAACCTTGGCTTTTCCACCCCCTTCAGCCAGCATGTGATGCTGATCTTCGAATCTTTGAACGGGAAGGCTCCTCAGAGGACATCCATCCCAACCCCCTGGCTTAGTAAACAAAATTAATATCAACCAGAAACAGACCTTTTCTGGGCCCAGCTGGGAGAATACAATGGGGGGGGGGGGCTCTTCCCAATGGGAACGGGAAGCACCAGACTTATTACAGATTAACAGAGTTGGAAGGGACCTTGGAGGTCATCTAGTCCAAACCCCCCCCAAGCAAGAGGCCTGCCTACACCATTTCTGACCAATGGCGGTCCAATCTCTTCTTGAGTTTGAGAGAAAGGACAGGTGCTTCAA